>CM035412.1:153163414-153168414 GCA_020310875.1 Ceratopteris richardii
AATGACACCAAAATCATAGCAAATGGATATATAGAGAAGGAGAACCAGCCCTTACAACAGAGAGCAAAATATTTCCAATAGAGCCTACACAAAGAGAGAGATATCAATCACACAACTTCACTAAAATGAATGTTTCTCCCAGCTTACTCAGAGAATGCTCGAGAGAGTTGGTAAGCATAAATTAGACTCTTATAGCTATCCAATGAGACAAGAATTACATCAAATGGATGCCATATGAGGGAGAACCAATGCTAACAACTCAGGGGTAGAGAGTTGCAACACTGCCTGCGCACACACATAGATATGCCTACTAAAAGAAAACAAACAAGCAAGCAAGGGGGTTGCTTAAGCAAGGGGCTTGCTTATCACAACTCCAGAACTTAGTGCTCACTTTACATGAGCTAAAACTCCAAGAAGATGGCCCAAAAGAAGTCGGGATACATGCTCCTTTTATAGAGAGAGGTGTGCCCCTAAAATCTAGGAACTACCTTTCCAAATCAGCCTCCTAACTTGGAGGAATTAGTTGAGATGACTTGGGGAGTGGTTGAGTGACTTTTCTTGATGGAATCTCGTGGCTTTTGGCTTCCTTTGATTGCTCCACATGTCCATAAAAGATTCCCCACGAATTTTTAGCTTGAAGCTTGACTTTTAACACTCCCCCTCAAGCTTCAATTCTTCATCCTCATCCAAGCTCCTTCATGTTGATGCATTGCTTGAATTTTAAAATCTTCATCCCATCCAAAGCCTTTGTAAACATGTCCGCAACTTGGTCCTTGGTACCAATATGATGTACTGAAACTTCCTTGGATATCACCTTTTCCCTTATGAAGTGATAGTGCACTTCAATATGCTTGGTTCTAGCATGATAGACAGGGTTCGATGCTAGATGAATGCTACTCATGTTGTCACAAAAAATTGGATATGTGTCAACCTGCAAATTAAGCTCCATAAATAACTTCTTAATCCACATTAGCTCACATGTGACTTGAGCCAAAGCTCTATACTCAGCCTCGGTGGAAGATAATGCCACCGTGGGTTGCTTCTTTGAAATCCATGAGATGATCTTGCTACCTAGCATGACTAGGTAACCACTTGTACTCCTTCTATCTTCCTTTGAACCGGCCCAATCGGCATCGGAATAAGCTTTGACCTGCATATCATCATCAAATGAGTAGAACAATCCTTCATTTATAGTGGCTTTGAGATATCGCAACATTCTTCTTGCAGCTTGCAAGTGTGTAGTCCTTGGACTATGCATAAATTGTGATAACACTCCAACTCCATATGCTATGTCGGGCCTGGTTATTGTGGCATAATTGAAAGAGCCTACAATAGATCGATACAAAGTTACATCCTCTAATGGCTCTCCATCAATGGAGCTTAGCTTTACATTAACTTCCATGGGATTTGAAATAGGCTTGCAATGTAGCATCCCAAACCTCTCAAGTAGGTCTAGAATATACTTCCTTTGTATGAGCATAATACCTTCTTCTTTGTATACAACTTCAATGCCAAGAAAATACCTAAGATCTCCAAGATCAAAGATCCTAAACTCCTTTCCAAGCTTTGCCTTGATCTCCTCAATGCCCTTTGTATCATTACCTGTAATGATAAGATCATCTACATACACACACATGTAGACCACAAGTTCTTCTCTTTGTTTGATGAAGAGAGATGGATCCGCCTTGCATTGATTGTAACCACATTTGATCAAATAGTCCACCAATCTTTGGTTCCAAGCCCTTGGAGCTTGCTTTAGGCCATAAAGTGCCTTCTTCAACCTACAAACATGATGTGGAAACTCTTTATGAACAAAACCTAGTGGTTGCTCCATGTATACCTCTTCTTCCAAGTCTCCATTGAGAAAGGCATTCTTGATATCCAATTGGAAGAGCTTCCATCCTTTGCTAGCAGCCATTGCAATGAGTGTCCTAATGGTGCTCATCTTTGCCACGGGGCTGAATGTCTCTTCAAAGTCCACTCCATAGGTTTGTGCAAAGCCCTTGGCCACCAATCTTGCTTTGAACCTAGAAATAGATCCATCTGAATTCCTCTTTACTTTATACACCCACTTATTACCTATTACCTTCATGTTCTCCTTCTTGGGCACTAGAGTCCATGTTTGATTTTCCTCAAGTGCGTCGATCTCTTCTTGCATTGCCTCTTTCCATTCGGTGTACCTGCTTGCATCTTCATAGCAATCGGGCTCATGATCTTCTACTACTTTGTTCATATATGCATAATGTGTTTCCATGTATGAATCATAAGTAAACCTTTGAGTTGGATACTTAACTCTAGAAGACTTCCTTTCTTCACCTTTTGGAGGAATAAACCTCCTTTGCCTTGGGAGCTTGATCTCTTTCTTTGACGTGGCTTCTTTCTCCATCATGTGTCCTTCATCATCTTCAACTTCATTACCTTCTTCATCCAACTCCACCAATGTTGCTTTGCCTTTGTTGATTGATTGTGCTTCATAGCTTGATGAAGATCTCCCCCTCCATGGTGAGTTCATGCTTGAACTATCTTCATTGATGGAACACCTTGGGCCGCTTAGCTCTAGGTCGATTTGTTCTTCATCATGTCCATGCTTTTCTTCTTCATAGTCCTGCATACAATCATACTTCTTATACCAAGGGAGTAGCTCATCAAATGCTACATCCCTTTATATCCTCAAGTCCTTTGTGTTTGGGTTGAAGCACCTGTAACCTTTATGATCATTTGAATATCCTAGAAACGCACACTTTTCTGCCTTTGGTTGTAGCTTGTGCCTCAATTCACTTGGCACATGTACATAACAAGTACATCCAAATATCTTCAAGTGGGAAAGATCAGGTTTCTTACCATAGTAGGCTTGATATGGTGTCAAGCCATGGATCCCTGAGGTAGGAGCCCTATTCATTAGATACACGGCGGTATTTGCTGCATCACTCCAAAACATGTTAGGTACATTCATCTCATTAAGCATTGCTCTAGCGATCTCGGCAATGTATCTATTCTTTCTCTCTGCTACTCCATTTTGTTGGGGTGTGTACCTGCATGTTACTTGCCTCTTGATGCCTTGATCCATTAAAAAATCAGAAAACTCATTTGAGAAATATTCTCCCCCTCCATCGGACCTTAGCTTCTTGATATATGTACCTGTTTCCTTCTCTACCATTGCCTTGAATGCTTTGAAACATGTAAACACATCTGATTTGTTTTTTATGAAATAAACCCAAACCATCCTTGTGCAATCATCTATAAAAGTGACAAAGTACTTGTTACCTCCAATGGATTGCTCTTTCGTTGGCCCCCACACATCTGTATGTATCAACTCCAATGGATGTTGGCTTATGTAGCCACTCTTCTTGAATGGAAGTCTCGCTTGCTTCCCTAGTTGACAAGATTCACATAAATGCTTCATACCTCGTCCTTGGAAGTTGGGAAGACCTTCAACCAGCCTCTTGAATTGCATTTCCTTCATTCTTTGTATGTTGATGTGACCTATCCTCTTGTGCCACAAGTCCAACTCCGAAATCCTCTTGTTTCCATATGTGAAGTAGACATGTTGAGTAGAATGAGAATTTACCTCCAAATTGAAGAGTCTCCCTTGCTTCTTTCCTCTTGCTATGACCTTGTAACCTTGCTTAGGGTTCTCCACAAAGCATCCACCTTTGTTGAACCTTACTTGATAGCCTCTTTCAACCATTTGCCCAACGGACACCAAGTTCTTTGTGATGGTAGGTACATGCAAGACATCCTTGAGACATCTTCCTTCCTCCTTGTCATCCAAAGCTACATCTCCAACATGGGAGATCTCATGGGCTGTATCATCACCTGTTTCTACATGTCCTTTACCTTTGGGAACATGTAGATTAGTAAACCAAGAAGCATTGCAACTCATATGGTTGCTACATCCACTATCAATATACCAAGTGTTATCTACTTTGCTTGAATTCCCATTCATGTGCATCATCAAGAGATTGTCATTTTATGAACTTGTAGAAGCATAATTACCTTGGCCTTTGTATGAAGAACCTTGATTATAGTTCCTTTGGTTTCCTCCTTGGTAGCAATCTCTAGCATAGTGGCCAAACTTGCCACATATGTAACATCCTTCGCCATCTTGATTCCTGTTTTGTTGATGTCGTCCTCCTCTTCCTCTTGATCTTCCTCTCCCTCTTTGTGATGAGGTGCCTTGGTCATGTCCTTGATTTCTTGAGTGGCCTTGCCTTCCTCCAAACCTTCCTTTGCCCCTTCCTTGTCCTTGTCTTCCTTTGCCCCTTTGATTACCTGCATAGAAAACTTGTGCATCTTTGCTTTTAGTTGAACTTCCACCTATGCTCATTTCTTCGGTGACCATGAGAGCAACCAATTGCTCAAAATTGGGAAGATTATCCCTTACATAAACTGAAGTGGTAAAGGGTTTCCACTTCTCATCATCTCTCAAATCATTGAGAGTATAAGCCACAAGATCGTCATCGTCTACGTGGCTTCCAATGGATCCCAATGCATCTGATAACTCCTTGACCTTAAGTATGTAGTCATTTATGCTACTCCCTGAGCTCTTCCTAAGGTTGTTGAGCTCATTCTTGAGTTGGATCTTCCTTGCTTTGGTGCTTGTTGAATAAAGCCTTTCAAGTGTCTCCCATACCTTCATGCTTGAATCCAGGTCTTGGATATGGCCGATCATGCTATTGCTAATGTGTTGGGAAAGAATAAAGATAACCCTCTTGTCTCTTTCATTCCATTCCCTAAAGGCCCTTCTCTGGTCATTGGTTGGATTCTCATCCAACCTAGGTCTTGGTTCACTTCCACTAATCAACCCCCAAAGGCCCTTGCCCATAAGATAGTTGGAGACCCTAAATCTCCATAGTTGATAGTTACCTTTGTCTAGCTTTTCAATTTGAGTGTTGAAGTCTCCCATATCTAGTCTTTGATACTTGACCTAGCCCTTGGCTAATGCTCCAATGTGTGTAAAATGAAAATGAGGCTCTGAGGTTACCTCAATCCAAAGTTGT
>CM035412.1:153173414-153175914 GCA_020310875.1 Ceratopteris richardii
CTCAGTCATATTACAAGATTACAGGAACTGGAGATGTCGGCGCTGTAATATTGGCCTCTTTTTTGGGAGCATCCTACTTGGGGCTTACCCAAAGAAGGTTTTTTCGGTGGGGGCAATCAAGTGCTTTGTGGAAAATTTGGTCGGAGCATATATCTTTGATGTCCCTGTAAGTATCTCGGCCCTATTACTCTCCATCTTGTGCATGCATAAGGAATGTCGCTCCCTCTCTCTGTTTTGGTGATAGTTTGGCCAACTGCCTTAAGGCCGACAAAGTTTTCCCAACGTTCTTGGGTTATTTTTCATATGTACCAAGGGTTCTATGGGTTGAGGCGCTTGCAGTTTCCTTGGAAATGGCACATTGTTGCTGTATTTGGATATTCATCTCCATCTAGTGTACTGGTGCAGTCGCAAGAGACGGAAATGGTGGAACTTTGGTGCATTCCATGAATTGTTTCTTCCCAACCTTGGTCTGTTGCAGCTTCATGTTAAGCTCCCTCAAGTATGTTACTTTACCAAGTGTTTTGAATGGATTTGTTTGGTGTGCGGCTCATGTTTTCCACTTCTCTTGGGTAAAGAGCGTCTCTTTACTTCCGCATGGCTTCTAGGCCACCCATTGCTATAATCTTCGGACAGTATCTAGTTCCTTCACAAGTATTGAAGTCATGTAGGCATCAAACACAAGTGCGGACCAGGTGGTACTATGTCTTTGAACAATATGATGCCTTTCTGTCGCTTACTGGGTTGTTGAGCTTTGGGTGAGAGATTTGGTCAAAGGGTATCTCTCTGTGATCGTCTGTGCTATGAAGTGTGGGAAACTGTTGGGTGTTTTTCTATATTTTGAGAAAAAAATATTCGGGATTGATGGATGTGATTGCTTTCACGGGGATCGTTTCAATGTCCCTCTACTTTGCTTATATCACCTGAGTGTAATAGTTATCATGCTTGCAGTTGTCAAGTTGCTTGAGTAGCTAACACATTTGATCCATCAAACATATCTTATCAATAAACCCTATATGATAACTAGGAATCGGTGTTTGGTGCACATGTACTCTAATGAGTCCTCTCTTACTGAATTCAGCCACTATAGGGGATTGTCAAACTGCATTAGTGTTTACTTTGAAGGATCGAGAATTTGGAAGAGGCTTAAAGTTTAACTTCAGGATAGCTGGAGACTCTTGAAATGCCATAACAGGGTGGCCTTCTTGTTGCCCAGCCTGCTGGAGATGCTACACTTTGGGCTCCCCTTTGTTAGTTGACTGTTGTTATTACCGTTGCAAAAACCATGTTGTAGAGTATCCCTATGATATCAGAACTACAAATGCATATCAATATGGCTGATCATTTTTGAATGGGTTTTTGCTCTCAGCTTTTGTAACTAAGTAATTTCATAGTCTTTGGAGCTATTTTGTTTCAGGTCTCAAGAGTGTGGTTCTGCATACGTCTTTGGGTGATACCTAATGAATGTAAACATAAGAATGACTCTAGTGCAAACGTGTCTGATAATTAAAAAAAAAAAAAAGAAAAAAAAAAACAAAAAACCTTGAATTTGAACTTAGTAAGGAAAGCAGCCTAGTAAGTAAAAGGGAAGTGTATGGTTTGGAGAGGGAGTGTTTGACATTTATGATGTGATTGTGTTTGTGATCAGTTAAATTGATGTTTTGTGTTGTCAAGTTGCCCTACCCATAAGATAACTCAGAAATGATCGAGTATAAGGAACTTGTTATTTTATAAATGTCTGACTATCGATTTTCCCCGTCGTTTGTGCATGGCAACTAATGATCTTTAGACACTTGAACTGTCAAATGGAAATTTGTTTCGAACATAGCGTCAGGAAAGGCTCTTGATACACAAACCTTGCTATGAACAAGATTGATTCTAAGGGGGTGCTATCCTGTAGGAAGGGCTTTAAAAGTAGAAACCTGACACAGCGAAGGATCACAGGTTATATGGGGTAGACACCCACTCTGGTAATTGTAGCATAACCACCTTTTTCCCTCGGTTGCCTGATGCTCTAAGCTATGACTATACATGTGATGAATAACACAAGGTTTGAGGAACCTCGTAGGTTTGGGGTCGAACACATCCCATTAAGTTGTGCGTGTCTTGATACTTAACCAGAGGCCAAGGAGTTGTAGCGGCCACAATTTGGGATTGTGAAATTCCTTGGAGTCCCATACATAATGGATAGAACATCTGTGTCTGATGTGATGAAAAGGATTGTGCCCATACTCCCAACCCCGTTTTGATGAAGTCCCACTCTAAAATCAGAAGAACATCCCTACCTGTGTCTGCTTAATCTATGTTGATGACAACTTTTTTTTGATTTCACCCGTAATGTGAAAAGATTATCAGGAACTTTGAATGATTGCCTGTGCTTGTTTGATTTATTTTCACTTCTCCAGGCAAGTCTCATGGATTTTTGTCAATATAGGACGATTGATGTTGGAGGTGTATATGCTCACATTAAAAATTGTATTTCTTGTGATTGTATCTTCGCTGT
>CM035412.1:153220914-153695914 GCA_020310875.1 Ceratopteris richardii
AGAACCCTCAACTGTCATAACTTCCGCATAAGAAATGTGATTGGAGTGATCTTGGGTTGTTGGAGTTATAGATAGGGTATTTTGAAGTTGACCTTCCATAGGGGTGAGAAGGTTGAGGGATCTCTAATGGAATTTTCATTAAAACAAAGAAAAATTTGGGTTTGTGAAGTGCATGCATGGACATGGTCTATTGAGTCAATTAAAGTTAAATCTTGAGCTAATTGTGGGACTGTTATAGGTCCATTGAGAGCACTAAAGAGCATCCAGAGCACAAGCATATTGTAAGCTTGAGAACGGCATTCTTTAGCACTCAATAGCAAGGGATAAGCAACTTAAGGTTGGATCATTATCAATTCTGTCAATTCCTAGCTTATGCTAAGTACGAATAGAGGTATTGATCAATTAGGGCTATGTTAAGCACCATCAAGTTCAAGAACCCTAATCACTCAAGTGCAAGCATAAATAGGCTACATTTGTGAAAAACCCTAAAGTAAAAGAACTTAAATTAAGTGATTAAACTCAAGTATAATAAAACTCAAGTGTTTGTTGCAACAAAAATTTATTGGATAAGAAGTGATATCCTAAGGAAATTAAAAAGAACAAGGAACTAATACAAAAGAACTCTACAACGAGGTTGTATTGGAAAAAATTGGGATATTAGCCAAGGCTTATGAACCTTAGGTCAAGGAGATATTTAGGGAGGGATCGACAAAGCATTAGATCATCTGAAGCTAGTGTCAATCATACGGGTAGGTCTTGGGCCGAGTAGTTGAGTGATTATCCATACATTCTAAGTTTAGAAATGAGTGATTCTGAGATGAAATTGAAGACCAGAAAATTTTGGTATGAATGCATAAGAGAGAGACCACCATAGGAGAAGCATATGATAATAAAGAAAACACCAAAAAAGTTGTAGTAACTATTGAAGAGAACGAAGAGTGATGCACATATGTAGGAGAAGACCTAAGTGTAGAAGAAGAAGTGGAGCTTGTAGCTCTATTAACGGAATATAGGGATGTGTTTGCGTGGACCTATAGAGACTTAAAGGGAATATGTTCTCATAGGATCCCTATGACAACTGATGCCAAGCCTACCAAACAAAAACCCTACACATATAATGACACTTATGCTACACAAATAAAAGAAGAAGTTGACCGGTTGATTGAAGCTGGATTTTCTATGAGATTGAGCATACTGAATGGGTGTCCCCCATTGTAGTGGTACCCAAGAAGAATGGAAAGTTAAGAGTGTGTATTAACTTGAAAAAATTTAATGCCGCTACGATCAGAGATAGTTGTCCACTTCCAATCATCAAGCATTTATCAGAGCATGTTACAAGCAACGAAGTTTATAGCTTCCTTGATGGATTTTCAGGTTACAACCAAGTAGTCATTGCCCCAGAAGGTCAACACAAAATGGCATTTACCACAAAATGGGGAATCTTTGCATTTGGAATAAACCATTCCATGTACACATAGATGCCTCCAACCATGAAATAGGATGTGTGCTAGCACAACCCATCGGTGAAGAAAATCTAGATTTGCATATAGCATATGCTAGCAGACAACTAAATGCGGTTGAACAAAATTATACAACAACTAAAAGAGAAAGCTTAGGCATGATATATGCCGTGAAGAAGTTTAGACACTATCTATTGGCCAGCAAGTTCAATTTTTTCACTGATCATCAAGCTTTATTATATTTGGTGAATAAACCGTGCAATACCAGACGCTTAGTAAGATGGTTCCCCTTACTAATGGAATATGATTTTGAAGTTGTTGTCGAGAAAGGTAGGACCCACCTCAGGGCAAAGCATCTTTCTCGCATCACTTCAAGAGAGTCACTGTTGATATATTTAGGTAGTGATGTGTGTGAACACTCTAGGACTGCCTGGGCACTTTTTCCCCTCTTTAGGAGGTTTTTTTCCCCCGGCTTGTATATACGCCTATTGCCCTAATGGGCTACTTATCTTTGTACATTCTCTAGTAATACATTCAGTCTTGTGTGTTGTGCTCCAAGCTTCTTCTTCTTCCTTGTGCTGTTCGCATGCTTCCGCAGACGTCTAGCTCCAACAATTGGTATCAGAGCAGGTCGTCGCTTCTTCTAGGGCACCGTCGACACTCCTCTGTTTGCAGTCTCAGATTCGCACGAAATTTGGTGAGCATACTCAGGGTGTTTCCGAGATCAAAATGGCTTTGCTCTGTGGTGCCAAAATCGCGATCTGAGCTCGTTTCGGCCTCCGAACGCACTATCGTAGCGCTTGTGTAGGCTATTTCGTCCTTTTGTGCCAAAGGTATATACCAGTTTCTGTTCGCCAGTTTAAGCGTCTCGAAGTCTACTACAGGTCTAGCAGAACTCGTTTGGGCAGTTCCGTTCAACTTTTTTAGATACAGTCAATGTTCTGCATCAAGGTATTTTAGTCACCGGCCATGGCTGAAAGCAGTGATGTATTCCGTATGTTGGCTGTTGAGGATAAGTTGGATGGTACCAACTACCCATTATGGGCTTATATGATGCGACATGTACTGGTTGCAAAAGGATTGTGGAACATTGTGCAGGGTGTTGAAAGACGTCCTGTTACACCTGTAACGACAGGTACTGCAAATACAGGTGTTGGAGCTGATGAAGATGGTGTCCAAGATGATATTCCACAGATTCCTGTTCGTGCTGCTGTTTCTATTGCACCTACTGCAGAGCAGATTCGTTGGGATGGCAGAGATGCCCAGGCACATGCATTGATAGCTTTGTCTGTCAAACGTGCCATTATTCCTCACATTCGCTCTTGCAGAACAGCAAAGGATGCTTGGGATACACTTACCACTTTGTACCAGGCTAGGAATGAGGCTCGTGTTGCTTACCTCCGAAAACAGTTGGAGAGTGAGCACATGAATGAAGGTGATTCTATGGACAGTTTTCTTACAAAGATCAAAGACCTGAAGGAACAATTGATTTCTGTTGATGAGGTTATACCAGATAGCTCACTTGTGCAGATCGTTCTGAATGGTCTTCCTGATTCATATCAGAGTTTTGCCTCTACTCTTCGGTTGATGATGAAAGGCAATCCGAATGCCTTGTCATTTGAGGAATTAGTCTTTGTTCTATTGCAAGAAGATCAGTCCAGGCACAACAGGTCCATTATGCGTGTTGTAGATCAAGCTTTCCTGGCTAGTCAGAAGGGCAAAGGAAAATGGAGCTCTTCTACTAGTAAGCAGAAATCTGCAAATGCTGCACATTCAAAGAACCAAGACAAAGATGAGAAAAAATCAGAAAAGCAGAAATTGTTTTGTAAGTACTGTAAAGGCAATGATCATATCATAAAGAACTGTCCAAAACTGGCTGCTAAAGAGGCAAAGAAGAAAGAGGCTGGAATGGTTGTTGCAAAGGCCTCTACACCAAAAACAGAGTCTGCAAATCTTGTGCAGGAAGAAGAATGGGTGTTTACTACTGTCTGCAGTTTTGACCCATCTTCTCCTAATCAGTGCATGTCTGCAGTAGACTCAGATGTTTGGTACTTTGACAGTGGGGCGACCAAACATATTACCTCGCAGCACAGTTTCTTCTCTTCACTCGAGCCTGCCCCTACAGGGAATACTGTCACATGCGCCAATAACTCCTCTTATCCTGTTATGGGAGTTGGTAAGATCATTCTGACTACTGCTGATGGTAGTTCTTTCACTTTGTCAGATGCTTTATTTGTGCCAGGGATAAAAAAGAATCTGTTATCAGTTTCTGCATTAGCCAAGATTGGCTTGGTTGTGAAATTTGTTGATGACAGGTGTACAGTCCATGATCTCTCAAATGGCGATGTGATTATTGCTTCTGGCATTTTATGTCGTGGGCTGTATAAGCTCATAGACTATGAAAGATCTGTGAATGATTCGGCATGTGCAGTTCATGATTCTCAGGCTATGTCAGATGCAAAGCTTTGGCATGGACGCTTTGGTCATCTGAATTTTGCTAGTTTGTTACGCCTGCAGAAATCTGAAATGGTGTCCTCTTTGCCCAAACTTGAGGCACCTGGAAAACATGTTTGTGAAGGCTATATTTTGGGAAAAATGCAGCGTTCTTCCTTTCCAAAAGATGGCTCAGTTCGGGCTACGCAGAAATTGCAGCTTGTACATAGTGATGTCTGTGGTCCTATGCAGACACCCTCTTTTGGAAATTACCTTTACTTCGTGACTTTCATTGATGATTTTTCCAGGCATGCATGGGTATATCCACTCAAAGCAAAGTCCGAAGTGTTCATGTGCTTCAAACAGTTTTTGGTTTTGGCTGAAAATTTGTCAGCATGTAAAATGGGCACCCTCTGTTCTGATCGAGGGGGGGAATATATGTCTTCAGATTTTAATGCATTTCTGGCTGAACGTGGGATAAAACACCAGTGTACAGTGCCGTATACACCTCAACAAAATGGAGTTGCTGAACGGAAGAACAGGTCTCTCATGGAGATGGCGAGGTGTATGGTCAAGAGTCAGGCTTTACCTCATAGTTTCTGGCTTGAGGCTGTCATGTGTGCAGCATATGTACTGAACAGGTGTCCCACTAAAGCGTTGCAGTCTATCACTCCATATGAGGCTTGGCATGACCGCAAGCCATCTGTTGCTCATCTGCGTGTTTTTGGTTGTTTGGCATATGCATTAGTGCCTGAACAACATCGCAGAAAATTGGATGATAAGGCAGTAAAATGTATTTTTGTTGGGTACAGTTCTGAAAGTAAAGGCTATCGTCTGTATCATCCACAGACTAAACACATTCTGGTTAGCCGTGATGTTGTCTTTGTGGAAGATGCTATTCAGCCATTGCTTTCATGTACTAAGGAGACATCTGTTAGCTCCAAAGACATGTATGATACTTTGATGCCTCTTTTTACAGGTGGACAATCTAGTGCTGGTCCTAATGAGGCAACTTCTCAGCCTTTGCAGGTTTCATATGATGATGCAGATCATTCCATTTCTGATGCAGATTTACATGATGCACTTGCTGATGAGAGAGCTGATATTGAGCAGGCAAAAACTATGCCAAAATGGCTGGTGCAAACTTTGCGTGACAGCAAATTAGATGCACCTTTGTCATATCGTACTCGTTCAGGCTCTCATAGTGCCTCCTTTGCATCAGATTGCTATGCTATGGCTGCATCTAGTCTCTGTGATGAGAATGAGCATGTTTCTTTTGATGAAGCACAAAATTCAAAAAATTGGATGGCTGCTATGCAATCTGAATATGATGCTATAATGAAGAATGGTACATGGTCTTTATGTGACTTGCCTCCTGGCAAGAAGGCCATTGGCACTAAGTGGGTATACAAGCTGAAGCGTAAACCTGATGGTACAGTTGACAGGTATAAGGCTAGGCTTGTTGCAAAGGGTTATGCGCATGAAAGAGGCATTGATTTTGATGAGACCTTTGCACCTACATGCCGTATGACTACTGTTCGGAGCATTTGTGCACTTGCAGCCCATCATGGTTGGAATGTACATCAGTTGGACATTAAAACAGCATTTCTGAATGGTGACTTGCATGAAGAAGTGTATGTTTTTCAGCCTCGTGGCTTTGTGCAGAAAGGGCATGAAAACCAGGTGTGCAGGTTAAAGAAGGCGTTATATGGTTTAAAGCAAGCACCACGTGCTTGGTATGAGAAGATACATGCCTATCTGATTGCACATGGTTTTGAGAACAGTCCAACTGAAAGCACCTTATATGTTAAGCGTGCTAATGATGTGCTTCTGATCATTGTTGTCTATGTTGATGACATGCTGCTCACTGGTCCTATTGAGACACATATTGCTGATTTTAAGGCTGATTTGCATGCCTCATTTGAGATGTCTGATTTGGGGCATTTGCATCACTATTTGGGCATTCAGTTTATGCACGTTGATGGTGGAATGGCTTTGTGTCAAACGAAATATATTGACACATTATTGCAGCGTTTTGGCCTTGAAGACTGTAAGCCTATTGCCACTCCTATGGAGACAGGTTTACGATTGAGTCTTCATGATGCTGGAGATGCATTTGATGCTGTTCTCTATCAGCAGGCTGTTGGATGCTTGATTTACTTATGCATTACTCGGCCAGATATTCAGTTTGCTGTCTCACAGATGAGCAGGTTTATGCATTGCCCAGGAGTCACGCATTGGAAAGCGGTTAGGCGCATCTTTCCCTACTTGAGTGGTACTCGACTACTTGGGTTGTTTTATCGCAAGGGGGGATCACTACCGCCAGATTTGCATGCTTTTTCTGACTCAGATTGGGCTGGTTGCTATGACACTCGTGTGTCCACCAGTGGTTTTTGCTTCATGCTTGGTAGCTCATGTATATCTTGGTTGAGCAAGAAGCAGCCTACTGTGGCCACTTCCAGTTGTGAGGCTGAGTATAGGGCAGCTTTCACAGCGACTGTTGAGTGTGTGTGGCTCAGACGCCTTATGGCTGATTTGGGTGTTGGCCAGTCTTCTGCCACCACCATCTTCACTGACAGTCAGAGCGCATTGGCAGTTGCGAGGAACTCTGTGTTCCATGCTCGCACTAAGCACATTGAGGTGCATTATCACTATGTCAGGGAGAGGTTCTCTGCTGGGGAGATCAGCTTGGCATATGTGCCCACGCAGGAGAACATTGCAGACCTTTTCACGAAGGCTCTGCCTAGGGAGAAGTTTGAAGCTTTCCGCAAAGCTTTGGGCTTACTTCCTTTTGTGGAGTGATTTCCACATAGCTTGGCACTTCCTTATACATGAGTGCCAGCTTCTTGTTCACCGCATCACTCCCAGGGGGGATTTGTTGATATATTTAGGTAGTGATGTGTGTGAACACTCTAGGACTGCCGGGGCACTTTTTCCCCTCTTTAGGAGGTTTTTTTCCCCCGGCTTGTATATACGCCTATTGCCCTAATGGGCTACTTATCTTTGTACATTCTCTAGTAATACATTCAGCCTTGTGTGTTGTGCTCCAAGCTTCTTCTTCTTCCTTGTGCTGTTCGCGTGCTTCCGCAGACGTCTAACTCCAACAGTCACCACAAGGAGTGTCTGATGAATTTCCTGATGCTTATTTGTTCAATTTAGAAGTTGTTCCTAAATGGGAAAATAAGTTGATAGCTATCCTAACCTTTGGACCCGCAAATAAGAATGTGAAAATGAACAAACATGAAATTGTAAGATAAAAAAACTATCAAATATTGCTAGGAATCATGTACAAACAAGATACAAAAGGTGTACTAGCTTGTTGTGTCAAGCACAATGAACATAGTAGTTGGTTGCAACAAGCCCATGAAGGATTGCTACAAATTCACTATTCTAAACAACAAACAATGCAAAATCTAAAACGTTTAGGAGTGTATTGGCCTAGTAAGGACAAAGAAATACATGTGTGGATTAAGAATTGTCCAATGTGTCAGGCAAGACCCTACTAGAGCATGCTACCCTTTATCATGTAAGAAGACGAAGCATGTAAGAAGACCCTACTTTATCATACTACCCAATGAGGCTGGTCTAGCAAGAAGATGAAGCATGGAGCAAGAGGCTTAGGACTATGCCTTAGTTGGATACAACCTATACCGAAGAGGAAAAGATGGTTACTTAAGATTGTGCATTCATGAATCAGATTATTTGAAAGTCTTAGAAACTGCACATAGTGGTGTTTCAGGCGAACAATTTGGTCCTGACCAAGTAATTAAGGCCATTCTATTCTCAGGACTTTGGTGGCCCACTCTTCATATGGATGCACATACCTATGTGAAGAAATGTGACACATGTTAATGTGCACAATATCCAATCAAAAAAGACGAGATGCCTTTGAGGCCAACGATGGGAGGATGTGCATTTTCGAAGTGGGGCATAGACTTTCTAGGTCCTATTAACCCCTCAGCTAGAAACTCCCATGCAGAGTACATCATGGTAGGCCACGGATTACCTTACCAAGTGGGGCATAGACTTTCTAGGTCCTATTAACCCCTCAGCTAGAAACTCCCATGCAGAGTACATCATGGTAGGCCACGGATTACCTTACCAAGTGGGTAGAAGTAAAATCCACAACAAAGAATGATGCTCAAATGACAGCTAAATTCTTATTTGAGAACGTGTTCACTAGATACAAGTTACCAATAGAGTTAGTTAGTGACAAAGGTACGCACTTCTTGAATGAATTGAAAATCTTCTCCAAGAATTCTTAGTGATACATAAGAAGTCTGCCCCTTAACATCCACAAGCTAATGGACAAGCTAAGAGCATAAATAAGATCCTATGTAATGTATTGACAAAACTGGTCAATAATAAATGCTCTGATTGGGATAAACAACTTCATCATGTTGTTTGGGCTTACCGAGTTGCCTACAAAATGGTACTCAATGCCACCCTATTTCAGATGGGTTTTGGACGGAATGATGTGCTACCATTACTTTTTCTAATCCCAACTTTAAGAGTATCACAAGAGCATGAGTGGAACGGACACGAGTTGTCCTCTAGGATGTTTGATCTAGAACGCTTGGGTGAGATGAGGCTACATGCGGCAATAGGAACCTATGCTACAAAGAAAAGACAAAAGGCATACTTTGATGCACACATCAATGATCAAGCATTGAAAGAGGGAGACCTAGTGTTGGTTTACACACTAAAGCAACATGCCCGTAAATTGGAAAAAAAAGGATATGGACCCATGATCATTAATAGAATTTCCACTAGTAGTGCGGTTCAATTGCCCACACTAGAAGGTGACATCTTGCCAAATTATATAAGTGGGTTTCGAGTCAAGCTATATCAAGAACCTCTTATAGAGGATATGCTAAGGAGACTCAACACTTCTAAGAAGCGAAAAGAAGAAGAGATAAGGGCTAGGCAGAGGCCAGAGAGCACATTAGGAAAAATAAGTTAAGGCGGCTAGGCCTAGATGTCGCTCCTAAAGCCCCATGATATCACATGGCCATGTGCCAAACGTCAGGTGCAATCCCTTCTCGAATAATTGGCCGACGTCCCTTTGTGACCTTAGAGGTAGGACACGAAGAGAATGTAAGAACTATGAGAGCATTGATTGACTCAGGTGTAGCAACTAGTGCAGTTTGACTTTCATACTGCCAAGACTTGGAATTGAACATCAATCCCATAGAAGCCTATCTCATAGGATTGGGAGGTGTGGAAACCGTTTGTTTGGGCGAGGTAGAGCTTCCCATCTATCTTCAAGATGTTACAATGAGAGTCAAAATGCTAGTGTGTCAAGATGAGGATCTTATAGAACCACTTGTCTTGGGCTAAGATTGGATCTATGAACATGCAGTCAACTTAAACATAAGAAGACAACTTCTTCAAGTTTGGGTTCATGAACAATGCATTACATTAGAGTTAGAAAATTGCATGTTCACAGATCATGGTGTCACACATTCTTTTAAGACTTATCTTAGAGAAGAAGATGTTGTATATGTCCAAAGCTCTATGATGGAGAAGGATGCTGCCTCCAACAAAAGAGTTGGAAACCCATTGAGACTTCCTTCTTGTATGAAGTCTTAGCCATTTGTTGTAGTTCAACGACACAAGGAAAAGAAACACTATAAGACAAATATTGTGTCAACTAGACAAACATATTTTAAGAAGAATATAATTCCGAGCACGAAGTAGATCTGGGTACGAAAGGGAGAGAAGACAATCAAACCATTGTAGTCAAACTTTTTACTACAAACGTGATAGAGAAAGTAAAGGCAACAAGTAGCTTTGGGTACCAAAGCAGTCACTGAAGGTTGACCACAATCACATACATATTCGGGTGCCTGAGAAATTAGTGGTAGCTCAACAAGGGAGATTACATGTGTGGGTACCCAAGGAACTCTTACATGCACAAAACCTTAGCTGTCATTACCAAGGAAAGTCTCAACAAAGAGACCCAAGAGAAGAATGAGTCAGAACCAAGCACAAAGATCAAAAGATCAAGTCACCTCTTCAGTAATGATAAGAACACAATCATCAAGGGTATGGGTTTGGAAGGCAAAAGCACTAGTGGCCCCTACAAAACCAAAGAGCCAAACATAAGGGACATGAAATTCAAGAAACCTTCCAAACATGAAGCGGCCAAAGGTGATCAATTCACAGTCAAACACTCTTCTCAAATGGATCCCCATAAGGAAGAATGATCCGTTGTCGGTCAACAATCCATCACTTACATCATTTCAAGGTCCAATGGATACCTCCAACAAAGATGGAATCAACATCTGCAAGTAACATTAGAAGCCTCGACATGCCACAACCATGTGTCTTTGGCATAACCTTGTCTTTTGCACCATTTAGTTCATGCATTTCCAAAGTATGCATTAATATAGGGCCACATTACACGTTCATGCATAGAAACATTTGAGAAACCCAGGCACATGAGACACATTTGATGTATGTATATTATTTTATTGAAACTAACATCTTTCTTCTTGTTTGGTGACATTGTAAAAAAAAATACATTTCATTGCTTTATCATCCAATTTCTTTCATTTTTGTTCAAGCCCTAATGCATATGCAAGACTACCAAAGAGATGCATATGAGCAACAGATGGTTTGCAACCATGCCAAGCATCATCCTATGTGGTAAAACCTAAATTTTGACCATACACCTCACCATCTCCATGAGAGACATTGTTTCTTTCAGCAACTCTATTCTGTAGAGGTGTATACGGCATTGTACACTGATGTTTTATCCCATGTTCAACCAAAAGTGCATTAAAATCAGAAGCCATGTATCCACCCCCTGATTAGAACAAATAGTGCTCAATTTTCATGCTAATAAGTTTTTAGCCATAGCTAGAATTTATTTCAATCACAAACACTTGAGAGTTTGCTTTCAATGGGTACACCCATGCATACCTAGAGAAATCATCAATAAAATTCATGAAGTCAAGGTAGTTCCCAAATGAAGGTGTCCGTATAGGACCACATACATCACTATGAACAAGTTGCAATATATGAGCAGCTCGAATTGAACCATCTTTTGGGAAGAATGAAGACAAGATTTGCAGAATGTATTTTAGGTGTAGAGGCCTCTACAACAACCATTCCAGCCTCTACAACAACCATTCCAACCTTTTTCTTCTTTGCCCCTTTTGCAGCAAATTTTGTAAAACTTTATGACATGGTCATTTCCCTTATAGTATTTGCAAAACTATTTTTGGTTTTATGTTTTCTTCTCATGTTTGTCTTCCCTCTTCCACTATCCACCATTACCAAATTTTTGCTTACTAGGAGCTGAGCTCAATTTACCTTTGTCCTTCTGACTAGCTAGGAAGGCTTGATCTGCAACATGCATAATGGACCTGCTCTGCTTTGTACACCAAAACAAAAACTAACTCCTCAAATGTTAAGGCATTTGGATTGCCTTTGATCATTAATCAAAGAGTAGAAGCAAAATTGTAATATGAATCTAGAAGAACATTAAGAACAGACTGTACAAGTGAACTATCTAGCAAGAATTCATCAACAAAAATCAATTCCTCCTTTAAATCTTTCATCTTTTTCAAGAAATAGTCCATAGAATCTCCTTCATTCATATGCTTACTCTCCAATTTTTTTTGGAGGTAAGGAGCATGAGCCTCATTTCTTACCTATTATAAATTTGTAAGTGTATCCCAAACATTCTTTGCTATTTTGCAAGAGCAAATGAGAGGGATAATGGCATGTTTGATAGACAAAGCTATCAATGCATTGAGTGAGCATCTGTGCCATCCTAAGGAAGTTTCTTTATAGTATGTGCAATAGGAATTGCAATTGGAACAAGAATTTGAAGATCATAATCTTCAATGCCATCTACATCACCTTCAATAAGTGTATTTGCAAGTGTCTTAGGATGTTTTTCAACACCCTCACAATATTCTACAACCCTTTTCCTACCAATACATGAGACATCATATGTGGCCACAATGGGTAATTAGAACCATCCAACCTATCCTCAATAGCCAACATACAAAATACATCATTGCTTTCAGCCATGGCCACTCACAAAATACCCTGATGCAATAAAATGATTATATCTTGAAAATATTAATACGGCCACCCTGTCGAGATTTGCTAAACTTGGAGCATACTTTGAAGCACTTGTACTAGCGAATGGAAACTTGTATATATGTTTGGAACAAAAGGACAAAATTACCTACATAGGTGCTATGATAGTGCATTTGGAGGCTAAAATGGGTGACTCTGAGACTATGACTGGAGGGGTGTTGATGATGCCCTAGATGAAGTGGCGACCTACTCTAATACCAATAATTAGGTGAAAAAGTGAACCCTTCATGGGCCTTTCAGATTAAGGAGTGATTAGTGATGGACCAATCAGAAGAGGGTGGTTCCCACAATCTATACCTTATAAGACACTAGGTTGAAAGGGGGAATAGGGAACATATTTCTCCCTTATTTAATGAGCTACCTCTAGAGAGAGAAGGAATCTCCTAACCTTACAGGGCCAAAAACTTAAATTTTTTTAAGTTAAAAAAATCATCATAACACCTAAGAATGGATTGCTTATTACTTTTTAGTTGAAATCCTTGCATGTTTTGAGCAGAGAAGAATAAAGTTAAAAAAAAAAAACTAAAAAAAGATTTATTTCCCTCCTAAACCTCACATTTTCATACCCAAGTCCCAAAAAATTCATCTTTTTCCACTACTTTCTCTTTGTAGCACACCATTGAAACTCTTCTTTCTTTATTCCAACCTATTTGCATCTCCTATCTCATGATATTTTTGTAGTTTGAAACAACTTCAATGGCAACATCTAAAGCTTCTAGATGACCAAAAGATGATGTCCTCACATTAAGATGTCAGAATATCAAAGCTATAGATGGACAATGGCTATCACATGAGTACTCCAAAGGTGCATGGGTGTATATGCAACCCTCTAGAGTTGGGCCTCATTGAGTTAAAGATCATGGGAACTTGGATCTTCCTTAGAAGATAAAGCTTCTTGGCTTTAAGAAGCACAAAGATAATGGGATGGTTGCTATTGTACAACATGTTTTTACAATGGCAACTATGAAACTCAAAAATTAGAATGAGATATCTTATGAATTGTAGGTATTAATTTGCAATATAATTGTTTTATGATGTTGAATATATTTCTAAACTATTTAGACATGATTTTATTTGTTTCATATATATTTCCTTCTACTTTGGTGGAAGAGCAACCACTTCATAGTCTTACAGATACTTTCCAGGCATTGCATACAGATGTTGGTGCACTAGTCTTTTCGGAAATATCTCCTGATCAACTTTTCCATGATAGAGTTTTCTTTTACACAAATAGATATGTTGTACCCTCTATAATGAATGTTTTTTGAAGGTTAGAGAGAATTGAAGTAGATTCTCTTCTTAGCTTGCAATGGCCAAAACCAAATATATGGTCCGTATCATCTTTGAAGCACAAGATAGTAATGGATATACATAACTCTCTCAAATTCACAAAAGTGTCTAGATCTGTGGGTTTGTAGTGGTATTTTCCCATCCATTGTTTTGTATATTTATTTCAAGGATTCTCACTCCAAGAGACTTCCACCATGTGCAGGTGTAAAGATATCACATATGAGCAAGTCGAAAGTCTTCTAGGTGAAAATTGGGGTTTGATAAAAGGAATTGAAAAAGGTGATAAATATCTTTTTAAAATAGGTGGAAGAGGTATAGGATTTTGATATTTGAAACAACATACTTCATTGTACATTAGATTCTACTATGATCATTGGATGTGCAAACTTGGCCAATGGATACGATTTCAAAGTTCAGAGGGATCTTTACATTTATTTGAAATAAAGCTTAAGTTTCCCAACAATGAAATGGAAACTATTTTAGTGAATCATCATTGGACCTTGGCAAAAGTGAGAGAAAACTTGGTGATTATGGTATCTGAGGGCCAAAATCGATCCAAATTCAAAATACAAGGAGATAAGGTGAGAAATGTTTTGTGCTTTTGTGTAAGAAATCTTTTCATTATTGCTTATTTTAGTCGTATAACTTCAATTTCTTATAAATTGATTAAAGGTGGGAAGAAGATTGGAATACAAAATGAAATTCTTGGTAGATTGGAGTAAAGATGGAACTGAACTCTCATGGTCATAGCTCTTTCGCAACCTGAGGATGTCACTTTTTGGGTCGTAGTCATTCTACCTTATGGTTTTTGCACTTGCAAGAAACTTGTAAAAATTAGGATAAACAATATATGTTAGATATTGTATATACCTTCTTATTTGCAATGGTAATTTCAAAACTTTTGGAATTGTCAAAAGTCTATGTTCACTACTTTGAAATGTGGTTGTTCATGTTGTTTTTTGTTATGTTATGTTTAGGCATTTGCTTTGATTCAAAAATTTTGATATCATTTAGTGTTTAGTGCATTATTTTATCATTAGAAACTCAGTAAGTTTCACTATTTTATTATGAACTTTTAAAAGTGGTCTAGCCACTTTAAAAACTTGAAATTGCTATAAAAATGGCTTCTATATGCTCATTTCTCACATTTGCACTCGCAAAGATCTAGAGATTCTTGCAAGCCAATAGAATACTATGCCCACATGCAATGGCTGCTTCCATACCTTCCACTCCCATCAAATCTCCTTGAGATCTTTTCATGGAGTTCTTAGATAATACAGACTGCAAAGGTCATATGGATTTGTATGACCTAGTCTGTAGAGTCCGTAACCTTGAAGGGACACTAACCATGAACTTTGATGTGCTCGAGGAGATTACTAATTATATAGAGTTCTATATCTTACGATACTCCATAGATATTCTAGCATATGAGTGTAAATGGGTCCCTTGTGATCTACTTTTTTACATTCCATAAAGGAGATGAGGCCTTTGCAAAGCATCTAAAGCATTTCATGGCTATTGTTGAGTATGTATGGAACTTGTTAGATGACACGGTGCCATTAATCAAGCAATTAGATAAGAAGAGGAAGATGGAAAGAAAATATTTATAGTACATTGCAACAATCATCTTCTTTGTCAATGAGGATCCTGAACCTACACCCATGGACCTACCTCATCTCGTTACTGGGGGTTTTGTAGATGATAAAAGGGAACCTCAAACAGAAGCTCTCAACTTATTAGAAGAGACTCAAAGAATCAGTCAACAATTTCCTCATGGCATAACAGACAAATTGAATGAAGCCAATACTTCACAAAATCACCCTTCAAACCCACTCTACGAGAGGTAGAGATGGAAATGTTTTTTGTGGTGCTTGTAGATGGAGAAGAGTTTTTATTCTTACATGATATTGAGAAGGCATTTGGTCTGTGGATCGATGAATGCCTTAGTATTTTTTGGTCAACCTCTGATGTTCCCATGGACAAATCTTCTAACAGAGTTGAAAAATCAACCATTCCATTTGGTGATTCTATTGGAGACACTATTGACTTTGTGTGCAAGCATATTTTGAGTGATGCCAACCAAAATGCAAATGAAGAGGATTTGGCCGCAACAAGGGAAAGAATTTTGAAGAAGAAAATGCCAACATCCCCTATTGTGTGTTGGAGTTCGAGGTCTGTGGAAGCACGCGAACATCACAAGGAAGAAGAAGAAGTTTGAAGCACAACACACAATATAGAATGTATTACCACTAGAATGTGCAAAGATAAGTAATCCATTAGGGCTATACGCGTGTATACAAGCCAGGGGAAAAACCTTCTAAAGAGGGAAAAAAGTGCCCCGATGGTCCTAGTGTGTTCACACACATCACTACCTAAATATATCAACAAATCTTGCTGGGAGTGATGCGGTGAACAAGGAGCTAGTACTCATGTACAAGGAAGTGTCAAGCTATGGGGAATCAATCCACAAAAGGAAGCAAGCGCAAAGCTTTGGGGAAAGCTTCAAACTTCTCCCTAGGAAAAGCCTTCGTGAAAAATTCTGCAATGTTCTCCTGTGTGGGCACATATGTCAAGCTGATCTCTCCAATAGAGAAACTCTCCCTAACATAATGATAATGCACCTCAATGTGCTTAGTGCCAGCATGGAACACAAATTTCCTCACAACTGCCAATGTGGTCTGGCTGTTAGTGAAGATGGTGGTGGCAGAAGACTAAACAACACCCAAATCAGCCATAAGGCATTTGAGCCACACACACTCTACAGTCCCTATGAAAGTTGCCCTATACTCAGCCTCACAATTGGAAGTGGCTAGAGTAGGCTTCTTCTTTCTCAACCAAGACATACATGATGTCACTCTAGCACAATGGCAAGTACCAACGTGAAGAGATTCACCTCATAAATGTCAATTCGCAAAGACGTGAGGATAGGTATGAAGACTGTGAGCAAGTGAAGGCACAAGTGCATGAGTGAAAGCACAAGCATGCACACACATACACAGACACGCGCACAAGGTAAGAGCAAAGAGTGGAACAATGAAAGGACTTCGATTACAAAAGAGTTCTCTTACAAAGGCTCAAATCTACAACAAGCTAACCTAAAAAATGGGCTCTCTAGCTCTTTTTATTGTTTTTTGAGTGGTTTTGGCCCTGTCCAAACCTAGTGTGCGACCTAGTTAAAAATTAGGTTCCAAGACTTATTTGAGGGCTCAAACAGAGTCTAAAAATGATGAAAATTGGTAGCTAGCTACTTCTAATACTCCTCAAGCTCGAGGAGTCCTTGGCTTGAACAAAATGGAGTTACAAAATTGGAAAACTGTATTAACAATGGTTTTTAGTGATGAAAATCACTATTTTTATAGGGATTTCTTCTGAAAATTTGACATGTGCTTCTTGGAGCTCCCTACATGCTCTCTCTTCTTGTATGTCCACTTCTTTGACATGTGTCCACACCTTGTGCTTAACCTTGAGTGTCAACACTCCCCCCCTCTCGAGTCTGTCGTCCTTGATAAACCCTTGTTGGAGTAGTTGTTCCATATATTACTTGAGAGGTAGTGTCCATGTAGCGGGATCGATTTTCCGGTTCTTCATTTTTTCACTATTATCCTTTGTAAGTTGTAGTCCCTTTGTATATACTTCTTCCTTGTATGCCAGCTTGATGGTGTATTTGTGAGCTTTCAAAAATTGCTAGCTACTCAAAAGAGGTTGTCAATGCTGAGTGTGAGAAACTCTAGACATTGGACTGCTTCCTTGGTGTTACTGTTGGCACCTTGATGTCCTCTGGTTCTTTCAAAGATGGCTTTTTCTAGTTTTCTTGCCAGGTACTTGTAGCCCACAATGGATGCTAGGTAAGTGTGTTAGTGCATGGGTTGAAGAAAATCTATGCCTTGTGCACGGCCTTGTAATGTGGCCCTATGCATGCATACTTGGGAAATGCATTGGAAGAAGTATGGTGCAAGAAATTGGGTCTTGAGCTAAGTGCTCAAGGGTACGCTGACAAAGAGGTTTTCTAATCTATCATGGTTATCTTGTTGCCAGAGTAGGCGATTCTTACCATGGTGATAGGTTCATTGATAATCATCTCTTTGTATTGTACTCCCATCATGGTTGTTGACCATTGGCTTCTCTTTTGTTGTTGATAGATGTCCTTGTTGATCGTTCATTGATAAGTGTCTTCGAGCACATGAACCTGTCCCTTCTTTTTCCTTTTTTCTTTTTTTCTTTCCTTTTTTTTTCAAAGCAAGCACAAGACAAGAAGGTGGTTAGTATCAATTAAATATATTACCTATGTCAAATGTGTCTCATGTGCCCAGGATTCTCAATTGTGTCCATGCACAGCCTTGTAATGTGGCCCTATATTAATGCATACTTTGGAAATGCATGGCTTGAATGTTGCAAAAGGCAAGGTTATGCCAAAGGCACATGGTTTTCGAATGTCGAGGCTTTTGATGTTACTTGAAAATGTTGGTGAAATCATTGTTGTCAGGTATAGATGGATCTCGATCATTTCTCTTTTTAGGAATCTATTTTAGAACAGTGTCCATGTGCTTACAAATCACTTGTAGCCTCTTCACCTTTGGATGGTTTCTTAAATTTTGTATATCTCTTGTGGTTGGCTCTTTGGTTTTGTGGGTGTTGTTGGTCTTTTTGGTTTCCAAGCCCATACCCTTGTCACTTGCCTTCTTACTATTGTTGAAGAGGTGAGTTGGTCTTCTTTTGGGCTCTATGTTTGGTTCTAACCCTTGCTTCTCCTTGTCTTCTTTGTTGAGACTTTTCTTGTGAGGGAGATCAATGGCATTTGTGCATGTAAGAGTGCCATGGCTACCCACATGTGTAATTGTCCTTGTTGAGCTACAATTAATTTCTTATTCACCCAAATTTGTACATTACTGTGGTCGACCTTCATTGATTGCTTCAATACACAAATTTTTCAGATTCTTTGTGCTTGAGGGTGTCGTGGGTACTTGGTCCTTCTTTTGTCATGGTTGATTTGGTTGGGTGGGAATCTTTAAGGCAACATCGGTGGTTGCTCTCCTTTTTTTACCCAAATATGTTTCATGACCGGAACTACTTTCTTCTTGAATGCTCTTTGTCTATTTTTTATAGCAGTTGTCATGTACTGTTTCACTTGCCTTTTTGGTTGAGTTGTTGTGACAGAATTATTCTTTGCACAAGAGGAGTGCGCCGTTAGCCTACTCTTCCATGACTGAGTTCTTCTAGAACATAGAGCTTTTGGCATAGATAACATCTTTTTTGCTAAGATTAGTCCTAGAAGAACTAAGAGAGTGTGTGACACCTAGATTTGTGAGCATGCAATTCTCTAATTCTAATGTAAATTGTTCCTGTACCCAAACTTGAAGAAGTTGACTTCTTAGGTTCAAGTTGACTTCATGTTCGTAAATCCAATATTGACCCAAGACAAGTGGCTCTATAAGGTCCTCATCGTGACACACTAGCATTTTGACTTTCATTGGAACATCTTGAAGGTAGATGGGAAATTCCACCTCACCCAAACAAGGGGTTTCCACACCTCCCAAACCTATGAGATAGGCTTCTATGTGCTTGATGTTCAATCGCAAGTCTTGGCAGTATGAAATTCTAACTGCACTACTTGCTGCACCTAATTCAATCAATGCTCTCACAGTCCTTATACTTTGTCCTCATCCTACCTCTACGGTCACAAAGGGGTGTCGATCGATTATTCAAAAGTAATTATGCGTGATTTTTGGCACATGTCCATGTGATATTTTGGGGCTTTTGGGTTGATGTCTAGGCCTAGTCGCCTTAATTTATTTTGCCTAATGCACTCTCTAGCCTCTGCATGTGCTTCTTCTCTAACCCTTAACTCCTCTTCTTTTCGCTTCTTAGCAGTTGTTGGTGCAGATCAATCACCAATTGAATGTTTGAAGACTAAAGAATAAAGGATGAAATCAATTCTTGAAGCTTGGAAGAAGGATACATTCAGAATATATGAGGAATGTAGACATATGTACATAGTTCACTTAGATCTTTGATTAGTCATAGACTTGTACAAATTTATCTATAAATACCTTGAAAATGTCGAGGCGTGATATGAGAGCATATGTAAGAATAGATAGAAGTCAAGAAAGATGAAGATAGATGTCATGAGACATGTGAAAAGTTAGTTGAGTTTCCTCTCATCACTCAACTGTAACTTTCTGAGTAATTGAAGAAATATTGCGCCCGATCTTTTCGTGTCTTCTCCGTCTGTGTTTGATCATTTGTAAAATCCTTTTGAGGATATCTAAGTTGGTAGTTAATGAGTCTTTGACCTGAGTTTCAGAGTCTAATTGCAAACAGGCTAGGAGAATTGTTAGTAGGAACATTCATATGTGTTGAGTGTTGACAGTTCTCTGAAACAGGCGCAAATCTCGATCTTAATCTTTTGGTTAGTTCTCACTCCATAGTTTAAAGTTTTGTGCAAGCAAGCACTTAATCTTTAAGTTGGAAGGTGATCTACTCGTGGCTAGAAGCATTTGATTAAACGGGTTTTGTACTGAGAGAATTGAAGTTAAGAAGTTAGGGGTGTCTAAATCGACTTCTCAGAAGTGCAGATTCAGACATAGGTAACTTGTGAAGTTGATTTCTCAAGTTATACTAAACCTTTTGAAGAACTTTAACTTGGAGGAGGTGCGCAATATCTAGGCAACACTCCATACAAAATTTCATAGAAAACTTTACATGTTTGATAGGTCAATGAGAAGAAAGTGTGCAGCAGACTTTCTGTGTTTTATCTTCTTCACAGAATTTCTTAACTTTTGATAATTTGGAGATTGGACCTCTAATTTGGTGAAGGTTTTGACTTACTCTTGATATAGAGGTGTTCTAAATTCAAGAGTAGGTTGTTCTTTTGGAGATTAACACTCTCCATCAGTGGTATCAGAGCAGGAGACATCAAAATCAAGGAAAGGAGGATTCCGACTGCTGGAGATTCAAGAACTTCAACATTTGAAGAACTAAAAGGTGAAAGTTTGAAGGCAAAGCCTGAGGAGGAGAGCATACGACATCAAGAAGGACAAAAGGAGTCTAATTCGAAGTAAAGGTACATATATTGTTCATAAAGCCTGAAGATTTCAATACACAGGTGGACACAAGATGGGAGATTCTCTACAGATAGAGAAATTGGATAGGGAAAACTATCCTGCATGGTCAATGAGGATGGAAGCTCATCTTATGAGCAAAGATTTAATAGCCTACATCACAGGAGAAGAAGAAAAGCCACAGTTCAGAGATCCTAGTGTTCCAACTAGGGAAGAGTTAGCAGATTTGAAAAATTGGATGAAGAAAGATGCTCAAGCTAGGAGCATTATCTATATGGGAGTCAATGATTACTTGTTACCTCATATTTGAGGTCTTGAAAGTGCAACTGATATTTGGAATGCTTTGGAAGAGCATTTCGAGAATACTACAAAGTCAAGGAAGGCATCCTTATGGGCAGAATTTACAACCTTCAAGAAGAAGGCTTCTCAATCTATTTCAGACTATGTGACAAGGATGAAAGACATTGCAGATGCATTAGGAGCTGTTGATGAAGACATTGAGGAGGATAAATTGGTAAGGCAAATTCTTACAGGTTTGAGAGGTGATGACAAATGGAAGCCATTCATTTTGTCTACAAAGTTATCACTTGATCATTTCACTCCTGATTTAAATCAATTGCTAGGTCATATGCTAACATTTGAGCAAGATGTTAAAGGAGATGGTGACAAGAGTGCAGGTCATGCAATGTACTCAAAGGACAAGAAGAAGAATAGCAAAGGAAAGCAACAAGCAGGTGAAGATGAAGGTACAACTAGTCAAGCCAACTTCCTAAGAGGAAGAGGAGGTGGCAAAGGTAGAGGAAGAGGCAGGAATAACAAAGATGGAGGCAAAGCTTGCTGGATTTGTGGTAAGACAAATCACTTAGCTAATGATTGTTGGCATAATAATCAGAGTAATGGTGGATATAATCAGAACTATAATTCAAGAGGAAGAGGAGGCAGAAATCAAAGAGGTAATTTCAGGGGCAGAGGTGGTAGGAGTTACTTTGGAAGAAATGCAGGTAGAGGATTCCAAAGTCAACAATATAACAACACCTACTACAATTATGCTTCAGATCAAAAGGAGGATTCAACATTGATAATGAATGCAACTTGTGAAAGGCAGAGTGAAGATCAAAGAGTCTTCTATATTGACTCAGGGTGTAGCAATCACCTGAGTGGTAATATATCTTTGATGACTGATTTGGAGAATAATGTTTTTAATCATGTTGTTCAGACAGGTGACAACACAAAGCACAATGTGAAGTCAATTGGATCAGTGAAGGCCAAGGATGGTAGTACCTTATTGAGTAAGGTCTTGTATGTTCCTACAATTCCTAAGAATTTGATAAGTGTAGGACAAATTGTTGAAAAGGGATATGAAGTAAGGTTCACTAATGATGGAGTATATGTGGAAGACCCTAGCCAAGGGTATAAACAGATTGTTTCAGGGAAGAAAGAAGGAAGATTATTTACATTGAAGATTCAAGGCAATATTGGTCATGCTATGTTCACATATGGAGGACATAAGATCTCTGAGTTAGATCTTTGGCACAAGAGGCTTGGACATTTCAATGAAAGAGGTATCAAAGACATGATTAACAATGGTTCAGTGCTTGGATTGCCTAATGTTGCAGGTCAACATGTGACATACAAATGTGAGGCATGTCAATTAGGTAAGGCTCATAAGAATTCTTACTCCAAGCATGGTTTTATGTACTCAGAGAAGCTTGAATTGGTACACACAGATGTGTGGGGACCATCAAAGGATTTCAGTATAAATGGGTCAAGGTATTATGTGATTTATGTTGATGATGCTACTAGATGGATCACTATCTATGTGATCAAAGATAAGTCAGAAGTGTTTAATACATTCAAACACTATCATGCATATGCAGAAAGAATTACAGGTCATAAGTTGAAGAGATTAAGGTCAGATGGAGGGGGAGAGTATTTCTCTAATGAGTTCAGTGATTACTTATGGAATGCAGGTATAAAAAGGGAAGTTACTTGCAGGTACTCTCCTCAACAAAATGGTGTAGCAGAAAGGAGAAATAGAACACTTGTTGAGTTTGCAAGATCCATGATGAAGGAGAAAAATTGCCCTAATTATTTGTGGGCTGAGGCTGTAAATACAACCACTTATTTGGTCAATAGGTTACCATGTAAAGCCTTGCAGGGTATGACACCATATGAGGCTTGGTGGGGTAAGAGACCTACCTTGAATCATTGCAGAGTTTTTGGATGTGTGGCATATGCATATGTGCCATCACAATTAAGGCACAAGTTGGAGCCTAAAGCTGAAAAATATGTTTTCATTGTTTATGATGATAAGCAGATGGGCTATAGATTGTGGAGTCCATCTACAAAACAATTTATGGTTTCTAAAGATGTTACATTTGATGAGCAAAGCACTTGGTATGCAGGTACAATCAATATCAATACAGGTGATGAAGAAGAAGTGAGCCAAAGGAAAGGTAAATCAAAGGTTCAGATATTTGATGAACAAGAGAATAATGAAATGCAGGTTGAAGTGGAAGAAACCCCAATATTTGATCCTGAATATGAAGAACCAGAAACCTCAAGAAGTGGAGAGCTTAGGAGGTCTTCAAGGAATAAATGGCAACCTACAAGGTATAGCTATGATACTTCATTTTTCGCCACAAAAGATTATGCTTATATGATGAAAACAGATGAAGACCCTTCTACATATGAAGAGGCAAAAGGTAAGGAAAAATGGGAGAAAGCTATGCAGGAAGAATTTGATGCACTATTGGAGAATCAAACATGGGATTTGGTTCCAAAACCAAATAGTCAGAAAATCATTGGATGCAAATGGGTTTACAAGACCAAGAGGTTTGCAGATGGAAGTGTGTCTAGATACAAAGCTAGACTTGTTGTCAAAGGGTTTGCTCAGACTTATGGTGTTGACTATGATGAGACTTATAGTCCTGTGGCAAAGATGACAACCATCAGGACACTTATAGCTATTGCTGCATGTAAAGGTTGGAAGTTATGTCAACTTGATGTGAAAAATGCTTTTTTGAATGGTTATATTTCAGATGATGTGTTCATGGAGCAACCTCAAGGGTTCAGAGATACAAGGTATCCAGATCATGTGTGCAAGCTCAAGAGAGCTTTGTATGGCTTGAAGCAGGCCGCAAGGGCATGGAACTATAGACTTGTAAAGTTCTTGAAAGAACTTGGATTTCAGGTGTCTAAAGCAGATAGTAGCTTGCTTGTCAAGGCAAGTGATAATGGTTTCATATACATGTGCATATATGTTGATAATATAATCCTTACAGGTACAGATGAAGAAGGAATACAAAGACTCAAGAAGCAAATGGAAAAGGAGTTCAAAATAAGTGACTTGGGAGACTTGTCATACTTCTTGGGCATGGAGATTACATATACTCAACATGATGTATTTGTGACCCAAGAAAGGTATTTGAAGAACTTGTTAATCAAGTTTAAAATGGATGATTGCAGAGTAGCACCTACACCAATGGAGGTGAATCATAAATTGAGTAAGTTTGGAGGTGAAGAATTCAAGGACATGAGACAATATCAGAGTTTAGTTGGTAGTCTTATCTATGCTACTTTAACTAGACCTGATTTATCATATGCAGTAGGGGTTTTGTCTCAATTCATGCATTGCCCAAGGAAAGAACACTGGATTGCAGGTCAAAGAGTGTTGAGGTACATTAAGGGTACACTCAATGAAGGTTTGTATTATGGGTTTACCTCAGATACAAATATCAAAATTTATAGTGATGCAGATTGGGCAGGTAATCCAGATGATAGAAGGTCAACTTTTGGATACATGTGTTATGTGGGAGATAAACTTATCTCATGGTGTTCCAAGAAGCAACATACAGTTGCTTTGTCTTCTACAGAAGCAGAGTACAAAGGCATGGTTGAAGTTGCAAAGGAAGTGATTTGGCTCAAGACTTTGATGAAGAGTTTTGACATTGTGCATGGGGTACCAATTATATATGGAGATAACATGAGTTCATTGTATTTAGCTGCTAATCCTGTTTTTCATGCCAGGACCAAACACATTGAGATTCAGTATCACTTTCTAAGAGAGAAAGTGATGGATAAGGAGATTGAAGTCATACATACTTCAACAAAAGATCAGATAGCTGATATGCTTACAAAGAGCTTGGATGGACCAAAGCTACAGAAGTTTAAAGACATGGCAGGTATAAAGAAGAAAGGAGAAACCTCAATTGATGATTGAGGGGGAGCTGTTGGTGCAGATCAATCACCAATTGAATGTTTGAAGACTAAAGAATGAAGGATGAGATCAATTCTTGAAGCTTGGAAGAAGGATACATTTAGAATATATGAGGAATGTACACATATGTACATAGTTCACTTAGATCTTTGATTAGTCATAGACTTGTACAAATTTATCTATAAATACCTTGAAAATGTCGAGGCGTGATATGAGAGCATATGTAAGAATAGACAGAAGTCAAGAAAGATGAAGATAGATGTCATGAGACATGTGAAAAGTTAGTTGAGTTTCCTCTCATCACTCAACTGTAACTTTCTGAGTAATTGAAGAAATATTGCGCCCGATCTTTTCGTGTCTGCTCCGTCTGTGTTTGATCATTTGTAAAATCCTTTTGAGGATATCTAAGTTGGTAGTTAATGAGTCTTTGACCTGAGTTTCAGAGTCTAATTGCAAACAGGCTAGGAGAATTGTTAGTAGGAACATTCATATGTGTTGAGTGTTCACAGTTCTCTGAAACAGGCGCAAATCTCGATCTTAATATTTTGGTTAGTTCTCACTCCATAGTTTAAAGTTTTGTGCAAGCAAGCACTTAATCTTTAAGTTGGAAGGTGATCTACTCGTGGCTAGAAGCATTTGCTTAAACAGGTTTTGTACTGAGAGAATTGAAGTTAAGAAGTAAGGGGTGACTAAATCGACTTCTCAGAAGTGCAGATTCAGACATAGGTAACTTGTGAAGTTGATTTCTCAAGTTATACTAAACCTTTTGAAGAACTTTAACTTGGAGGAGGTGCGCAATATCTAGGCAACACTCCATACAAAATTTCATAGAAAACTTTACATGTTTGATAGGTCAATGAGAAGAAAGTGTGCAGCAGACTTTCTGTGTTTTATCTTCTTCACAGAATTTCTTAACTTTTGATAATTTGGAGATTGGACCTCTAATTTGGTGAAGGTTTTGACTTACTCTTGATATAGAGGTGTTCTAAATTCAAGAGTAGGTTGTTCTTTTGGAGATTAACACTCTCCATCAGCAGTGTTGAGTCTCATTAGCATATCCTCTATAAGAGGTTCTTGATATAGCTTGACTCGGCATCCACTACTATAGTTTGGCAAGATGTCACCTTCTAGAGTGGCCAATTGTATTGCACCACTAGTGGAAATTCTATTAATGATCATAGTTCCATATCCTCGCTTTTCCAATTTACGGGCATGTTGCTTTAGTGTATAAACGAGCACTAGATCTCCCTCTTTCAATCCTTTATCCTTGATGTATGCATCAAAGTATGCCTTTTGCCTTTTCTTTGTAGCATAGATGCCTACTGCTTCTCGTTGCCTCGTCTCACATAAGCATTCTAGATCAAAGATCCTAGAGGATAGCGCATGGCCATTCCACTCATGCTCTTGTGCTACTCTTAAAGCTGGGATTAAAAAATCTAATGGTAGCACAACATTCTGTCCAAAGACCATCTGAAATGGGGTGGCATTGAGTACCGTTTTGTAGGCAAATCGTTAAGCCCAAACAGCATGATGAAGTTGTTTGTCCCAACCAGAGCATTTATTATTTACCAGTTTTGTCAATATGTTGCATATGATCTTATTTGTGCTCTTCGCTTGTCCATTAGCTTGTGGATGATAGGGGGCGGACTTCTTATGTATCACCAAGAATTCTTGGAGAATATTTCAATGACTTCATTCAAGAAGTGTGTGCCTCTATCGCTCACTAACCATATCTAGTGAACATGTTCTCAAATAAGAACTTCCCCATTGTTTTAGCATAATTCTTTGTCATGGCTTTTACTTCTACCCACTTTGTAAGGTAATCTGTGGTGACAATAATGTTCTCTGCATGGGAGTTTCTAGATGGGGGGTTAATAGGACCTACAAAGTCTATTCCCCACTTCGAGAATGCACGTCCTCCCATCATTGGTCTCAAAGGCATCTTGTCTTTCGTGATTGGATATTGGGCATGTTGACATGTGTCACATTTCCTCACATAGGTATGTGCATCCATATGAAGAGTGGGCCACCAAAGTCTTGAGAATAGAATGGTCTTAATTACTTAGTCAGGACCAAAGTGTCCACGTGCAACACCACTGTGTGTAGTTTCTAAGATTTTCAAGTAGTTTGATTCATGAACGCACAATCTTAAGTAACCATCTTTGCCTCTTCGACAAAAATTATCCCCTACTAGGGTGTAGTCTTAAGCCTCTTGTTCCATGCTCCATTTTCTTGTTGGACTAGTCTCGTTAGGTAGTGTTCTCGATCTCATAAATTCTACCAATGGAGTGCTCGAATGTGGAACTAGTGACACATGATAAAGGGTAGCATGCTCCACTGGGGGTTTCTTCTAACACACTCGACAACTCTTAATCCACTCATGAATTTCTTTGTCCATACTAGGCCAATACACTCCTAAACGTTTTAGATTTTGCAATGTTCTTTGTTTAGAGTAGTGATTTCCTAGCAATCCTTCAAAGGCTTGTTCCATCCAACTGTTATGTTCATCGTCCTCGACACAACAAGCTAGCACTCGCTCTGTATCTTGTTTGTACATGCTTCCTACCAATATATGGTATTTTTGGGAGTTTACAATTTCATGCTTCCTTGTTTTCACATTCTTATTTGCGGGTCTGAAGGTTAGGATAGGTACCAACTTATTTGCCCATTTAGGAACAACTTCTAAATTGAGCAGATAGGCATCGGGAAACTCATCAGACACTCCTTGCAGTGACTCTCCTAAAGTGATGTGAGAAAGGTGATCAGCCCTCAGATGGGTCCTACCTTTCCTAAAAACCACTTCAAAATCGTACTCCATTAGTAAGAGGAACCATCTTACTAAGCATCCTATATTGCTTATTGACCAAATATAATAAAGCTTGATGATCAGTGAAAAACTTGAACTTATTGGCCAATAGATAGTGTCTAAACTTCTTCAGGGTGTATACCATGCCTAATCCTTCTCTCTTGATTGTGGTGTAGTTTTGTTCCACTACGTTTAGCTGTTTGCTCACATATGCTATAGGCAAATATAAATTTCCTTCACCTATTGGTTGTGCTAGCACACATCCTATTGCATGATTGGATGCATCCACATGGGCATGAAATGTTTTATTCCAATCAAGAGCGATCAGTGTAGGTGATGTGCACAAATGTCTCTTCAGCTCATTGAAGGAATTTTCGCATTCGTCGTTCCATTCAAAATTTGTCAGTAAGACATAAAGAGGTTTCGCTATGATTGCATACATGTGTATAAACCTACGGTAATATCCACAATGGCCCATAAAGGCTTGTACCTCTTTAATGTTCCTTGGCCTTGTCAGCTCCGCTATGGATCTTACTTTATCCTCATCTGTTGATATTCCATTCTTAGAAACGATATGACCTAAGATTTTACCTTGACGTACCATGAACATGTAGTTTTCTAGTGTCAGACAAACTCAATATTCTCTACACTTGTTGAAGATCTTTCTAAGCTCAAGGATGTGGTATCTTCTCTCTTGGCAATGGGCACATAAATCGTCCACATATACTTCTAAGCTCTTTTGCAAAAACTCTTTGAAGACATGACACATGAGCCTTTGGAATGTTGCAAGTGCATTGGTGAGCCCAAATGGCATCACATGAAATGCAAAGATTCCCCACTCTGTGGCAAAGGATGTTTTGTGTTGATCTTCTTAGGCAATGGCTACTTGGTTGTAACCTAAAAATCCATCAAGGAAGCTATAAACTTCCTTTCGTGCAACATGCTCCAATAAATGTTCAGTGATTGGAAGTAGATAAATATCTCTGACTGTAGCAGCATTAAATTTTTTAAGGTTAATACACACTCGCAACTTTCCATTCTTCTTGGGCACCACTACAATAGGGGACACACATTTAGTATGCTCAATGTGATAGATAAATCTAGCTTCAATCAGTCTATCAATTTCTTCTTTTATTTTGGCTGCATAAGTGTATGTGTAGGGCTTCTGTTTAGTGGGCTTAGCATCAGCTATCATAGGGATCCTATGAGAGCAAATTTTCGGATCTACTCCCTTCAAGTCTCTATAGTGCCATGCAAACACATCCCTATATTCCCTTAATAGAGCTACAAGCCCTTTTTCTTCTTCTGCACTTAGGTCTTCTCCTATGTACGTACATCGGTCTTCGTTCCCTTCAATGGTCACAACGATTTTTTTGGTCTTTTCTTTATTATCATACACTTCTCCTGTGATGGCCTCTCTCTTAGGCATTCATACCAAAATTTTTCGGTTTTCCACCTCATATTTCTTGAAATTCTCTGGTACTCCAAACAATGATTCCTCCTCTTCCTGTTTCACCACTTTTCTTTTCTTTCTCTTTGACTACCATCACTTCCATCCTTTGAATTTATAGTTTTAATGCACGTGAGAGGTTCTTCTTCGAGTTAAAAAAATGGAAAATGGTGTTTACAATGGTTTTTGGTGATGAAAATTACTATTTTTATAGGGATTTCTTCTGAAAATTTGACATGTGCTTCTTGGAGCTCCCTACATGCTCTCTCTTCTTGTATGTCCACTTCTTTGACATTCCTCCACACCTTGTGCTTGACTTTGAGTGTCAACACATGAGCTACTAAGCATGAAGCAAAAGCCACTAGTGGACACACAAGTGTCATAGCAACCAGCCCAGTCAAAGTAAAAAAAAACATGTAAATCTAGCGGTAGTGATCCCCCCTTGAGATAAAAAAATCCAAGTAGCTAGGTACCACTCAAGTAGCGAAAGGTGCACTTAATCGACTGCTAATGCTTGACACCTGGGTAATGCATAAACTTGGACATCTGTGAGACAAGAAACTAAATATCTGGCGGAGTAATGCATAAGTAAATCAAGCATCCAACAGCCTATTGATAGAGAACAACATCAAATGCATCTCCACCATCATGAAGAATCAATTGTAAACATGTCTCCATAGGAGTGGCAATAGGTTTGCATTCTTCAAGGCCAAAGCACTACAATAATGTATCAATATATTTCATTTGAAACAAAGCTATTCCACCATCAACTTGCATAAACTGAATATCCAACTAATGATGCAAATGCCCCAAATCTGTCATCTCAAATGAGGCATGCAAATAAGCCTTAAAATCAGCAATATGCTTCTCATGAGGACTAATGAGAAGCATGTCATCAACAAACACAACAATGATCAGAAGCACATCATTAGCATGCTTAACGTATAAGGTGATTTCAGTTGGACTGTTCTCAAAACCATGCCCAATTAGATAGGCATGTATCTTTTCATACCAAGCACGTGGTGCTTGCTTTAAACCATATAATGCCTTCTTCAACCTACACACTTGGTTTTCATGCCCTTTCTGCACAAAGCCACGGGGCTGAAAAATATACACTTCTTCATGCAAGTCACCATTCAGAAATGCAATTTTAATGTCCAACTAATGTACATTCCAACCATTACGAGCTGCAAGTGCATAGATGCTATGAATTGTATTCATTCGACATGTAGGTGCAAAGATCTTAAAATCAATGCCTCCTTCCTATGCATAACCCTTTGCAACAAACGTAGCCTTATACCTCTCAACTGTTCCATCAAGCTTATGCTTCAACTTGTATACCCACTTACTGCCAATGGCCTTATAACCAAGAGGCAAGTCACATAAAGACTAGGTACCGTTGTTGTCGAGATTTTCTCTCCTCTCTCACTTGTGAAGGCCTACAAAAAACATATTTGGTGAAGGTAGCCAGAATTCCCCGAGAAGTCCAGGATGCATCAAGGATGTCAAAGGAAGGTCACATACAAAGTTTCAAAGAAATCAAGAAAGTCCATGGTAGCAGTCAAAGCTGGTCAAAGCTGGTCAAAGTTGGGAAATTAGGGCAAAATTTTCATTGTCACCAAATTAGATGAAAATCCATATACTTGTAAAGGTTGTCAAAGGCAATCTATAGCCCAAATTTCAGCAAAAAATGGATTTTGTAGCACATTGATATGCTATGTTCATTTTGTAAAAATGTATTTTTTCTAGTTTGACCCTACAAATTCTTGTATAGAAATTTATGTTAGCCATATGGTTTGGCATGTATAAAGATCATATGTGGCTACATATTTGTACAAATTTTCAAGGCTATCAGAGCTTCCTAGAGACCTTAATGCCACCTTGCAAGCTTCCAAATGTAGTCAAACTTGTACAAGGGAGATTCAGATGGGAGTTTTTTCTGCATATTGCTGAAGGAGATCTTTGGAAACATAGTCCTACAAAGTTTCATCTTCATCAAAGCCTATTTGGAGGGTTAAAGAGTACAAAGTCCAGTTTTCAGGATCACCGCAGTTTTCTAGTTTAAGCAAATTGAAGGGTTGAAGGGCCACCACATGGCGAAAGCTGATTGAGCCATGTTGTACGATCAAGATGAGCTCAAATTCAAGGGTGGAGATGCACTTATGCTTAAAGCAAGGAGGATCCACTAGTTTTTCCATAAAAGAAGACTTTTTGTTACAATCAAAGATCAATAATGCAGTGTTTCTCCAAAAATAGTGGCTTATCTTATCCGAATTGATGTCAGCACTGATTCGACGGTCCAGATCATCCCCAGATCCAATGGTGGAGAATGAGGGCGCCTAAATTTCACTCCTTTACACTAGATTTGATAGAAAGAACAATTCCAAGCCATTGATTTGATTAATCAAATGGTTGTAATCGAAAGTAGTGATCCTAGAGTTGAGAGTTGGTTTCTCTAGATCCAAGGGCCCAAATTCATTCAAAAACCTATATAAACCCCCCTCCAAACTCCTAGAGCATCATTGTTAGGCATCCATAGGGCTCATGCTAGCTTACGGTTTCCTTGAGACGATCACCCTCGGTTGAGCGAGTGAGGATCCAAGGTGAGCTAGTATGAGTATAGAACCTAGTTTCAAATTTAAGTTAGAATTCCAATCTAGGATAGGCTCTTGAAACCAGCATCTCTATCTTGACTCACCCTCGGTGGAGCATGTGAGTGAGTTAGAGCTGATTTTAATGAGTCTTAGACTTCTTTAGTTAGATGTTACGAGCCTAGACAGACATAGGGTCAGTGGAGTGGAACTCACCTTCTTACGTGTGACATTCGGTTGAACTATCATGGTTTGAGGGTCGGAACCACCTTTGATCAGTAGACTGCCTAGCTTGACGTACCACGACGATCTTATACATGTATCTTAATTCAAATCCTTTTAATTCATGTCACTTGTCACTTGTCTCTTGTCTCCTCTCTCAGTCTCTTAAGTATTTTTACATGTCTTCTATTTCTTCTATGTGTGAGAAGGCTCCGCAGTATTGCGTTGAACCAGTGAGGATGTTTCTTTGAGCTTGTGAGTAAACTCTATTATCATAATTCACTTGCATGCATATAAACCATACATACCCATACATATTGATTAGTTTGTGAAAGTGTATAAGAAGCTCCAATATTGGACCATTCTTCCTTTCGAAACTGGTTTATGTGTAAGGATTCCATCTATTCACGTCATGCATACATATCATCCAAAGAAGACTATGCATATGAATTAGAATTAGGAAGTGTTTAAGAAGCTCCTTCAATGGACCATTCTTCCTTCCAAAATTCATTCGTATGTATGGTTCTCTTTCATTCTTGTCATTCATGTTCATAAATCCAACTTGCACTCCTACATTCCTATTCCCATAATCATTTCAACATCTCTCTCTTCTCCATACTCAACATTAATTTCACTTTCATGTCCTTAAACCATCCAACATTCATTAGCTTCATACACCCTGTGTGTGCCACGACCGGACCCGATCCACCCGGATTGCGATCACCTCCACATTTGAACCCGACGTGAAACCCTTCGTGGCATTTGCTTCTGATCTTGTTGGGAGGTTGTGATCCATATCCTTTGTTTCATATTTTTCATCCTCATCATATCATCATCATCAGTCTTGAGTGTTGCACTGGATTTCTCACAGTATCGTGCACATCTTCGTCGTGAAGTAAACGCATTTGTGAGAGATCTAGAGCATCGTGTATCACTTGCTTATTCACATAAGATGGAGGAAGGATTCAAATCCCTTATTGTTGAGAAACAAGGCCAAAGAATAGTCTCTTCTATGTTGAGAGAGAAGGGAAAATTCAATGGCATCAACATCACAAGCTACTTAGATTTGTTTGAAGAGCAAGCTATGATTTTTGGTCTTCCCGAAGATCTTTTGATATCATTCTTTGAATGAATTGTTGATAGCTCTATCATAAACCGTGTCACTCAATATGATAGTCTTCCTTGGAGTGATTTTAGAAAGGAGATGCTCAAAGAATTCTATCTTGAAGATTATAGCCAACATAATCGAGATGGATTCTTACGATGGGTCAATTCTCCAAAGCCTAGTAGCTCTATTACTCACTTACAAAATGAGTATATTAGACGCTATGAACAACTTCCTGATGAGGATAAGATAACTTTGGAACCTGATCTTGTGATCAATTTTCTTAAGCTTCTTCATCCTGAAACTCGTAGGGAAGTTGAACGGCGATTAGAAGAACCAGATAAGCGCTATGGTCTTATTGACAATTGGCAAAAAGTGCGTAAAGTAGTAGAGGCTGTAGCCCATAGACATCAAAGACAATCCATGCTTTATGAGCAAACTAGTCTTCCTCAAGCTAGCCTTCCACAAACTAAGGAGCAAGTTAGAGAACAATCCCATGCTATGCTTTTTGACTCTACTCCTATTCCTCAAATGATGGAGCCTAATCAAGGTTTTAAAGTAGAGCCAAATAAAAGTGTAGTTGAACAATCTCAAGTGGATATTCTCACTAAGCAAATGGAAAGTCTTATTGCTACACAATCCAATTTGGCCAAGACTATAGATGCTTTACAATCTAATTACACCAAAACTTTCCAAAATCAAATGAACCCAATGACTTTTCAAGAGCCTAATCAACATGTTATAGCTACCAATCAAAATCCACAAGTAGCTCCTACTCAAGCATATCAAGTTCCTCCAATGCATAATCCTTCAATGCAAAATCCTCATCCTCATGTGCAAAATCCTCACATGTATCAAAACCTGTATCCTCAAGCTTCTCAAATAGCTTTTCAAAATCCTCAAAATCAAAATTTTCAAAATCATCAACCGTATAATATGGAAGCTCCTCTTGCACCTCAAGTACCACATGTTGCTCCCCAAGCTCCTCAAATACATCAATTGCATTTTCAAAATCCTAATTATCCTGTTCAAGCAATACCTTATCAACAAAATCCTCAATTTCAAAATTTCCCACCACAAGTTAATCAAAATCCTCAAAATCAAAATGGTTTTGTGCGTGGCCCTCGTAGGTGTCCTTGGTGTGATTCGTTAGAGCACTTTTTGAGAGATTGTGAATTATTGAAGGCTGCTAAGGAGCAACGACTAGTAATAGCCATAGACAAGAAAATCTGTGACTATCGATCTAGGCTACCTTTGCAAGGAAATTATGGTAAGGGAGGCATGAAAAAACATTATGAAAATATAACCATAATGGACATAGGAACTAGAGGAGTGAAACTAGAAGCTCTTGATGAACAACAAGTAGAATCAAGTAAACCCACAAAGGAAGGTGATTTTTCCATAGAGGCTTTAGTAAGAGCACGGGATGAGATTAGGAGAATAACGGTTTGGGAGTCACCGATAGAAGATCAATCTCTTATTTCTCACATATCCAATGTAGAAGAAAAACGAAAAAGAGATGAAGCTGAGCCTAGTGAAAGAAAAGTGACTCGAAAACAAACCTCAGAGGGAATAGAAACAATCATAGAGCAAGGAGAAACATCACAATCCAAAGATAAAAAACAAGAATCAGAACCCAATGAACAAAAACAAGAGGAGAAACAAAAAGGGAAGAAGACAAAGCAAAGAAAAACAGAACCAAAGCCTTTAGATAAACAAGAACAATCAAAACAAACTGAAGACCAAACACGAGAACATGAACAAAAAAAAGACCCTGAGCAAAAACAAAAGAAACCAAAGAGAAAACCTAAAGCCATCTTGATTTCAGAAATTGAGAGAAAAATAGATCCTATGGAGATTTTAGATGACATTTTGCTTAAGAGTCAAGTGACTATGTCTTTAGAACAAGTTTTCTCTATTGCAAAGCCTATTTTTAAAGATAACTTTATCGGCCTAATTAAAAGGAAGAGGTTTCCGCTTAATCTAGATACTGAGATGCAAGATTCTCTAGATCAAGATCAAGCTATGAATGAAGCCTTAAACTTTGATGAATCTGATGAAGACGACTTTGATGATGATGAAGTAAATGTTAATAAAAATTTCTTAGGACCTATTCAACCTGACCATGAAAATCATGAAAAAAATCCTGAAAGTCAGGAAGTAATGAAAAAATTATTGATGTGAAAAATGATCCAATTCTTCGGGATAAGAAAAACATAGGACATACATTCACGGATGAGACAATCAAACAGGTGAAAATTGGTAGAGATGATGACTTTCTTTTGCCAGCAGAGAGAGATAAATTTGAGAGAGTCATACGTAGCCATGGAAAAGCCTTTACTATGTATCCTCATGAGATTGGTTGTGTAGATCCTAAGCTAAATGCACCCATGATAATCTTTACTATTCCACATGTTCCATGGAATCTTCATCCTATACCTGTTCCAAAGGCTCACTTACCTGAGCTAATGAAACTACTTAAGGAGAAGATAAACATGAGAATTTTAGAGCCATCTTTTGCACCTTACTCAAGCAGATGGTTCACTGTGCCTAAAAAGAATGGGAAACTACTATTCAAGATCTCCAACCCGTCAATAAAGTCACCATAAGGAATGTAGGAACAGGACCCATTGTAGATGAGTTTGCTGAATCATTTTCAGGACATTCTATCTATTCAATGGGTGATTTATATTCTGGATATGACCAATTCTAGTTAGCAATTGACAGTCGTGACATAACCACAATGAAAACTCCTTTAGGCTTAGTGCGAATGTGTACTTTACCTCAAGGAGCGACTAATTCTGTGGCTCATATGATGAGTGCTATGAATATGGTCTTACATGATTTTATCCCTCATATAACTATGCCATTCATTGATGATATTCCATATAAAGGGAGTGAGGAACGTGTAAAGGACATTACTTTAGATTCATCTGGATGTCGTAAATTTGTTCTTGACCATATCTCTGATCGTGAAAGAATATTTCAACGATTTGAAGAGGTAGGTCTCACATTTTCCATAGAGAAATCTGTTTTTGGTGTCAACGAGGTGCTTATTATTGGACATTTATGTGGCCATTATGGTCGAAAGCCATACCCACAAAAAGTTGATGCCATTAGCAAGATTTTTGAAACATGTAACAACGTGAGTGAGGTACGTAGATTTCTTGGTGCTTGCATCTTTTATGTTATTTGGATCCCTGTTGATATATTTAGGTAGTGATGTGTGTGAACACTCTAGGACTGCCGGGGCACTTTTTTCCCTCTTTAGGAGGTTTTTTTCCCCCGGCTTGTATATACGCCTATTGCCCTAATGGGCTACTTATCTTTGTACATTCTCTAGTAATACATTCGGTCTTGTGTGTTGTGCTCCAAGCTTCTTCTTCTTCCTTGTGCTGTTCGCGTGCTTCCGCAGACGTCTAACTCCAACAATTGGTATCAGAGCAGGTCGTTGCTTCTTCTAGGGCGCCGTCGACACTCCTCCGTTTGCAGTCTCAGATTCGCACAAAATTTGGCGAGCATACTCAGGGTGTTTCCGAGATCAAAACTGCTTCGCTTTGTGGTGCCGAAATCGCGATCTGAGCTCGTTTCGGCCTCCGAACGCACTATTGCAGTGCTTGTGCAGGCTATTTCATCCTTTTGTGCCAAAGGTATATACCAGTTTCTGTTCGCCAGTTTAAGCGTTTCGAAGTCTGCTACAGGTCTAGCAGAACTCGTCTGGGCAGTTCTGTTCAACTTTTTGAGATACAGTCAATTTTCTGCATCAAGGTATTTTAGTCACTGGCCATGGCTGAAAGCAGTGATGTATTCCGTATGTTGGCTGTTGAGGATAAGTTGGATGGTACCAACTACCCATTATGGGCATATATGATGCGACATGTACTGGTTGCAAAAGGATTGTGGAACATTGTGTAGGGTGTTGAAAGACGTCATGTTACACCTGTAACGACAGGTACTGCAAATACAGGTGTTGGAGCTGATGAAGATGGTGTCGAAGATGATATTCCGCAGATTCCTGTTCGTGCTGCTGTTTCTGTTGCACCTACTGCAGAGCAGATTCGTTGGGATGGCAGAGATGCCCAGGCACATGCATTGATAGCTTTGTCTGTCAAACGTGCCATTATTCCTCACATTCGCTCTTGCAGAACAGCAAAGGATGCTTGGGATACACTTACCACTTTGTACCAGGCTAGGAATGAGGCTCGTGTTGCTTACCTCCGAAAACAGTTGGAGAGTGAGCACATGAATGAAGGTGATTCGATGGACAGTTTTCTTACAAAGATCAAAGACCTGAAGGAACAATTGATTTCTGCTGATGAGGTTATACCAGATAGCTCACTTGTGCAGACCGTTCTGAATGGCCTTCCTGATTCATATCAGAGTTTTGCCTCTACTCTTCGATTGATGATGAAAGGCAATCCGAATGCCTTGTCATTTGAGGAATTAGTCTCTGTTCTATTGCAGGAAGATCAGTCCAGGCAGAATAGGTCCATTATGCATGTTGCAGATCAAGCTTTCCTGGCTAGTCAGAAGGGCAAAGGAAAATGGAGCTCTTCTACTAGTAAGCAGAAATCTGCAAATGCTGCACAATCGAAGAACCAGGATAAAGATGAGAAGAAATCAGAAAAGCAGAAATTGTTCTGCAAGTACTGTAAAGGAAATGATCATATTATAAAGAACTGTCCAAAACTGGCTGCTAAAGAGGCAAAGAAGAAAGAGGCTGGAATGGTTGTTGCAGAGGCCTCTACACCAAAAACAAAGTCTGCAAATCTTGTGCAAGAAGAAGAATGGGCGTTTACTACTGTCTGCAGTTTTGACCCATCTTCTCATGATCAGTGCATGTCTGTAGTAGACTCAGATGTTTGGTACTTTGAAAGTGGGGCAACCAAACATATTACCTCGCAGCGCAGTTTCTTCTCTTCACTCGAGCCTGCCCCTACAGGGAATACTGTCACATGCGCCAATAACTCCTCTTATCCTGTTATGGGAGTTGGTAAGATCATTCTGACTACTGCTGATGGTAGTTCTTTCACTTTGTCAGATGCTTTATTTGTGCCAGGGATCAAAAAGAACCTGTTATCAATTTCTGCATTAGCCAAGATTGGCTTGGTTGTGAAATTCGTTGATGACAGGTGTACAGTCCATGATCTCTCAAATGGCGATGTGATTATTGCTTCTGGCATTTTATGTCGTGGGCTGTATAAGCTCATAGACTATGAAAAATCTGTGAATGATTCGGCATGTGCAGTTCATGATTCTCAGGCTATGTCAGATGCAAAGCTTTGGCATGCACGCTTTGGTCATCTGAATTTTGCTAGTTTGTTACGCTTGCAGAAATCTGAAATGGTGTCCTCTTTGCCCAAACTTGAGGCACCTGGAAAACATGTTTGTGAAGGCTGTATTTTGGGCAAAATGCAGCGTTCTTCCTTTCCAAAAGATGGTTCAGTTCGGGCTATGCAGAAATTGCAGCTTGTACATAGTGATGTCTGTGGTCCTATGCAGACACCCTCTTTTGGAAATTACCTTTACTTCGTGACTTTCATTGATGATTTTTCCAGGCATGCATGGGTATATCCACTCAAAGCAAAGTCCGAAGTGTTCATGTGCTTCAAACAGTTTTTGGTTTTGGCCTTGAAGACTGTAAGCCTATTGCCACTCCTATGGAGACAGGTTTACGATTGAGTCTTCATGATGCTGGAGATGCATTTGATGCTGTTCTCTATCAGCAGGCTGTTGGATGCTTGATTTACTTATGCATTACTCGGCCAGATATTCAGTTTGCTGTCTCACAGATGAGCAGGTTTATGCATTGCCCAGGAGTCACGCATTGGAAAGCGGTTAAGCGCATCTTTCGCTACTTGAGTGGTACTCGGCTACTTGGGTTGTTTTATCCCAAGGGGGGATCACTACCGCCAGATTTGCATGCTTTTTCTGACTCAGATTGGGCTGGTTGCTATGACACTCGTGTGTCCACCAGTGGTTTTTGCTTCATGCTTGGTAGCTCATGTATATCTTGGTTGAGCAAGAAGCAGCCTACTGTGGCCACTTCCAGTTGTGAGGCTGAGTATAGGGCAGCTTTCACAACGACTGTTGAGTGTGTGTGGCTCAGACGCCTTATGGCTGATTTGGGTGTTGGCCAGTCTTCTGCCACCACCATCTTCACTGACAGTCAGAGCGCATTGGCAGTTGCGAGGAACCCTGTGTTCCATGCTCCCACTAAGCACATTGAGGTGCATTATCACTATGTCAGGGAGAGGTTCTCTGCTGGGGAGATCAGCTTGGCATATGTGCCCACGCAGGAAAACATTGCAGACCTTTTCACGAAGGCTATGCCTAGGGAGAAGTTTGAAGCTTTCCGCAAAGCTTTGGGCTTACTTCCTTTTGTGGAGTGATTTCCACATAGCTCGGCACTTCCTTATACATGAGTGCCAGCTCCTTGTTCACCGCATCACTCCCAGGGGGGATTTGTTGATATATTTAGGTAGTGATGTGTGTGAACAATCTAGGACTGCCGGGGCACTTTTTTCCCTCTTTAGGAGGTTTTTTTCCCCCGGCTTGTATATACGCCTAGTGCCCTAATGGGCTACTTATCTTTGTACATTCTCTAGTAATACATTCAGTCTTGTGTGTTGTGCTCCAAGCTTCTTCTTCTTCCTTGTGCTGTTCGCGTGCTTCCGTAGACGTCTAACTCCAACAATCCCACACTTTGCTCATGTTGCTGATTGTCTTTATGACTTGTTGAGGAAGAAACGAAAATTTATTTGGACTGACAAACACACTCAAGCTATGCGTAAATTGAAGAAATTATTGCTTGAAGCTCCCATCCTTAAGCGTGTAGACTATTCTGCTAACAAACCTATTATATTGACTGTTGATACTAGTCCTATTGGTATAGGTTGGGTCATAAGTCAAGATGATAGTGAAGGGAATAGATATGCAATTAGGTTTGGTGCCAAAATTCTACATGAAACACAACAAAAATATCCACAGATCAAACGAGAACTATGGGGTATGGTAACAGCTTTGAAAACAGACAAAGAATATTTCATTGGTGCAAATGTCAAAGTTGAGACTGATTGTTTGCCTCTCATTGGAATGATAGCCAATTGTTCATCTCCTGATATAGCCATGCTTAGATGGATCTCATATATTAAGTTCATAAATCCTGAGTTAGTTCATATTTCAGGTAAGTCAAACTCAGTTGCTGATATGTTATCGAGAGCTAGATTTGATGATGATCTTGAAAGTGATCTAATAAAGAATGTGAATTTAGTTGACTATGTTCCACATATATATGAGTATGAGAAATTTCATGAGTCTGAGTACGAAGATGAATGGAGAGACATAGGAAAGTATCTCAGTACACTACAACCATTACCTAGCTGGACTACGAATAGATTCCGTAACATTAGGAAACGAGCTTATAACTTTTTCCTATGTAATGGTTATCTTTGGAGACATGCTAAGGGTAAGGTTAAGAATCCACAACGAGTCCTAGGAAAGCGAGGTCTTCAATTGCAAGTAATGAAGGAAATGCATGAGACATTATGGGCCGGTCATAAAGGATTTTTTGGAACATATGAAAAAATTAGAAGTACCTATTATTGGCCTAGATGTATGTTGACATTAGTAGCTATGTTTCTACATGTTCTACTTGTCAACTTCATTCATCAGTCAAATATAGAGATCCATTGCATCCTACGTATCCACCTTGTATTCACTACAAGTGGGTAGTAGATCTTGTAACTATGCCTAAAGGTATCGACAAAATGCGTTACATTGTACTTGCAAGAGAAGACTTAACTAATCATGTAGAGGGACGTGCACTACGATCTAAGACCACTTACAATGTTTGCAAATTCTTGCTTGAAGATGTCATAAGTCGCTTTGGGTACATAGAGAAAGTAGTTGCCGATCGTGGAGAGTTAAATGCGAGAGAAGCTAAAGAGTTCTTTGAGAGTCACGGTATTCGTTTGTCTCTCACTACTACATATAACCCAGAGGCCAATGGTAAAATAGAGAGAGGGCATCCACCTATTGTGAAAGCCATATCTAAAGCATGTAATGGTGACATCAAACAATGGCCTAAATTCTTACCTTTTGCACTTTGGGCAGATAGAATGACATGCACACGTACTACTGGATATATGCCTGCTGAACTCATGTATTGTCAAAAACCATTGTTTCCAATTCAGTCTCATATTTCTGCATGGTCAAATTTGCCTTGGTCTGAAAACATGTCTACTGATGATTTTTTGAGTTTGCGTATTAAACAATTAGAACAAGGTAAATTAAGACTTGATGATGCTGTTGAAAAATTAAGAGAATCTAGAATGAAGAACAAGCATTATTTTGATAAAACTCATCGATTGTGTCCTAAGCCAATTGAAGTAGGAGATTGGGTGCTCATTCGACTCTCAATATGATGCAAGCAAAAAACTCACTCAACGGTGGTTTGGGCCATACATTGTATCAAAAGTCAACAACAATGGTACGTATGCTCTTTGTGAATTAAATGGTGTTGCACTAAAAACTTTGATTGCAGGTAAAAGGATAAAGTTATTCAAGAAGCGTGATAATGACGAGTACATTTTGGATGAGGACATTGAAGAAGATGACAACAATGAGGCCGATTCATAAACAGGAGTATCCATGTTATAAAAATAAAAAAAAGAAAAAAAAAACATCATTAATTTTCAAGTTCATGTTGCTTTGTTTTTTTTCAAGTTCATTCTATTTTTTTTTTTCCATGCCTGGTTCATGCATGTTTTTTTCAGTCTTTGCATCGCATTGCATATCCATATCACTTGAGTCAAAAAAAAGGGCAAATGATGATTTCTCTACTTGTGTAAAATTGTATCTTAAGTAGTAACTTATCTACTAAGGAATTGATTATAATCTAGGATTGTGGAAAGATAGGGCATGTAGATTTGGAGGTTTATTTTGGTGACATGACTTTCATATATAAACATGCATATGTATCCTATATCGAAAGCATAATTGTTGAAATCCTAGCTCCTGCTATTGCATGTTTCTACATCCTTAGTCCATCTCACAGCACTTGTATCAGAGTTTAAACGACTGTTCTCCGTCATAAAAAATGGTTGTACCTTGTATCGGGGTTTAATTTTTCCTCGTCAAAAAAAAAAAGCTACATGTTACCAAGAAGTTTACACTTTCTTCCACCCCAAAAAAGTGATCGTAACCATAAAGTTGCCGAATCATCATCATCATCGGAAAAAAAAAAAAAGAGCAAGCCAAAGGAGGATAAAGAGGCATAGTAGAATAAATCACAGGCTATATAAGCAGATTTATGCATTAGTGGAGTTTAGTTAGATTTCCTTGCATGTTATTAGAGAAAGAGCATATTCATATTTATGTAGGAAAGGAGTTGATCTAAAATAAGCTAAAGATGAAAGATGTCTCTTGAAAATCCTAAATCTTTGTTTATAATCATATTTAAGGTAGATTGCTTTATGAAAAAGGTACAAAATTTTCTTCAAGATGAGAGGAACTGATGCTTAAAACGACTCAATACATCCACTTCCACTTTATATTGATGCTTGTTTTTTTTCTTTCTTGTTGCCAATGTTGCTTGTTCATTTGCATATATGTTGCCTATTTGTTCATGCATATTCATGTTGCCTGTTTCAATTCTTTCTTTCATGCAAATTTTGCTTCATGTCACGTTACCTACTTATTCATGCATATAATCAGTTTTCCTTCCATGTTTCTTATGTTGCCTGTAAAAGAATTTGAGGCCTGGAACATTTTGTTTTTCACAGATGCTAGAGTGGCGCTTCCGGAGGAATCGCAGGTTTAGTGGGGGCAAATGTCGTCGAGATTTTCTCTCCTCTCTCACTTGTGAAGGCCTACAAAAAACATATTTGGTGAAGGTAGCCAGAATTTCCCGAGAAGTCCAGGATGCATCAAGGATGTCAAAGGAAGGTCACATACAAAGTTTCAAAGAAATCAAGAAAGTCCATGGTAGCGGTCAGAGCTGGTCAAAGCTGGTCAAAGTTGGGAAAATAGGGCAAAAATTTCATTGTCACCAAATTAGATGAAAATCCATATACTTGTAAAGATTGTCAAAGGCAATCTATAGCCCAAATTTCAGCAGAAAATGGATTTTGTAGCACATTGATATGCTATGTTCATTTTGTAAAAATGTATTTTTTCTAGTTTGACCCTACAAATTCTTGTATAGAAATTTATGTTAGCCATATGGTTTGGCATGTATAAATATCATATGTGGCTACATATTTGTACAAATTTTCAAGGCTATCAGAGCTTCCTAGAGACCTTAATGCCACCTTGCAAGCTTCCAAATGTAGTCAAACTTGTACGAGGGAGACTCAGATGGGAGTTTTTTCTGCATATTCCTGAAGGAGATCTTTGGAAACATAGTCCTACAAAGTTTCATCTTCATCAAAGCCTATTTGGAGGGTCAAAGAGTACAAAGTCCAGTTTTCACGATCACCGTAGTTTTCTAGTTTAAGCAAATTGAAGGGTTGAAGGGCCACCACATGGCGAAAGCTGATTGAGCCATGTTGTACGATCAAGATGAGCTCAAATTCAAGGGTGGAGATGCACTTATGCTTAAATCAAGGAGGATCCACGAGTTTTTCCATAAAAGAAGACATTTTTTTACAATCAAAGATCAATAATGCAGTGTTTCTCCAAAAATAGTGGCTTATCTTATCCGAATTGATGTCAGCACTGATCCGACGGTCCAGATCATCCCCAGATCCAATGGTGGAGAATGAGGGCACCTAAATTTCACTCCTTTACACCAGATTTGATAGAAAGAACAATTCCAAGCCATTGATTTGATTAATCAAATGGTTGTAATCGAAAGTAGTGATCCTAGAGTTGAGAGTTGATTTCTCTAGATCCAAGGGCCCAAATTCATTCAAAAACCTATATAAACCCCCCTCCAAACTCCTAGAGCATCATTGTTAGGCATCCATAGGGCTCATGCTAGCTTACGGTTTCCTTGAGACGATCACCCTCGGTTGAGCGAGTGAGGATCCAAGGTGAGCTAGTATGAGTATAGAACCTAGTTTCAAATTTAAGTTAGAATTCCAATCTAGGATAGGCTCTTGAAACCAGCATCTCTATCTTGACTCACCCTCGGTGGAGCGTGTGAGTGAGTTAGAGCTGATTTTAATGAGTCTTAGACTTCTTTAGTTAGACGTTACGAGCCTAGACAGACATAGGGTCACTGGAGTGGAACTCACCTTCTTACGTGTGACATTCGGTTGAACTGTCATGGTTTGAGGGTCGGAACCACCTTTGATCAGTAGACTGCCTAGCTTGACGTACCACGACGATCTTATACATGTATCTTAATTCAAATCCTTTTAATTCATGTCACTTGTCACTTGTCTCTTGTCTCCTCTCTCACTCTCTTAAGTATTTTTACATGTCTTCTATTTCTTCTATGTGTGAGAAGGCTCCGCAGTATTGCGTTGAACCAGTGAGGATGTTTCTTTGAGCTTGTGAGTAAACTCTATTATCATAATTCACTTGCATGCATATAAACCATACATACCCATACATATTGATTAGTTTGTGAAAGTGTATAAGAAGCTCCAATATTGGACCATTCTTCCTTTCGAAATTGGTTTATGTGTAAGGATTCCATCTATTCACGTCATGCATACATATCATCCAAAGAAGACTATGCATATGAATTAGAATTAGGAAGTGTTTAAGAAGCTCCTTCAATGGACCATTCTTCCTTCCAAATTTCATTCGTATGTATGGTTCTCTTTCATTCTTATCATTCATGTTCATAAATCTAACTTGCACTCCTACATTCCTATTCCCATAATCATTTCAACATCTCTCTCTTCTCCATACTCAACATTAATTTCACTTTCATGTCCTTAAACCATCCAACATTCATTAGCTTCATACACCGTGTGTGTGCCACGACCGGACCCGATCCACCCGGATTGCGATCACCTCCACACCGTTCTTCATTATAGCATCATATTTAGATTGCACAGTAGCCATCTGATTTTTTGCATTTTGTGCTTCATCAAATGAAACAGGCTCATTCTCATCACAAATACTAGATACAGCCATAGCATAGCAATCTGATGCAAAAGAGGCACTATGAGAGGATGAAAAAGTATGATATGATAGAGGTGCATCTAATTTGCTATCATGCAAAGTATCCACAAGCCATTTTGGCATCGTTTTTGCCTCCTCAATATCATTTTTCTCATCAACAAGTGCATCATGTAAATGTGCATAAGAAATGGAATGATCTGCTTCATCACATGAAACCTGTGAAGGCTGAGAAGTTGCCTCATTAGGACTAACACTAGAATGTCCACATGTAAAAAGAGGCAACAAGGCATCATACATGTCTTTGGAGCTAAGTGATGTCTCCTTAGCACATGAAAGTAATGGCTGAATAGCATCTTCCACAAAAACAACATCACAACTAACCAAAATGTGTTTAGTCTATGGATGATAAAAATGATAACCTTTTCTTTCATAATTGTACCCAACAAAAATACATTTGAGTGCTTTATTATCCAATTTCCTACGGTGTTGCTCAAGCACTAATGCATATGCCAAAAAACCAAAAACACGCAAGTGAGCAATAGATGTTTTATGACCATGCCAAGCCTCATATGGAGTGACGTACTGCAATGCTTTAGTGGGATACCTGTTAAGTACGTATGCTACACACAATCACCTCAAGCGAGAAACTATGTGGTAAAGCCTTGCTCTTGACCACACACCTCACCATCTCATGAGTGACATGTTCTTCCATTTAGAGACTCCTTTCTGTTGAGGTGTATACGTCACTATACACTAATGTTTTACCCCATGTTCAGCCAAAAATACATTAAAGTCAGAAGACATATATTCCCCCCTCGATCAAAACAAAGGGTGCCCATTTTACATTTTGACATATTTTTAGCCAAAAACAAAAACTAATTGAAGCACATAAACACTTTGGACTTTGCTTTCAATGGATATACCCATGCATGCCTCAAAAAATCATCAATGAAAGTCATGAAGTAAAGATAGTTCCCAAAAGAGGGTGTCTACATAGGACCATCTTGATCAATGTGCCTGGTATCTTACATAAGCCACACACAGAGCAAACATAAATTACATTATATATTAAAAATCATTATGAACAAGTTGCATTTTCTGAGTAGCTCAAATTGAACCATCTTTTGGGAATGATGAACGTTGCATTTTTCCCAAAATACAACTTTCACAAACATGTTAACCGGGTGCATGGAGTTTGAGCAGAGAGGACACCATTTTAGATTTCTGCAGGCCTAGCAAACTAGCAAAATTTAGATGACCAAGGCGTGCATGTCAAAGCTTTGCATATGACATAGCATGAGATTCCAATATAGATAGAATGACTACATACACATACACACACAACATACATGCACAAATACATGTGCATACATATATATAAACACACATGCACACATGTACCTACATATGTACATACATACATACATAAATACATACATACATACATACACACTATAGACACGAACGTGCATACATATTTATGTAAATACATAGATACATATGTACATACACATTTATATATACACACGTGCATATACACACATACACATATACATACACACATACATATATATTTATGTATATACACGCAACATATTTTTGTCGTTCTTATCACATAGACTAAAGGATAAACTAAGTACCAAAAAGATTAGCAAGCCAACTTTCCAAGAATAACTAAAATCATAAGGGATGAGAGATGCACATATCCACCGAACAAACTCCACCCATATAATCTTCTAAAGCTGAATGATTTCTATACAGAAAATCCACCTATGATTTTTAATTCACTTACCTATTCTATCCAACTCAACCCCATCTTGACATGACTTAAATAATCTTTCATATTCAACTCAAAGGTTTGGAAAAGCAAGAAGGAAGAATTGAAACTCTCTGTAATCAATTCAACTTCTAAGACACTAAAGTGATTTGAGTCAAACTAGATGAGACTCAAAACTTTAAAGATTTATTTTAGTCAAGAATTCGAAGCATTATTTCTAGCTTTATGAGATTAAGAAGAATTATCAAAAAGATTATTTGACTAAAGTTAAACCATAATCCATCCACACAACTCTAATGGTATAAAACATCACTGTATCGAGCCAGTAAGCTTTATAATTTTTGGGTGATGTTTTATTTTTCTCAAAAGATAATGATACTTTAGCTATCTGGATTACTAAAATAATCCCTCTTCCAAACTTTTAAGACTCCTATATACTAGAATACCAATCTTGTATTCATTTCTAACTTAACGAGATTGATTCATGTCATTGTATTATGAACAAGGTGCTTGGTCTAACTTTCCTTGCAAGAAAGGATCTTTCCAATCTTTTCAAAAAATTCTATAGCATTTCCAATAAAGAACTACAAAATCCTTACTTGGAAGTATCCTAACTTGATTGGGATTGTTCTAGTCATACTAAAAAAAACTTTATTAAGTTCTTGGGGAGTATGATCTTCAAACTCTCTAGTTAACCAACACTTGAAGTCCCGGTCATATACTTCCTCTTTATCTATGAAGTTTAAATTTAAATTGGGATAAATTTTTACTTCAAATCATGAGTCCAAGGTTAAAAGATACCTATCAACACAAGCTCTGTAGCTCAATGATGAGTAGCACCTCCTTTAATGTCAATCTGGGAAGACATGAGGATGGTATGAAGACTGTGAACAAGTGATGGCACAAGTGTATGAGTGAGAAGCACACTAACATGCACACACATACACACACACGTGCACACAAGGAAAGAAAAAAAAGAGAGACAATGGAATTCTTTTAGATTACTCAAAAGTGCTCTTACAAGTTCAATTCTACCACAAGCCAACCTCAAAAATGAGCTCTCTAGCTCTTTTTATAGTTTTTGGCTAGCTTTGGCCCTGTCCAGACCTAGTGTCTGGCCTAGTTAAAAATTGGGTTCTAGGGCCTATTTGAGGGCTCAAACGAAGTCTAAAAAATATGAAAACTGATAGGTAGGTATTTCTAATGCTCTTCAAGGTCAAGGACTCCTTGGCTTGCACAAAATGAGCTACAAAAATATGAAATGGTATTTACAATGGCTTTTAGTGATGAAAATCACTATTTTTGCAGGCATTTCTTCTGACGATTTGACATACACTCCCTGGAGCTCCCTACTTGCTCCTTCTTCTTATGTGCCCCCCTCTTTGATGTGCTCTTGTGCTTTGTCCTTGACCTTCAACTTCATGAAAAATGATAGGCCTATTTGCCAGATATTCTTTGACTACTTTGCCTGCTTGGCCCTTCACGTTGGCTCCCTTGTCTTGTAAGTCCTTGACCGCCCTGACCACTGCCAACAAGCTCTAATGTCACATACCATCATTCCTACACTAATGTGAATAAAACGTGTAGTATCCCATACCACCATACTTTATATCCAACACGAATGTGTGGATGGTATTTATCTTAAAGTTAAAAAATAAGTCTTTTTCTTAGGGTATTTAGGGTATCTTACAACCCTTTTATTTACCTCTTCTTTAAGCCTCCTATTTCCTTGGAAGAGTTGTGTAAAGCTCTAAATAATTCTTAGTTCTCAAAATAGAGAACTTCATTAAGGGACAAATTGTTACTTTGAAACTATGATATCTTTATCACCATTTCATTCATCAATTGAAAGAATCTTAAAATATAACCTATGGTTGTGCATGGGATATTGATTCTACCATCTTCAAGTACTATGTGAATTCTCTTATTGCATATTTAATCTTTGTAGCTCAAGCATGAGTACCACCTCCTTTACTTGTGAATCCGCAGAGACATGAGGAGGATATGAAGATCTTGAGCAATCATGGCGAGAAAATGTGAGTGACAAGCACATACATGCATGCACACACACACAAGGCAAGATCAAAAAGAGGAACAATGGAAAGCTTCAATTGCACAAGAACTCTCTTACAAAATCTTCAATCTCCCAAAAGCAAAGCTCAATGAACTACTAAAAAGCTAACCTCAAAAATGAGCTCTCTAGCTCTTCTTATAGTTTTTTGACTAGTTTTGGCCTTGTCCAGACCTAGTGTCTGGCCTAGTTAAAAATAGGTTCTAGGGCTTATTTGAGGGCTCAAATGGAGTCTAAAAATTATGAATATTGGTATGTAGATACTTCTAATACTCATCAAGCTTGAGGACTCCTCGGCTTGAAAAAAAATGGAGTTGCAAAAATGTGAAATGGTATTTACAATGGATTTTAGTGATGGAAATCACTGTTTTTATAGGGATTTCTTTTGAGATTTTGACATGTGCTTCTTGGAGCTCCCTACATGCTCCTTCTTCTTGTGTGTCCACTTCCTTGATGCACTTCCATGCTTTTTGCTTGACCTTTAGTGTCAATTCTCCCCCTCACTTCAGTCTGTCGTCCCTAACAGACCTTGGTTGGAGTGAGTGTGCCATGTAGTACTCTAGGACCTAGTGTCCATCATGTACTAGAGCAGTTTGTCTTTGAAATGTATCAGAGTGGGTTGTCCTGTTCTTCATTTTGTCACTACTAGCCGTTGCATGTTTTAGTCCCTATGTATGTACTTTTTTCTTGGATTCCAACACGAGGGTGTGTTTGTGAGCTTCCAAAAATTGCTTGTTGCTCAGAAGAGGTTCTCAATGTTGATTTTGAGTAGTTATCGACTGTGAAATTGCTTTTAAGGTGCTCACATTGTAACCTTAATGTCCTCTAGATCTTTCAAACATGGACTTCATAATGTTCATGCCAAGTACTCATAACCCATAATGAAGGATGGATAAGTGTGTTAGTGCATGGGTTGAAGAAAATACGTACCTTGTGCACGGCCTTGTAATGTGGCCCTATGCATGCTTACTTGGGGAATGCATTTCAAAATGTATAGTGCAAAAAACTTAGGGTCTTGAGCTAAGTGCTCAAGGGTATGCTGAGGAAGAGGTTTCCTAATCTATCATTGTTATAGTGTTCCCAAAGTAGGGGATTCTTACCCTGTTGAATGGCAGATTGATGTTCATCTCTTCATGTTGTACTCCCATCATGGTGATTGGCCATGGGCTTGTCCTTCGTTGTTGATAGATGTCCTTTTTGATGATTCACTGATGAGATTCTTCGAGCACATGGTCCTATTCCTGCTTCTTCTTTTTTTCTTTTTTTTCTTTTTTTTCTTTCTCTAGTTTTTTTAGAGGAGCAATGTCACAAAACAAGAAGAAAGAGGTTAGTATCAATAAAAATAGTTAGCATATGTCTTGTGCTCTTGTGCTCTTGTCAATGTGCTCTTGTACCACCTCCTTTACTTGTCAATCTACGGAGACATGAGGAGGATATGAAGTTCGTGAGCAATCCTAATGATAAAATGTGAGTGACAAACACATACATGCATGCACACACACACATGCACACAAGGCAAGATCAAAGAGAGGGAGAACAGAAAGCTTCAATAGCACAAGAAATCTCTTACAAAATCTTCAATCTCCCAAAAGCAAAGCTCAATGAACTACTAAAAAGCTAACCTCAAAAATGATCTCTCTAGCTCTTTTTATAGTTTTGTGACTAGTTTTGGCCCTGTCGAGATGTAGTGTCCGACCTAGTTAAAAATTAGGTTCTAGGGCTTATTTAAGGGCCTCATCAAGCTAGATAGATAATTCTAATACTCATCAAGCTCAAGGACTCCTCGGCTTGAAAAAAATGGAGTTTATAAAATGTGAAATGGTATTTAAAATGGTTTTTAGCGATGAAAATCACTCTTTTTATAGGGATTTCTTCTGAAATTTTGACATGTGCTTCTTGGAGCTCCCTACATGCTCCTTCTTCTTGTGTGTCCATTTCCTTGATGTGCTTCCATGCTTAGTGATTGACCTTGAGTGTCAACACTCCCCTCTCTCGAGTTTGTCGTCCGTGATAGACCTTGGTTGGAATGAGTGTGCCATGTAATACTTTGGGAGCTAGTGTCCATCATGTATCCATTAGAGCGGTTTGTCTTCAAAATGTATCAGGGTGGGTTGTGCTATTCTTCATTTTGTCACTACTAGCCTTTGCATGTTTTAGTGCCTATGTATGTACTTCTTTCTTGGATTCCAACATGTCCGTGTGTCTTTGAGCTTTCAAAAATTGTTAGTTGCTCAAAAGAGGTTCTCAATGTTTATTTTGAGCAGTTGTTGGCTGTGAAATTGCTTCAGAGGTGCTGACATTGTAACCTTGATGTCCTCCAGATCTTTCAAATATGGCCTTCACAATGTTCATGCCAAGTACTAGTAACCCATAATGAAGGATGGGTTAGTGTGTAAGTGCATGGGTTGAAGAAAATATGTGCCTTGTGCATGGCCTTGTAATGTGGCCCTATGCATGCTTACTTGGTGAATGCATTTCAAAACGTATAGTGCAAAAAAATTTGGGTCTTTAGCTAAGTGCTCAAGGGTATGATGATGAAGAGGTTTCCTAATCTATCATTGTTTTAGTGTTGCAAAAGTAGGGGATTCTTACCTAATTGAATGGTTGATCGATGTTCATCTCTTTATGTTGTACTCCTATCATGGTGATTGAGCATGGGCTTGTCCTTCTTTGTTGATGGATTTCCTTGTTGATGATTCACTGATGAGATTCTTTGAGCGCATGGTCCTATTCCTCATTCTTCTTTTATTCTTTGTTTTTTCTTTCTCTCGTTTTTTTAGAGGAGCAATGTCACAAAACAAGAAGAAAGAGGTTAGTATTAATAAAATAGTTGACATATGTCAATGTGCTCTTGTGTGTGGGACTCTCAAATGTGTCTATGCACAGCCGTGTAATGTGGCGCTATATGAATGCATACTTTGGAAATGGTGCAAAAGATAAGGTTGTGCAACCATTGTAAATGTTGATGTAGCCTTTGTTGGAGGTATCCATTGGATCTCAAAATGATGCAATTCATTGATGATTGAATGAAAACTAATCATTCCTCCTTACAAGGATCCATTTGAGAATAGAGTTTGGCCACAGATAGATCCCTTTTGGACTCTTCACTATGGATGGTTGCTTAAATTTTGTATCCCTTGTGGTTGGCTCTTTGGTTCTATGGGGACAACTAGTGCTTTTGGCTTCCAAACCAATACCCTTGTTTCATGTTTACTTACTTGAGCCGAAGAGGTGAGTTGATTTTCTTTTGGTCTCTGTGCTTGGTTCTAACCCTTGCCTCTCCTTGGCTTCATTGTTGAGACTCTTCTCGTGAGTGAGGTCTTAGGGTTTTGTGTATGTAAGAGTTCCTTGGGCACCCACATTTCTAATTTCCCTTGTTGAGCTATAACTAATTCCTTAGGCACCCAAATTTGTCGGATACCTTGTGGTTGAACTTGTCCTAGTTGCTCGGTTCTACTTTTACAATGGTTGGCTCCTGGATGGGAACTATGGAGGCAAGGCCTATGGTTGTCCTCCTTTTCGTACCCAAATCTACTTCATGCCTGGAACTACTATCTTCTTGAATGGTTTCTTTCTATTCGGTATAGCCATTGTCTTGAACTATTGTGCTTGCCTTTGTGGTGGAACTATTGTGGTTGCATTAGTCTTGGAAGAAGAAGAGAGGTCCACTTGCCTTCGAGCATAAAACAAGAGGTTCCATAAGGTCATCATCTTGACAAACTAGCATTTTGACTTTCATTGGGACATTGTGAAGGTAGATGGCAATCTCCACCTCACCCAAGCAAGGGGTTTCCACCCCTCCCAACTTTATGAGGTAGGCTTCTATGGGGTTAATGTTCAATAGTAGATATTGGCTATATGAAAATCCAACTGCACTAGTTGCTACACCTGAGTCAATCAACACTCACATAATCCGTACACTCTTTCCTTGTCCTACCTCTATGGTCACAAAGGGGCATCGGTCGATTATTCAAGAAGCAATTGCACCTGATGTTTGATACATGGCCATGTGATATCCTGGGGCCTCAGGATTGACATCTAGGCCTACTTGCCTTAACTTATTTCGCCTAATGCATTCTCTAGCCTCTGCTTGTGCTTCTTCTCTAACCCTTAACTCTTCTTCTTTTTGCTTCTTAGCAGTGTTGAGTCTCATTAACACATCCTCTCTAAGAGGTTCTTGATATAGCTTGACTCGACATCCGCTAATATAGCTTGGCAAGATGTCACCTTCTAGAGTGGCTAGTTGCACTACACCACTAGTCAAAATTCTATTAATGAGCATGGGTCCATACCCTCTTTTTCCATTTTACGAGCATGTTGCTTTAGTGTGTAAACCAACACTAGGTCTCCCTCTTTCAATCCTTTATCCTTGATGTGTGCATCAAAGTATGCCTTTTGTCTTTTCTTTGTAGTGTAGATGCATGCTTTCACTAGTAACCTCGTCTTACCTAAGCGTTCCAGATCAAAGACTCTAAAGGACAACTCGTGTCCATTCCACTCATGCTCTTGTGCTACTTTTAAAATTGGGATAAAAAAAATTAATGGTAGCACAACATTCTGTTTGAAGACCATCTGAAAGGGGGTGGCTTGGAGTACCATTTTACAGGCAACTTGATATGTGCAGACAACATGATGTAGCTATTTGTCCCAATTAGAGCATTTATTATTGACCAATTTTGTCAATATATTACATAGGAACTTATTTGTGCTCTCCTATCTGTTAGCTTGCGGATGATAGGGGCATTACTTCTTATGAATCACCAAGAATTCTTGGAGATGGTTTTCAATTACTTCATTGAATAAGTGTGTGCCCCTATCATGTACTAAATCTATTGGTAACACATATATGGTGAACACATTCTCAAATAAGAAATTATCCAATGTGTGAGAATCATTCCTTGTGGTGGCTTTTACTTCTACCCACTTTTTAAGGTATTCTGTGTCTACAGTAATGTATTCTACATGGGAGTTTCTAGCTGGGGGGTTAATAGGATCAACAAATTCTATGCCCCATTTCGAGAATGCACGTCCTCCCATCATGGCATCAAACGCATATCATCTTTTCTAGTCAGGTAATGTGCACATTGGCATGTGTCACATCTCTTCACATAAGTATGTGCATCCATATGAAGAGTGGGTCACCAAAGTCTTGAGAATAGAATGGTCTTAATTACTCGATCAAGACCGAAGTGTCCACCTACAACACCGCTATGTGCAGTTTCTAAACTTTTCAAATAGTCTGATTCATGAACAAACGATCTTAAGTAACCATCTTTGCCTCTTTGATATAGGTTTTCTCCTACTAAGGCAATGTCATTAGCCTCTTGTTCCATGCTTCCTCTTCTTGCTAGACTAAAAGGATAACATACGATCTTAAGTAACCATCTTTGCCTCTTTGATATAGGTTTTCTCCTACTAAGGCATAGTCATTAGCCTCTTGTTCCATGCTTCGTCTTCTCGCTAGGTAATGTTCCTGAGCATAAATTCTACACATGGAGCACTCCATTCTAGAATTAATGACATGTGATAAAGGATAGCTTACTCCACTAAGGGTTTTTCTTGGCACACTCAAAAATTCTTAATCCACTCATGTATTTCTTTACCCATAATAGGCCAATACGCTCCTACACTTTTTAAATTTTGCAATGTTCATTGTTAAGAATAGTCATTTCCTAGCAATCCTTCATGAGCTTGTTGCAAACAACTACTATGTTCATCCTCCTCAACACAGAAAGCTAGTACATCCTCCATGTCGTGTTTGTACATGCTTCCTACCAATATTTGATAGTTTTGTGGTATTACGATTTCTTCTTTGTTCATTCTCACATTCTTATTTGTGGGTCCGAAGGTTAGGATAGGTACCAACTTATTTGCCCAATTAGGAATAACTTCTAAATTGAACAAATAAGCATCAGGTAGTTCATCAGACACTCCTTGTAGTGGCTCTCCTGAAGTGATGCAAGAAATATCATCTACCCTAAGGTGGGTTCTACCTTTCCTAACAACAACTTGGAAGTTGTATTCCATTAGTAAGAGGAGCCATCTTACTAAGTGTCCAATGTTGCAAGGTTTATTCACCAAATATAGGAAAATATGATGATCAATGAAAAACTTGAACTTATTGGCCATAGATAGTGTCTAAACTTCTTCATGACATATACCATGCCTAAGCCTTCTCTTTTGGTTGTTGTAAAGTTTTGTTCAACTGCGTTCAACTGTTTGCTAGCATATGCTATAGGTAAATCTAGATTTCCTTCACCTGTGGGTTGTGCTAGCACACATCCTATTGCATGATTGAATGCATCCACATGGACATGAAATGGTTTATTCCAATCATGATTCATCAGTATTGGTGTTGTGCACAAATGTACCTTCAACTCATTGAAGCAATTTTTGCATTTGTCATTCCACTCAAAGTTTTTCAATAAAGCATAATGAGGTTTAGGTATGATCGCACACATGGTGGGAAACGTTAGATGTTGGTGGAGGGAAAATTAGTTCTCCTTGCCAAGTGTATGCATGCTTGCTAGGTTCTGTGAACATGAATGCTGTCTTCGATGTGTTGTCCAAGTAGACCACTTTGCCTGGGGTATGAGGATCTTTAAATTCATATATTGGCACATTTCCTACTTTGCTAGGTTGATCAGTCTTAAACCTACAAAAAGCTTCATCAATCTCCCTATTCTAGAACAATTCTACGCTTTTGTTATCCTAGGGAATCCATTCTAGAGTGAGTATTCTAGTTAAGACCGATTTGCCTCTAGGGTTCTTGGGTTCTCATCTTAGGTCTCCTTGCTCTATGTCTCCTATCTCACTCTCGGCAATGATATTTCCAAACTCATATGTCCTATCTGGTAAGCTCATAACCATGTACATTGTTCCTTTCTTATCAATATAAGAAGCATCTTTGAACTTAACCACTAGGTGTTCAATTCCAAAGGGTTGATCTCCATTTTTGAGTTGCACAATGGATTGTCTCCGACCATCCCCATAGATGGGCACACCTAATCAGTTGGTCCTAATATACTCCAATTGTGTTTTATAAGGATCTTCTGATGTTTGTAAATAAGCAGTACTTTGGCTACTTGCAGGTATCTCCATGCTAAATGACATTTTTGAATCACTTGTTTCTGAGCTTAGCACGTATGGCTAATCACTAAGTTGTGCCCATGACCTAGCTATGTGATTGACACTAGCTTCGGATGATCTCATGCTTTGTCTATCCCGACCTAGGTGTCTACTTGACCTAAGGTTCATAAGCCTTGGCTTAGCAATCTCAGTTTTCCCAAGTACAACCGTTTTGCAAAGTTCTTTTGTAATAGTTAATTATTCTTTTAACAATAATGTTCAAGATATGGTTGTATTTAAGAAATCAGGTTTTTTTTGGAATTATTTCATGCATAACATATCCCCAATTACTCAAAACCACTATTTGTACTTAGCCTAAGCTAAGAAATGACAAAGGGGTTCTAATGTTCTTCCAGCCTCAGGTTTGATGCTCCAAAAAGAATGCTTTGATGTCCTCACTTTGTCTTGCGCTTTGATTTGCTCTAAACTCCTTTGATTGTTCTTAATACACCTATAAAAATCCCATAGTTAGATCAAGATTTAGACTTAATATTTTTGATATACCACTTGCATTTAGGTATCTCCAAGACCTACTTTTCCCCCTTGTATTTTTGAAAGAATTTCTAGAGTTCCCTTGAGGGTCAACTTCAAAATAACATATTTATAACTCAATGTATGATTTTGACAAAAAACCAGTTGAGGTTTGTGTAGAATTCTCAATGAGCTTTCCAACGACTGAAAATCACTCAAAACGGAAACGGAGTTTGTATGTCCAATCAAGCTCTATGGGGTCAAAAGAGGCCAACAAGAACTCTCGGAGAATCGTGATTTTCTGCAAATCAAGTAGCCAGAAAGTTGTGTTCTTTTACAAGTGCAACAACTAGAGAATTGCGATTCTCTCAAAATCCACAATCTAAAGAATTGGGACTTTCTCAAAATCTACCAAGGAGAGAATTGCAACTTTCTCAAATCTTTAAGTCGAAGAAATTGCGATTTTGTCAAATCACGGTCTAGGAAATCGCGACTTTCTCCAAATCACCAAGCAGAGAATCACTATTTTCTCAAATCACTAAGTACAAGAAGTCATGATTTTCTCAAATCACTAATTCCAAGAAATCGTGATTTTCTCAGATTCTCTCAATCGAGAAAATCATGAATTCCTCAATTTTCCCAAGTCCAGAGAATCACGATTTTCTCAAACTTCAAAATTCAGAGAATCGCAAATTTCTCAAATTTCACAAGAATCACGATTTTCCCAAACTCCAAAATGTAGAGAATCACAAATTTCTCAATTTTTCCAAGTACATAGAATCGCGATTTTCTCAAATTTTCTAAGTCCGGAGAATCATGATTTTCTCAAAATCTACAATTCTAGAGAATTGTGGTTTTCTCACTTTTCCAAGTCTAGAGAATTGGGATTTTCTCAAATCACTAAGTCCAAGAAAACATGACTTTCTCAAAATTAGCAAGCACAGAATCGCGAATTTCTCAATTTTTCCAAGTCTAGGAAATCACGACTTTCTCAAAATCACCAAGTAGAGAATCGTGAATTTCTCAATTTTCCCAAGTCTAGGAAATCATGACTTTCTCGAAATCACCAAGTAGAGAATCGCGAATTTCTCAATTTTCCCAAGTCCAAGAAATCATGATTTTCTCAAATTTTCTAAGTCCAAAGAAAAATCTACAAGTATAGAGAATCACGATTTTCTCACTTTTCCAAGTTCAAAGAATCACGATTTTCTCAAAATGCACAATTCTAGAGAATCGCGATTTTCTTACTTTCAGAGAATCGTGATTTTCTCACTTTCAAAGAATTGTGATTTTCTCACTTTGAGAGAATCACAATTTTCTAAAAAAATATAAGGCGGGAAAAAATTTTGAATTTTCTAGAGAATCACGATTTTCTAAGAGAGTTGCAATTTTTTGTGTTTTAGGCGGGACTTGAATTTTTGCGCCGAGCCCCAAATGTGCATGTTGGTAATAGCCAAAGCCATAGACGCAGATGAAGCATGTGAAGGTAGACTACAAAGAGTCATGGGGAGCCATGCAATCTATTTTTCCCAAAGAAATATGTTTTACATTAATTGTCCAAAACCTCAAACAATGATTTCTATCACTTTTGTTACATACATATCATAGAAACACCCACTTTTGTATTTATTAGCTCCATTTTGTGCAAGCTAAGGAGTCCTCCAGCTTGAGGAGCTTAGATAGATCAAGCATACCAATTTTGGCTATTTTTAGATCTGATTTAGACCACCAAATAGTGCCTAGAACCTATTCTTTAACTATGCCAGACACTAGATGTGAAACTGGTCAAAACTAGTCTAGAATCTATAAAAAGAGAGAGAGAGAGAGCTTTTGAGCTTGTATGTGTGCATGTTTTGTAGTTTTCTTCCAAGGAGAGTACTCTAGAACAATAGGAGAGCTCCAAAAAGGTGAGAATGTCAACTTTTTGTTAGATTTTCCATAGGTATCAGACCATCGTGATGGTATGACAAATTCCACATTTTTGGTAAGCGTGTATACCATAGCATAGAGCACACTTGCACACATAGGAATCCACAAACGCATTGCAAAAATTTGCATTTTGGTGGACCATCATGACGGACTCATGCCATCATGATTGTGTCACACCATCGCGATTGGCTCACGCCATTGCAATGACTCGGTCAGACCATCATGACGGTCTCAGACCATCATGATGGTCTAGCTAGACCATCGCGATTGTCACTAGCCATCGCGATGATCCCGCCGGGCTTAGACCATCACGATTGGCTCACGTCATCGTGATGAACCACTTGCCACGTGTCAATTCAGACCATCGTGAGCTCATGTCCATCGCGATGGGCTCACGCCATTCTGAGGGTTCCATTGATCATTGACCATCACGACGGGTTAGCGGCATCACGATTGCTCGTTATTCCGACCATTGCAAGGACTCATTTGTGGAACATCATGACGCCTCGCATCCTTGGACCATCGCGACTATTCCAGACCATCGCGAAGGCAGGGCAATGCCGCCCAATTCAATGAATCTTCCACATATCTAATGGGATGGTTGAGGGATTATTTATGGCTAAACTCCTTGCAACTGCAGTCCCAGACTATCGCGATTACCTCAGACCATCGTGATTGTCCATCTGAAAGGAAAATTAGGGTTTTGGTTTTTTGCACATATAAGGCATATTTTGAGTGAATTTGTGAGTGATTAGGCATATTTAAGATCCCTTAATTCATATTTGGAAAACAATATGACTACTATTTTCACACCTGAGAGCCTAAACATCCATAACATTTTCATTCGAAGTCCTTTTTTGAGCTCTAGGGCTCGTTAGAAAGCTCTTGTCAAATTCTACACGAGCTCAACAATTGTTTTCAAGAATAGTTTGTTGATATTTAAGTAGGATAAATTGAGGTTGACCCATCTTTGGGATGAGGGAAGCAAGGGGGGATTTGAGAAATTTAGCCAAAGGAAAAGGGACCCTTAAAGGTGTATATATCAAAGTGTTTGATCCTTGATTAAGAATTGCGGTAAACTTTGGATTTGTACAGGTCTAACAAGAGCTATCCAAGGGCAATCAAGGCAAGTCAAGTGGTGTACGTAAGGTTTGGGAAGTGTGACTTCTTGGGCATCAGAGCTATCAAAGAAGCTGACTCAAGGTTGGAAGAATACTCAACCCCCTCAGTCAATTAGTAGCTTAGGTTAAACCTCTAGCAGTGTGGATTGAATTAGGACGATGATAGAAATGCATCAAGTCCAAGAGATTTAATTCTCTCAAGTCCAAGAGTAAGATAAAAGTGTCCAAAATGAAAAACAAAAACCTAAAGGAAAAAAACTTAAGTATGACGGAACGAGAATTTAAACGTACAATAAAAAGTCGATTCTTGATGCGTACATTGAGACGAGACAAGAATTTAAAAGAATTAAGAAAAAAACAAGTGACTAAGAACAAAGAAGCATTGGTGATTAGAAAGTGTACTGTGGAAAGACCACAAGGGGGATTAAGCATAGCATACTTAGAAAGACCGAAGGACCCTACATGACCCAATTAGAATACATCCAAACCAACCACCTAGGTGTTGGCATCTATGAGGATGGTTTGCGAAAGGTCATTGGTGCAATTGCACAGCCTTGACCAAGCCATTGGAGTGGAACGTCCAATGGTGAAATTTGAGAGAGACATACCAAGATAAAGAAGGAACAATGTATATCATAAAAAGTCAGCCTAATCATACCAATGAGTTCAGTGTAGTTGCCCCCAAGGCGAAAGAAAGAACCCAAGGAAAAGAACCATTAGGAGACAAACCTAGGACACCCAGAGAGAAATTTGTACTCACAAGAGTACTAAGCCTAGAATGGATCCCACAGGTTAATAGAAGCATTGAATTGTTCCTGAATAAGGACACTGATGAAGCTTCTTGAAGTTACAAAATGGAACAACCTAGTGAGATAGGATCCATCACCATTTATGAACTCAAGGACCCAGATACACCTGGAAAGGTGGTATATCTGGACAACACTTTAGAACGAGTATTTGTAGTGTTAGATCATGTGAGATATGCCTATTCATGGAGAGGCAAGTTAGTATTCCCCCCCATTACGAGCACATGCGAACACCAGTCATCAGGGTGTTGGGACATCCTTACCCCATGCTACTCAAAGAAAGAAGAACAAAGAAAGGCCACACGTAATTTTTGTTGATATATTTAGGTAGTGATGTGTGTGAACACACTAGGACCACCGGGGCACTTTTTTCGCTCTTTAGGAGGTTCCCCCCCCCCCCCCCCCTTGTATATATGCCTATTGCCCTAATGGGCTACTTATCTTTGTACATTCTCTACTAATACATTCAGTATTGTGTGTTTGTGCTCTAAGCTTCTTCTTCTTCCTTGTGTTGTTCACGTGCTTTCACAGACGTCTAACTCCAACAATTGGTATCAGAGCTGGTCGTCGCTTCATCTAGGGCACCGTCGACACTCCTCCGTTTGCAGTCTCAGATTCGCACGAAATTTGGTGAGCATACTCAGGGTGTTTCAGAGATCAAAACTTCTTCGCTCTATGGTGCCGAAATCGCGATCTGGGCTCGTTTCGGCCTCCGAACACACTATCGCAATGCTTGTGTAGGCTATTTTGTCTTTTTGTGCCAAAGGTATATACCTGTTTCTGTTCGTCAGTATAAGCGTCTTGAAGTCTGCTACAAGTTTAACAGAACTCGTCTGGGTAGTTCCATTCAACTTTTTGAGATACAGTCAATTTTCTGCATCAAGGTATTTTAGTCACCAGCCATGGCTGAAAGTAGTGATGTATTCCGTATGTTGGCTGTTGAGGATAAGTTGGATGGTACCAACTACCCATTATGGGCTTATATGATGCGACATCTATTGGTTGCAAAAGGATTGTGGAACATTGTGCAGGGTGTTGAAAGACGTCTTGTTACACCTGTAACAATAGGTACTACGAATACAAGTGTTGGAGCTGATGAAGATGGTGTCGAAGATGATATTGTGCAGATTCTTGTTCGTGCTGTTGTTTCTATTGCACCTACTACAGAGCAGATTCCTTGGGATGGTAGAGATGCCCAGGCACATGCATTGATAGCTTTGTCTATCAAACGTGACATTATTCCTCATATTCGCTCTTGCAGAACAGCTAGGGATGCTTGGGATACACTTACCACATTGTACCAAGCTAGGAATGAGGCTCGTGTTGCTTACCTCCGAAAACAGCTGGAGAGTGAGCACATGATAGAAGGTGATTCTATGGACAGTTTCCTAACAAAGATCAAAGATTTGAAGGAACAGTTGATTTTTGCTGATGAGGTTATACCAGATAGCTCACTTGTGCAGATCATTCTGAATGGTCTTCCTGATTCATATCAGAGTTTTGCTTCTACTCTTCGGTTGATGATGAAAGGCAATCCGAATGCCTTATCATTTGAGGAGTTAGTCTCTGTTTTGTTGCAGGAAGATTAGTCCAGGCAGAACAGGTCCATTATGCGTGTTGCAGATCAAGCTTTCCTGCCTAGTCAGAAGGGCTAAGGAAAATGGAGCTCTTCTACTAGTAAGCAGAAATCTGCAAATGCTGCACATTCGAAGAACCAGGATAAAGATGAGAAGAAATCAGAAAAGCAGAAATTGTTTTGCAAGTACTGTAAAGGTAATGATCATATCATAAAGAACTATCCAAAACTGGCTGCAAAAGAGGCAAAGAAAAAGGAGGCTGGTATGGTTGTCGCAGAAGCCTCTACACCAAAAACAGAGTCTGCTAATCTTGTGTAGGAAGAAGAATGGGTGTTTACTACTGTTTGCAGTTTTGACCCATCTTCTCATGAGCAGTGCATGTATGCAATGGACTCAGATGTTTGGTACTTTGAGAGTGGGGCGACCAAACATATTACCTCGCAGCGGAGTTTTTTCTCTTCACTCGAGCCTGCCCCTACAGCAAATATTGTCACATGCGCCAACAACTCCTCTTATCCTGTTATGGGAGTTGGTAAGATCATTCTGACTACTGTTGATGGTAGTTCTTTCACCTTGTCAGATGCTTTATTTGTGCCAGGGATCAAGAAGAATCTGTTATCAGTTTCTGCATTAGCCAAGATTGGCTTGGTTATGAAATTTCTTGATGACAAATGTATAGTTCATGATCTGTCAAATGGCGATGTTATTATTGCTTCTGGCATTTTATGTCGTGGGATGTATAAGCTCATAGACTATGAAAGATCTGTGAATGATTCGGCATGTGCAGTTCATGATTCTCAGGCTATGTCAGATGCGAAGCTTTGGCATGCACGCTTTGGTCATCTGAACTTTGCTACTTTGCTACACCTGCAAAAATCTGATATGGTGTCTTCTTTGCCCAAGCTTGAGGCACCTGGAGACATGTATGTAAAGGCTGTATTTTGGGCAAAATGTTGCATTCCTCCTTTCCAAAAGATGGTTTAGTTCGGGCTACGCAGAAATTGCAGCTTGTACGTAGTGATGTCTGTGGTCCTATGCAGACACCTTCTTTTGGAAACTATCTTTACTTCGTGACTTTCATTGATGATTTTTCCAGGCATGCATGGGTATATCCATTGAAGGCAAAGTCCGAAGTGTTTTTGTGCTTCAAACAGTTTTTGGTTTTGGCTGAGAATCTGTCAACATGTAAAATGGGCACCCTCCGTTCTGATCGAGGGGGGGAATATATGTCTTCTGATTTTAATGCATTTCTGGCTGAACGTGGGATAAAACACCAGTGTACAGTGCCATATACACCTCAACAGAATGGAGTTGCGGAACCGAAGAACAGGTCACTCATGGAGATGGCGAGGTGTATGGTCAAGAGTCAGGCTTTACCACATAGTTTCTGGCTTGCGGCTGTCATGTGTGCAGCATATGTACTTAACAGGTGCCCCACTAAAGCGTTGCAGTCTATCACTCCATATGAGGCTTGGCATGACCGCAAGCCATTTGTTGCTCATCTGCGTGTTTTTGGTTGTTTGGCATATGCATTAGTGCCTGAACAACATTGCAGAAAATTGGATGATAAGGCAGTAAAATGTATTTTTGTTGGGTACAGTTCTGAAAGTGAAGGCTATCGTCTGTATCATCCACAGACTAAACGCATTCTCGGTAGCCGTGATGTTGTTTTTGTGGAAGATGCTATTCAGCCATTGCTTTCATGTACCAAGGAGACATCTATTAGCTCCAAAGACATGTATGATACTTTGATGCCTCTTTTTACAGGTGGACAGTCTAGTGTTGGTCCTAATGAGGCAACTTCTCAGCCTTTGTAGGTTTCATGTGATGATGTAGACAATTCTATTTCTGATGGAGATGTACATGATGCACTTATTGACAAGAGAGCTGATATTGAGCAGGAAAGAACTATGCCAAAATGGCTGGTGCAGACTTTGTGTGACAGCAAATTAGATGCACCTCTGTCATATCGTACTCGTTCAGGTTCTCATAGTGCCTCTTTTGCTTCAGATTGCTATGCTATGGCTGCATCTAGTCTTTGTGATGAGAATGAGCCTGTTTTGTTTGATGAAGCACAAAATTCAAAAAATTGGATGGCTGCTATGCAATCTGTATATGATGCTATAATGAGGAATGGTACTTGGTCTTTATGTGACTTGCCTCCTGGTAAGAAGGCCATTGGCACTAAGTGGCTGTACAAGCTGAAGCGTAAACCTGACGGTACAGTGGACAGGTATAAGGCTAGGCTTGTTGCAAAGGGTTATGATTAGGAAAGAGGCATTGATTTTGATGAGACCTTTCCACCTACATGCCGTATGACTACTCTTCGGAGCATTTGTGCACTTGTAGCCCATCATGGTTGGAATGTACATCAGTTGGACATTAAAACAGCATTTCTGAATGGTGACTTGCATGAAGAAGTGTATGTTTTTCAGCCCCATGGCTTTGTGTAGAAAGCGCATGAAAACCAGGTGTGCAGGTTAAAGGAGGCATTATATGGTTTAAAGCAAGCACCACATGCTTGGTATGAGAAGATACATGCCTATCTGGTTGCACATGGTTTTGAGAACAGTCCAACTGAAAGCACCTTACATGTTAAGCGTGCTAATGATGTGCTTCTGATCATTGTTGTCTATGTTGACGACATGCTGCTCATTGGTCCTATTGAGAAGCATATTGCTGATTTCAAGTCTGATTTGCATGCCTCATTTGAGATGTCTGATTTGGGGCATTTGCATCACTATTTGGGCATTCAGTTTATGCAAGTTGATGGTGGAATGGCTTTGTGTCAAACGAAATATATTGACACATTATTGCAGCGTTTTGGCCTTGAAGACTGTAAGCCTATTGCCACTCCTATGGAGACAGGTTTACAATTGAGTCTTCATGATGCTGGAGATGCATTTGATGCTGTTCTTTATCAGCAGGCTGTTAGATGCTTGATTTATTTATGCATTACTCGGCGAGATATTCAGTTTGATGTATCACAGATGAGCAGGTTTATGTATTGCCCAAGAGTCATGCAGTGCAAGGCGGTTAAGCGCATCTTTCGCTACTTGAGTGGTACGCGGCTACTTGGGTTGTTTTTATCCCAAGGGGGGATCACTACCGCCAGATTTGCATGCTTTTTCTGACTCAGATTGGGATGGTTGCGATGACACTCCTTTGTCCACCAGTGGTTTTTGCTTCATGCTTGGTAGCTCATGTATATCTTGGTTGAGCAAGAAGCAGCCTACCGTGGCCACTTCTAGTTGCGAGGCTGAGTATAGGGTAGCTTTCATAGCAACTGTTGAGTGTGTGTGGCTCAGACGCCTTATGGCTGATTTGGGTGTTGGCCAGTCTTCTACCACCACCATCTTCATTGACAGTCAGAGCGCATTGGCAGTTGCGAGGAACCCGGTGTTCCATGCTCGCACTAAGCACATTGAGGTGCATTATCACTATGTCAGGGAGAGGTTCTCTGCTGGGGAGATCAGCTTGGCATATGTGCCCACGCAGGAGAACATAGCAGACCTTTTCACGAAGGCTCTGCCTAGGGAGAAGTTTGAAGCTTTCCGCAAAGCTTTGGGCTTACTTCCCTTTGTGGAGTGATTTCCACATATCTTGGCACTTCCTTATACATGAGTGCCAGCTGCTTGTTCACTACATCACTCCTAGGGGGATTTGTTGATATATTTAGGTAGTGATGTGTGTGAACACACTAGGACCACCGGGGCACTTTTTTCCCACTTTAGGAGGTTTTTTTCCCCCCGGCTTGTATATACGCCTATTGCCCTAATGGGCTACATATCTTTGTACATTATCTAGTAATACATTGAGTATTGTGTGTTTGTGCTCCAAGCTTCTTCTTCTTCCTTGTGCTGTTCGCGTGCTTCCGCAGACGTCTAACTCCAACAAGTTTCACTCATCCCATAGGGAGGGATAGACCAACCATGGACATTGATAGATTGGGAAGACAAAGGGAACAAAGAATACTTGGTGGTAGAGATGATTTTCCTCTACCTAGAACACGCGAACATCCAAGGAGATCCCTATGGCCACGTAGCGGAATTTAAGCAAAAATTGCGAGCATAGCAAGTAGAAGACATGTTTACAGCGTATACAATGCCATTGGACTCATGTTAAAAAGCACGGCTTTAACTTGGTTCCAACCATTTAAACACATGCACTTTAGGGACATTCATCACTTGTTAGAGTCATTCATCGCAAAATTCTCTAAATATGGAATTAGACATGATACTTCTTCATTGATTCATTGCTTCAAACAGACCCCTCAAGAAACAGTCAGACTTGTAGGAAATAGATTTAGACAATATGTGGAGAGATGCCCAATGCAAGAACTACCCTCACAGGCCAAGCAAGTGTCTTTGTTATTAGATGGCTTGTTGAGCTCTAAACTCTGCTCCTATGTCTATCTGAAGGAACCTAGAACACTAGAGAAATCTGTAAGGATTTGTATAGACATTGACAATAATTTAGGAGATGAATTGGAACTTTCAAAGGTCTATAAAGACTCAGATAACTCATCTCAATCATCCTCAAAACTTTCTAGCTTGATTGAAGAACTAAGAGAAAAAGTGGCCCAGAAACTAGGAGTCTCGAGCAAAGAGATGCCTAGGTTAACAACAAAGAAATGTTGTTACACTTATGATGGTGATCATACGGAAAATGTGTGTCCCAATTTAACACAACCTCCATCCAACCATAGTGGCCAATATTGTACAATAGAGAGACGATACACGAATCACACAACACAAGATTGCCCATACAACAAACAAGTAGTGCGATAGAACTACCCGCAAGCATACCCCCAACCAGGTAGGTATCAAGGTCAATACAATACTCAACCTCATTAATATAGGCCTCCACAAAACTATCCTTATAAGGCTCAATAGGGACCACAACCCGTTTTAGCTCAACATCCACCAACCCTTACCATGTTTTAGGTGCCAAGAAAATTATTTCATAAAGAATTGTCCACATCCTCCGATAGTAGGACAGTCACAATACTATAACATACCAGGTTTTTGTGCCGAATGTGGTAAAGAGCATGTCATAAGAGACTGCCTGAAGAACCCTGCTAATGCCTTAAAAGTGATGCCCATTAATGTGATAGGTATTTTGCATAACTTAGATGGATCCAACCCGACATACGTGCCTATCCAAGCAATAACAAGAGCCCAAGTGGTGTTATAGAATCAAAAGCCTAATCTTCAAAAGACAGCCGAGACTAGTGAAGTTGGAGAATCTAGCAGTAGAAAGACTAGAACTTGGAGGATTCACGAGAGAGAATCAAAAGGCAGTGGAGTAAAAAGATAGATGAGTTGGAAGGAAGTCTAAAGGAACCTAGAGCCAAAATCCTAGAATTAACTTTTCAAGAGTCGAATCAAGAAACTCTGAATGAGAGATCAGGATCAGTTCTAGCTGAATCCATACCTGAAAATATAGACATGATGTTTCAAGCATACCAAGTGAGATTAAAAGAAGGACCCCAGGTAGGTGAATAAATTAAGAACTATCCAAGAGCAGACTTAGAAATTGAGAGAACTAAACTTTGCATGAAGATTGTAGAAGTAGCACAAGCTATGTTCAAGGCCTCTCGTTATATTAATTGGAACAACATGGCAAAACCTGAATTACACTTTCAAGGAATATTGGAGAGGTTAGAACACTTGATTACTAGCAACTAAAAGAAGAATCTATAGAAGGACCCTATTGTTCTTGAAGCACAAGAAAGGAGTGCAGAATCTGTGTATCAAGTGCCAAATACCGAGGCGAAAGATAACCTGTCTTCCATACACAAGTACTTGCAAGGCTTTCTGAGAGAAATCTGAGAAGAGAAGTGGGGACAAGAGCAAGAAACCCATCCTCCTATTCAAGAGATAGATGACTTGTAGGAACAATTTCCCCAAGACATACCCTCTATCTATGACGATGTAGAGGAAGAGCAACTAACTGAACAAATGGACTTTGAATCTAATTCTTTGCGAGAATTATCTCAGTTCACAGGACCTTGGGAAGCCAAGTCTATCAGCATGAGAGCACCCACTGTCATAGTGAAGAATGAAGAATCAGTAATCCCTAGAAACACGAAAGTGATAAAGAACACCAAAGTACAGTCTCATCTCACTCTAGAAGAATTTTAAAGATTAAACTAGAGTTGTGGAAGCACGTAGCAAACCAATTCTCTGAGATCACTACTGCTCCCTCCTAGATAGGATCACACAAGAAGGTACATGAGATACTAGTGGAAAGAATTGGAGATGTGAGTGAGGGAGAGGAAGGTAATACCTATCTTCTAATAACCCACAAAGGATACACGACTAAATCCATCTTAGACTCAGAAGCCGGAGTAGCCATCATTACCACTGCTTGATGGAAATGTTGGGGTAAGCCAACACTAAGATCCACCAAGATGAAGCTACAAATTGCTAACGAACATATAGAGAAGCCATTAGGCTTACTAGAAGGCATATCTCTCACCACTTGTGGTGTAGAGTTTGAACATACTTTCGCCATTTGTGATTTTGGGAAAAATCATGCTTAGAAGATGATTTTAGGATGACCATTCACGTGTTAGTTGCAAATCGTACAAGCTTGGGGAAGTAATTCTTTGTACTTGCAACATTTAGGAGTAACCAGCAAAGTCAATCTCAAAGACTATTCCCATCGTGATGAACACCGAATACAATGGAATACCATCCATAAGACACAAGAAGAAATAGAGTTGGTACACTCATTAGAATCAGACCCCTCATGGTTGCACGAAGATACTCATGTATGGATGTGTAACGTAGAAAAACAAGAGGAAGAACGATTAGAAGCTAGGACCTTAGGTTCAGAACGACATCCATGAACCCTTCAAGACCCTACCTATGCACCTATAGTATTTCTAGACAAGGAATTTAAACCTCATGATTGGGTAGAGATTTTAGCTACGATGGATATAGTTGTAAACAAAGAACAGTGGACCCCTCATTGTGATCAAAATTTCCATCTTTATGATAGAGCCCTTAGAGGAAGAACCCATCCTAGAAGAAAGCATGGAAGTGACCCAAGAACTAGACCAATCGGATGATGAGGATTTAGAATCCATTATCATGGAACCCTTCTGTTTGAAAAAAGAGGAATAACTTTATTTTGTAGAAGTCAAAACCCTTGAAACAGACAAGGAAAGACAATGTGAAAAACCTAATTTGCTTACAAAATGTACAAAAAATACCCAAAAGAAGAGAAACAAATCACCTAAGATAGAAGAAGAAGAGGAACCACTCACGGAAGTACTTGAGAACTTCAAGAAGTATGAAATAGAAGATAGAAGAATCATGGTATGAATGCCTAAAAGAGAAGTAGGCATTCGAGAAGCATATGATGATCGAGAGAAAACCAAAAAAATCATAGCTACCATAGAAGAAGGAAAGAAAAAATGAACATATGTAGGGCATGATTTAGCCAATGAAGAAGAAGAAGAGTTAATTGCCCTGTTGTGAGAATATAGAGATATGTTTGCTTGGAGTTACAAATATTTGAAAGGAGTAGACCCAGATATTTGCTCCTATAGCATCCCCATGACTCCAGAGGCTAAACCTACCAAGCAGAAGCCATACACGTGCAATGATAACTATCCTCCCAAGATCAAAGAAGAAATCGATCACTTGATAGAAGTAGGATTCATCTATGAAATTGAGCATACTGAATGGGTATCCTCCATTGTGGTTGTGCCCAAGAAGAATAGAAACTTTTACATATGTATTAACCTTAAAAAAGTTAATGTTGACACAATTAGAGACATTTATCCTCTTCCTATCATGGAACACTTATTGGAAAGAGTCACATGCAATGATGTTTACAACTTTCTTGATGGATTCTCAGGCTACAATCAAGAAGTCATTGCTCCGAAGGATCAACATGAGATGGATTTTGCCATAGAATGGGGCATATTTGCATTTCATGTAATGTCATTTGGGCTAACAAATGCACCTGCCACCTTTCAAGGACTCATGTGTCATGCTTTTAAGGAATTCTTATGCAAGAATTTGGAAGTTTATGTGGATGACATATGTACTCATTCGAATATTGTGAAGAGATGGATAGGTATGTGCTTGAAGATGAAGAGGTGTTGCAAAATCCTTGATCTACACCAGCCAAATGAACTCCAGAAGTATATGGTGGGCCCTTTTAGCTTGCCAATGGATGTATTAGACACCCTATGTACCTTGGAAGATCACTCTCAAAAAGATAGATCAAAACAGATAAGTTGGAGTTAGCTCAGAGGTGAAAACTTGCTATTCTTGGTTTAAACACCTGTCCAGTGTTTTACATAATTCTCTGAGCATAGCAGCAATTAGCTTAATTCCTCTTGGGGAAGTCTAGGTAGCTTAAAGATCTAACTTTCAAGAGCAATCCCATCAAAAATAATAAACCACACACTGAGAATGAGTTTTAACAAGTGATGACATCATCCCAATTTTCACGGGCTGCTACAGTTTGAGACTAGTGCGCAGAAAAATCAACATAACTCAAAATGTAGGAATCCAATGATTATGAACATTTGTATGGTTATACGAGACAGTAAGCTGAATCCAACAAGCTTTAAAGCACTGAATTTGGATAAGTAACCACTGAGAAACACCTCTGACAAGATGAGTGAAAAAGTTGGGTACCTGACAGAGAAGTGAAAATGCACAGACACTGTTGACTTCAACTGAACATAACTGAAGATTGCAACATCCAAAAGAGATGAAAATTTGTGAGCATATAGTAGACTTATAGAGCTAACGTTACCAAGTTAAATCACTAAAAATGATGCACCAAGCTTAGAGAAAACATCTCTGCAAGCTGACTGAGAAAAACTGAGAGTAATGGCAGTGAGTAGTACACTTCACAAGAACATGGAAAGATGAACTCAAATAATCATGAAAATGAAAGTATATTGCTTGTACAATACAATGACTTACTGATACATATGTGTGCCTTGTAATCACACCTTGATATGGCATAAAGCTCAGCTCTTGGAGGTCTTCACATAGGTCTCTCTAACCACGACTAAAACTGCCATCTATTTATAGTAGAGTTTGGGAGGCTAACTTCCCTCAATCACTCTCCAATCAATCAATGATTGATTTGATTCTCTACCTACCACAAATCACGAATTCGTGGCTCCTCTTTCCATTCTTGATCAAGTGGACTCAACCACTTAAGATTCTTTCACTTTTACATTAAGTAAACTCTTCAAAAGTTACAAGAGGTAGTTCACAAGTGAACTTTACATAGTCTTCTTTTTAAAGCTTCTTCTAAGACTTTGTGGGACTCAAGCCAATACTTAGGCTTGTCATAGACTTGCTCCAACAGCTCCCCCTCAAGCCAAGTATGCTTGAGGTCTTCAATCTTCCAAGATTACCTGCAAACCAATCATAGCCTTGAATTTGCAAAGCTTTGTACCATCCAATGCTTTGGTTAGAATATCTGCACATTGTTGATGAGTGGACACATATGATATTTGAATCTCTTTGCTTAGAACCTTTTCTCGTACATAGTGATAATGAACTTCAATATGTTTAGTCCTTGCATGAAAAATAGGATTAGCAACCAAATGAATAGAACTCATATTGTCACAAAAAATAGTTGGAGTTCCAAACTCCAATCCAAGATCTTTGAATAATGTCTTCATCCACATAGCTTCTTGTGTAGCTATGGCAAGACCTCTATATTCAGCTTCAGTAGAAGAGAGAGCAAGTGTGGGTTGCTTCTTGGATGACCATGAAATAAGCTTTGAACCTGCAAAGGTAAGATAACCTGAAGTGCTCCTTCTATCTTCCTTGGAGCCAGCCCAATCTGCATCAGAAAATAGCTTCAAACCTAAATCAGATACATAAGGATAATAAAGTCCTTCATTTATGGTTCCTTTGAGATACTTGAGAATCCTTTTGGTAGCATCCATATGTGGTTTCCTTGGAGTGTGCATAAATTGACTTAGCACACTAACACTGTAACATATATCTACTCTTGTCAATGTGGCATAGTTGAGACTACCCACTAGACTTTGATATGATGTGATGTCCTCTATGAGTTCACCTTCATGTGAGCTCAATTTGTGATTGACCTCCATTGGAGTACCTGCAATCTTACAATCTTGCATCTTGAATTTTGCCAACATGTCCTTAATGTACTTTCTTTGAGTGAGAAACAAACCATGATCTTTGTAGACAACTTCCAAACCTAGGAAGTAGGTAAGTGAACCCAAATCACTTATCTTGAACTCTTCTCTCATCTAATCTTTGATCTTCTTCATACCATGTGCATCATTTCCTATCAATATAATATCATCTACATATACACATAGGTAGATGACCTCAGAATTACTCTTTTTAATAAAGAGTGAAGGATCTGCCTTGCTTGGTTGAAAGCCTTTGTCTTGCAAGAATGAAACAAGCCTGAAATTCCAAGCTCTTGGAGCTTGCTTGAGACCATACAATGCTTTGTTAAGTTTACACACATAATCAGGATAAACTTGATTCTCAAAACCAGGTGGTTGTGCCATATATACCTCTTCTGTTATCCAACCATTCAAAAATGCATTCTTTACATCTAGTTGAAGTATCTTCCAATTCTTGGAAGAGGCAATACTAAGCAAAACCCTAATAGTAGGCATCTTTGCCACAGGAGAGAAGGTCTCCTCATAATCAATTCCCTGAGTTTGTGCAAAGCCTTTTGCTACAAGCCTTGCCTTATACCTGTTAATTGAACTATCAGAATTCTTCTTGAGTCTATAGACCCATCTTGAGCCTATTACCTTCATGGATGAAGTCTTGGGCACCAAATCCCAAGTGTTGTTTTCCTCAAGTGCTTCAATCTCTTCCTTCATAGCATGCTTCCATTCTGATTTTGCTTTGGCGTCTTCAAATGATTATGGCTCCTCTTGGTTTATGTCCTGTGCTATGTAGATAGAATGTTTAGTTACTAATGAGGTGTCAAACCCATACCTTTCTAGTTTTTTCTTTTCCCTCATAGATCTTCTTAGGCCATGATGTGATGATTCTGCCTCATGTCCAAGTTCCTGCAATTTTGCTTTACCTTTAGACTTCCATGCTTTCATCTTTTCCATGTGAGATTCTTCATCATCCTCTGAGGTGTCTTGTTCTTCAATCTTTGATTGTTCTCTACCAAGCTTTGGAAAATCTTCTTCAAGATCATATGGTAAATTGATCTTCCTGCATGAATCTTCATACCATGAATTGTTCTCATCAAAAACTACATCTCTGCTTACCAAGAATCCTTTGTTGGTAGGGTTGTATAACCTGTAGCCCTTTTGATTGTTGTCATATCCAATAAATACACACCTTTCTGCTTTTGGATACATCTTGCCTCTAACCTGTGAAGGAACATGAGCAAAAGCAATACATCCAAAAATTTTACAATGATCTAAACTTGGTCTTCTTCCATTCCAAGCCTCATATGGAGTCATCCCATCAAGGGATTTTGAAGGCAACCTGTTAATCAAGTAAGTGGCTGTAGATACAGCCTCAACCCATAAGTAATTAAGTAAATGCTTTTCATTTAACATAGACCTTGCAGCTTCAACAATTGTCCTATTCCTTCTTTCTGCCACTCCATTTTGCTCAGGAGTGTACCTTGTAGTTACCTCTCTTTTGATTCCTCTTTCTTGAAGAAAAGAATCAAACTCATGGGAGAAGTATTCTCCCCCTCCATCTGACCTTAGCCTTTTTAGTGATTTACCTGTTTGATTCTCCACAAGAGCCAAATATCTTTTGAAACATGAAAAAACTTCATCTTTGTGTTTCATAAAGAATAGGATAGTCCATCTGCTGCAATCATCAATAAAGGAAACATAATACCTTGATCCAGATATTGAAGCTTCCTTGCTAGGTCCCCATACATCTGTATGAACCAACTCCAAGAGATCTCCATGCATATAACCTTTCTTCATGAATGGTAACCTGTGAGACTTTCCAAATTGACATGCACTACACTTATAAATCATATGTTGTTTTGATAAATTAGGAAGTCCAAGTACACTTTGGTCCCTGCAGATTTGCTTTAATGACCTTTCACCAATATGTGCTAACCTTTTGTGCCATACTTCCAATTCTGTGAGTGTCTGACTACCATAATTAAAGAGAGCAATGTTTCTAGTGTCCTGTAATTCAAATGTGAACAATCTACCTGTCTTTTCACCTTTTGCAATTCTTCTGAATCCTTGACTTGGATCTTCAACAAATGCTCCTGCTTTTGTGAACCTGACTTGCAACCCTTTCTCTACTATCTGCCCAACACTTATCAAATTCTTTGTAATAGTAGGGACATAGAGTACCTTACTGAGTAGGTTGATGTTTCCATCAGGTGCTTTGACATTACCTATTTTCTCCACAGGATGTTTTGTATCATCTCCTGTTTGTACCTCATGCTTATTCCTTGGATCTTCTAAATCTGATAGGAGTGCCACATTTCCTGCCACATGATTTGAACAACCTGAATCTATGTAGAAAACATGCTCATCAGATTTACCTTTTGGCATAGCCATGTTCATGATCAATAATGAATCCTCTTTGTTTGAGTCTTCTGTGTAGTTATTGTAGTCTCTCCTTCCTTTGTAGCCTCCCTGATAGTTTGAATGATTGTAGTTGTTGTAGTTGCCATGGTAGTTGTTGAACCTTCCTCTTGAGTAGCCATAACTTCCTCTATTGTATCCTCTGCCTCTTTGATTCCTGGAATTCCTAAAGCGATTTTCAGTTGTATGAGTAGTTAATCCACAAATAGAACATGAGTTGGAGTCTTGGGATCTCCCCCTGCCTTGTCTACTCCCTCTTCCTCTACCTCTGCCATGTCTTCCTCTACCTGCATAGTTAGCTTGATATGTACCTGCTTCATCATCCACTTTCTTTGCCTTTCCTTTGTTATCTTTAGACTTGCTTTTATCCGTGTATAAAGCTGAAGATTGATTACCTTTAGAGCTTTCTCCATTTTTGATAAGCTTTGCCTCCTGAGTAAGTAGTTGTCCAATGAGTGTATTGAAATCGGGTACATGCATGTCCATGTACAAATCCATAGCTGTGGTGAATGCTTCCCACTTGTCATCTGCCTTCAAGCCATTGATCACCTACCTTACAATTTTCTCTTCATCTATTACCTCTCCAATGCTTCCCAACTGATCCGCTATGTCCTTGAGCTTTGTGACAAAATCAGTCACATTACCACTATGAAGAGATGGATAGGTATGTGCTTGAAGATGAAGAGGTGTTGCAAAATCCTTGATCTACACCAGCAAAACGAACTCCAGAAGTATATGGTGGGCCCTTTTAGCTTGCCAATGGATGTATTAGACACCCTATGTACCTTGGAAGATCACTCTCAAAAAGATAGATCAAAGCAGATAAGTTGGAGTTAGCTCAGAGGTGAAAACTTGCTATTCTTGGTTCATACACATGTCTAGTGTTTTACATAATTCTCTGAGCACAACAGCAATTAGCTTAATTCCTCTTGGGGAAGTCTAGGTAGCTTAAAGAGCTAACTTTCAAGAGTAATCTCATAAAAAATAATAAACCACACACTGAGAACGAGTTTTAACAAGTGATGACATCATCCCGATTTTCACGGGCTACTACAGTTTGAGACCAGTGAGCAGAAAAATCAACATAACTCAAAATTTAGGAATCCAATGATTATGAACATTTGTATGGTTATACTAGACAGTAAGCGGAATCCAACAAGCTTTAAATCACTGAATTTGGATAAGTAACCACTGAGAAACACCTCTGACAAGATGAGTGAAAAAGTCGAGTACCTGACAGAGAAGTGAAAATGCACAGACACTGTTGACTTCAACTGAACATAACTGAAGATTTCAACATCCAAATGAGATGAAAATTTGTGATCATATAGTAGACTTTTAGAGCTAACTTTACCAGTTAAATCACTGAAAATGATGCACCAAGCTTAGAGAAAACATCTCTGCAAGCTGACTGAGAAAAACTGAGAGTAATGGCAGTGAGCAGTACACTTCACAAGAACATGGAAAGATGAACTCAAATAATCATGAAAATGAAAGTATATTGCTTGTACAATACAATGACTTACTGATACATATGTGTGCCTTGTAATCACACCTTGATATGGCATAAAGCTCAGCTCTTGGAGGTCTTCACATAGGTCTCTCTAACCACGACTAAAACTGCCATCTATTTATAGTTGAGTTTGGGAGGCTAACTTCCCTCAATCACTCTCCAATCAATCAATGATTGATTTGATTCTCTACCTACCACAAATCACGAATTAGTGGCTCCTCTTTCCATTCTTGATCAAGTGGACTCAACCACTTAAGATTCTTTCACTTTTACATTAAGTAAACTCTTCAAAAGTTACAAGAGGTAGTTCACAAGTGAACTTTACATAGTCTTCTTTTTAAAGCTTCTTCTAAGACTTTGTGGGACTCAAGCCAATACTTAGGCTTGTCATAGACTTGCTCCAACAAATATGAGATAGACTCATATCCCTAAATTAAAGCAATTATTTGACAAATGTCGAGAATATCAAGTTTGCTTGAACTTAGAAAAGTGTGTTTTCATGGTCAAGCAAGGCAAGATTCTAGGACATATTGTGTCAAAGAATGGAATTTTGATAGATGAAGAAAAGGTGAAAGTAATTGTAGACCTACCTAGGCCAAAAAATGTCAAGGAATTACACGCTTTCATGGGCCATTGTGGATATTATCGACAATTTATACACATGTACACTATTATAGCAAAGCCTCTATACTCTCTTTTGACCAAGTTTGAATGGATGGATGAATGCGAGAATTCATTCAATGAGCTTAAATGACACTTGTGATCAGGACCTATATTCACAACATGGGATTGGAGCAAGCCATTCCATGTACATGTGGATGCATCCAACTACGCCATAGGATGTGTGTTGGCACAACTTGTGAACCAATGCAATACAGATTTCCCTATAGCTTATGCAAGCAGACAATTGAATGCAACAGAAAGAAATTACAACACTATAGAATGCGGAGGATTAGGAATGATTTACGGGATAAAGAAATTCAAGCATTAATTGTTGGCAAATAAGTTCAAGTTCTTCACGGCTCATCAAGTATTGGTGTACTTAGGCAATAAGCCTTGTAACAGCGGATGATTGATATGATGGTTTCTATTACTAATGGAGTACGACTTTGAAGTAGTGGTCAGGAAGGGGAAGACCCACCTTAGAGCTGACCATCTCTCAAGGTTAACTATGGGAGAAGCTGCTCAAGTAATAATGGATGAACTACTAGATGCATACCTGTTTAACCTCAAACTAGTACCAAAATGGGCTAAGCCTATTGTCCCTATTCTCACATTTGGAACCAAGAATCTTAGGATTAGGATCAGAGAAAGCATATATAAGCAAGATAAGATACTTTATAACAGGAGGAAGCATATATAAGCAAGATAAGAAAAACATCTTGCTTGCGGTGTAGATGAATCTGAATATGAGAATTGGTTACAACTAGCACATGTAGGTGCATTAAAGCAACATCATTGAAAACATCGTACATTGCAGACTCTGCATAGACTAGGAGTCTATTGTACTTCTATGGAAGCAGATGTCTGTAAGCTTTGTAAAGAATGTCTTGTATCTTGTGAAAGACCACGAGTAGAACATGCCACTTTATATCGTATGTCTCTCACACCCGAATAAAGTGGACCGCTAGTGACGTATTTTAGGACGCGAACATTCCCTCAAGGAATGACTTTAGCTAGACAACACAGTCTAGAGCACGAAGCTCAAGACTAATCACTTATTGGTGATAACCTATACAAGCACTAACACGGTGGATACCTAAGACAATGTGTTCATGAGATCGATTACTTTACTGTATTAGAGACTGCACATCAAGGTGTTGTAGGAGGTAATTTTGGCCTCGACAGGATAATCAAAGCCATAATATTTGCAAGATTATGGTGGCCCACTCTTCACATGGATGCACATACCTATGTTAAGAGATGTGACATGTGCCAAAGAACTCAATTTCCTACTGATAGAGATGAAATTCCACTAAAGCCGATGATGGGAGGAGATGCATTTTCCAAGTGGGATATAGAATTTGTAAGACCCATTAACCCCCTGCTAAAGGAACACATGGAGAATACATCATAGTAGCAACATATTATCTTACCAAATGGGTAGAGGCTAAGGCCACAAAAAAAAAGATGCACACATGAATGCAAAATTCTTATTTGAAAATGTCTTTACGAGATATGGAATGCCTATAGAATTAGTGAGTGCTCAAGGATCTCACTTTCTAAACCGTCATTGAATATTTGTTATAGGATTTTATGGTGATTCACAAGAAATCTGCACCATATCAACCTCAGGCCAATGGTCAAGCAGAAAGTACTAATAAGATCCTAACTCGTGAACAACAAACGTTTGGATTGGGACCAAAAGTTACACCATGCTGTTTGGACATATCAAGTGGCCGACAAGACCGTACTCAATGAAACTCCCTTTCATATGGTTTTTGGTCAAAAAACTATGCTTGCTTTGGACTTTTTGATACCCACCCTTATGGTTGCACAACAAGATCAGTGGACCGACCATGAATTATCATCAAGGATAATGGACTTGGAATGATTAGGAGAAGCCAGATTGAAAGCAATAGCAGGCATATATGCAGCAAAGAAGAGAAAGAAAGCCTACTTTGATGCACATGTGAAAGAAAAAGGCTTAAAAGAAGGTGACTAAGTCCTAGTGTATAAGCTGAAACAACATGCACGGAAACTAGAAAAGCAAGGTTATGGACTTATGATCATTAACAGACTTTCGACAAGTGGAGTGGTACAATTAGCCACTCTAGAAAGAGAGATAATGCCTAATTACATTAGTGGCTATAGAGTCAAGCTATATCAAGAACCTCTTATTGAGGATATGCCCAGACGACTCACATTGGCAAAGAAGTGTAAGGAGGAAGAAAAGAGAATGCATGTGGAAGCTGAGGTAGAAGCTCTAGAATGCATTAAGTACATGAAGCTAAGAAGACAAGGAGTAGGGAGAGAACATTATAACCATCTAGAAGAAACACCCAGATACCCCATGGCCATGTGTCAAGCACAGTCAATTGCTCATCCTAGCATAGTGGATAGGAGACCATTCATTAGAGTCATGATAGAACATGACAACATACACCATGAGCTTAGGGATTTAATTGATTCAGGTGCTACAACTAGTGCGATTAGGTGGTCCCACTATCAGGATTCAAGAATAGAAATGCCGCCAATTGAGGCATACCTCATAGGGCTAGGGGGCATAGAAAATCCTTGCATGGGTGAGGAGGACCTTCCTATCCTCATACACAAAGTGGTTATGACACTGAAGATCCTAGTGTGCCATGACGAAGACCTGATAGAACCCCTAATCCTTTGCCACGATTGGCTATACGATCACTAAGTGGACCTAAATCTTAGACAAGGCTCCTTGTAGATCAGGACCTTAGAACACTAGTGAGTAATACCGCTTGACTTCCGTAACCACACTCCCACTGACAAAGATGGACCCCTCGCATATGAAACGGAGACGTTGAAGTGCCAAAAGATTTTCGGACAGATAGGTCAAAGTACTTCAACATCAGCCCATGTAGGGGTAGAGATAGAAGACCTTTATTTCAGGCGATGTCAACAAATTTTCTCTTGGTGTCTCCAAACTCAACATGAGAGCCACAACGACTGACAAGGACATATGGGGACCATCAGCAGTTAGGTGGACTGCATCAGCGAAGAAATGGGCACAATAGAATACTGTGTCCCTTCTTCCACACTTTGCATCGACTAGCTTAGATATGTTGTAATGCCTCATTTCTTGATGAGTAGGTCATGCAAGTGTTGGACCTCCCTTCTTTTCCAAAGTAGAGCGTCAACCAGACATCTCAACCACAACCTCCAAGAAGCCAACCATGACTAAGGAACCCAAACTGATGGCCATGCCAAAAGAAACAAAGATGGACATAGTATGAGCATCCCAAAGCAAGTGACACAAAGCAAATATGGGTTCCAAAAGGCTAGAAAGCACCAACAATTTTCAATCTCGCAGACCAAGACAAGAAGAAGTCTAAGTAGAATCAAAGTCAATATCCACCATCCCTTCGACCTTCTTCTCCATCAACGTGAACTCGACAGATCTAGATTGCCATGAAGTATTTAACGAATCGACTCACACCCACGGAGATCTGGGTTCGCAAGAATTGTATTATAGCTTAAAATCCAAGCCATGTAATATATACCCCTTTGAAATCACTTCACCCATCGAGACCACCACTACTCAATTCACCTTTTGTACATCAACAAAAGAATACCACCCACTCATCAACTCTTAGGAAATGGATGCCAAAACGTGTCCAGAAGCCTTCACATGACCTTTTGTTTGGCATAACACCTATCCTGATTAACCTTTACCCGTATAATAGTTCACTCACAACTAAACCTTGTACAAATTCACCCACACTAACCCACTGTCACTTGCAATACAAGACTCATCATAAGCAATGTATGCATTATCTAAAGCATGTAGGTGTCTAGTGACCTACATTTGTTTTTGAAAAAATCTTTCCATAAACCACCTCACAACACTCGACTACACGGTTTACACATCGGCTATGGAAAGAGATTGCAGTCTCACCTTATTGGGATCCTAATTAATTTCCACACTAATGTGTTATCTATTTGTAGTAGATCACCCACACACTCGTTTTGAGTCATCATGCAAGTTGAAGGACCCTCCACAACTGGCCTCGGTACGCCACTGGTCAATTTCGGCAATTTACTAACTGAGCCTTATCCTACCTCGCAACCCCTAGAGTTTCAACGTTTCCCAAGACCAATGCACATAGATGATTCTCCTATGGGACACACTAATAAAGTTCATAGCAATTCCCATTGGTTCCAAGGTTTAGCAGGACCCCTTGGAGATGCCAACTTTATTTATGATGCCATGTTGTGTTTTGACGGTACCAAGTGGGGCAGATATGAATTTTTCTCGATAGAATTTGAAGAGCTCCAGAATTCAGAAGAGTTAAGGCATATTTGGCCTAGAGCTGGTTTTATGGAATGTTTGAGTTATCAATTGCCCAAACCTAACTTCTATTCCTGCTATTACTTGGTGACTACACTTGAAGCCCCCACGAACAAGGACTTGCTAGGAACATTTATCTTCTGTCATTGGTGAATGATCCTCCATACAAGAAGTTTTACCTTTCGAAAGATCTCATTTGGGCAACACTTAAGATCCACGAGACTCACATGCGGACAGAGCGAAAAAGGCTTATTCTAGAGCCTATGAAATGAGGTGATGTTTTTAAGTGGGCCGATATTTTGGTCATCACACCCGAACTCTCCAAGCCGTTGCGCATTTGCATGTAGCATTTCGGGTTCCCCGCACAAGATCGTTTTACCATTTCTCAAAAATGTATATGGTTTGGCTCATATCTTGCATGCATAGGGCCTCACACCATAGATCTTGCCAGTTGGATTATCGATCAATTGTATACAAAAACACATCATCCATGGATATTGTGCCCTTACAAGAATAGTCTATATGTGTTTGGCCTATGATTTGCCCATCAAACACGCTATGACCAGTGAAGAATTAAAAGGATTCAAGGGAACCACCAAAAAGGCCAGAAAAGTTAGCAAAGGATGGGTAGGCAAGCGCATGAGAGGTTCTACCCCATACTTGTAGGTTCTAGAGTCCCTGTCACCACAACAATCTCCTCAGCAATCTCCCACAGAACCCTCGCTTCGATACAACCAATCCACATCTGCCTCTCACGACCCATTATCATGGAATGCACTACGAGTGCAGTGACTCCTCCAACGACCACCTCTGAGGCAACCGCTACTAGAACTGGAGAAACGCCCACCACCATTTGTGTGAAAGCCTTTACTTTTCCCATATGACACTTGGAGGCAGAACCCCTTAATTCGACATTCGATTTCCAAATGCATGATGCATTTTCCAGCGAGTTCCAATTTTCAGAAGGGCAGCTTTTCTCTCAAGAATATGAACATCCAAGCTACCCTACTATGCCCCCTGACCACCAACAACAACAGGTTGTATCTAGCTCAGAGGCAAAAGAGCAAACAAAGACCGATGATGATGACGGTGATGATGAAGCCAGTCAGGATATTCTAGACTCTCAAGAGGGTGTTCAGAATGCAGAACAAGAGTAGAAAACAAAAGACCAAGGTGACATGAGTACCCATGAGGTTGACATGTTTGAAGTCACCGCTTATACAGTGGAAATCTAGAAATTATATCAAACTATGCAAGCAGTCTAGGCACATAGACAGCTATCCGAAGCATAAAGTCAAGAAATTCTAGAGCAAGAACTTGCTAGTGGCAGATTTGAAGAATATTTCATTCAAGGTTTCAAGGAACTTATTAAGTCTGTGGGAAACACAGATGCACTCCATTATTTGAAGAGGAATCCACTACCAAATTTTGACCCACGACACATCCGTTTAATGTCAAAACCAGGTCAATACATCCGCGCGCCCACTGAGGCACAATCTTCGCATCAAGCAAAAGAAGCTCGACTCATCCTTGAAACCACAACAGAAACCCAACCAGAAGAAGGGACCATCATCATGGACTCCCCGCCTCACCCTTCAACTGTAATATCCCCAACCACAGTCAAAATCCCCACTACATCATATGCTTCTCCTTCACCTTCTCTACATCCAGTTTTCCCAATACACCCCACCTCACCGCAATTGTCCACGTTTATAGCAAGTACTATTGTAGAAGCCATCGCTACCTCAACACCCCCCACTCTTGCTGCCACCATTTCACCTAAACGTCCCCCTACAGCTACCACCATTCCCACCCATCCATTCCTCACTCCATCCTTCCCTTCATTTTCCCTTCCTCTAAGGCCTATGTTTCCATTTCCACCCCTAATGACCTTCTCAACCGTGTCACCTCCCCGCCCAACTATATCCCCTTTATCCTCCCCTCTCCACCAAGCAATCCAGGAGACTCAATTTGTAATTTATTGGTCCATCTTTGTAAATCCCATGTTCACTCCCACTCACACATGCACCATTACACCATTATTCACCAGCATTGCACTAGACGCCATGTCTAGTGACATGGACATTTCACCACCCACTGCACCACCACTCACCTCATCTATTTCCCCACCACATTTAGGCACATTGCAATTCTCCACGATCACCACTCGATCCACCTTCCCATCCCCCTTTCCCCTTCTCACAGCATCAACACCCCCACTCACATCATCTTCACTCACCACACCATTGATATTGGCACCCACCACGATCGATACTGCATTCCAAAAAATGTTTTCCTGTATGACACAAGTTAGAGACGAATTTGCATCTCTCGGTAGCAGCTACCAAGCATTGCAGCACACCACCACTTAGTTACAAGTGCAGTTGAATTCTTTAACCATCAAGAATGATTCCCTCAATGCACGATATCAGGAGTTACGAGAAGCTTATCATGCCTTAGAGCTAGAGAGCGAACAAAAGACTAAGGAAGCACTCACGAATATCGAGAATCTATTATAGGCTCAGACCATAAGAAATGCCATGCTCACTAGAAATATGGGACTCTTAATACACCACCTCGCGGTTGCTAAGGAGGAGAATCAGCAACTACAGGAACAAAATCACAAGAATCTAGAAGCAGCTTTGGATAGACCAGATGAACCCCTCAGTTCTAACCAATTTAAAGCAATACCCTCTGAATCCATGCAAATCTTGTTAGAAGATCATGCATGACTACTAGAAGATTATGATACAATCAATGCAGAATATCAAAAGATCCAGCACAATCATAAACTTCTACTGTTATAGACACCCTCAAAGGTACATCTCCAGCCATGAGCTTCAATATAAGCCATACTTCATGCTAATGGAAGAATATCACTTGGCAGTAAAAAAGAGATGGGAAAGAAACCAAACCATGCAACTTTGTTTGAGCTCAATGACCTGCCACCAAAAGCACAGAAAGGTAAAATGTTTCAACCAAATTGGTGCCAGGAGTTGCTACAAGAATATCTAGATATGATGCACACCTGGATCAAGGCACCATTGCATATGAAGTACAATCCGTGTTGGCAACCTATGCCACGACACTGCTCCTGGACAGCCTTTGCAATTAAAGTTCAAAATAATAAGCAGTGCTAGGACTAGCTTAATTATCCTTACTTCACTCCACCCTGTGGGCCCCCTACAGTTGGATATATGATGACCACAATTTTCCACTAGCTCCCCCAGTTACATGGCATGGACGATGTTGTAGCACACATGACTATCAAGATATTTGATATCATGCAGACCGTTTTTAAGATCTTTCACCGCGTCAAAGCACCACATGTCAACACCCTGGGCTTTGAGCATGGCAACTAAGAGTTGGCATACAATATGAGCACTATGCCATTGCTCTAGGTGTGTTATGCTTAGCACTACCATATAAAGTGCTTACCTGCATGTTATAAGCTAACTTTTGAAGAGATGTTGATGACAGGCTTCTAGGAGTACCATTCTAAAGTTTCTATCAGCCGGCCTACACATCTATTTCAATTATTTTCTTACAAACAACTAGTGTATTCCATGCACTACAGACTTCCACCTCCCAATGAACATCTCGCCATAGACTGGGGAAAACTAGAAATTGATCTCACATGAGGAATTTGCATTGCAAAGCACACCCTCACACATGACCTCTTGCAAAACTATATCACGCAGACCCCGCAACAAGGATGTGTCGGGGACAACAGACGCAAGAGGGAGGGGGTGTCGGCAGTAGCCAAAGGCATAGACACAAAGGAAGCATGTGAAGGTGGACTACAAAGAGTCATGGGGAGCCATGAAATCTATTTTTCCCAAAGAAATATGTTTTACATTACTTATTCAAAACCTTAAACAGTGATTTTTATCACTTTTGTAACATATGTATCATAGAAACACCCACTTTTGTATTTATTATCTCCATTTTATGCAAGCAGAGGAGTCCTTGAGCTTGATGAGCTTAGGTAGATCAAGCATACCAATTTTGGCTATTTGTAGATCTCATTTAGACCTTCAAATAGTATGTGGAACCTATTTTTTAACTATGGTAGACACTAGATGTGAAGTCGGTGAAAACTAATTTAGAATCTATAAAAAAAGCTAGAGAGCTCATTTTTTAGGGTAGATAATGTTGGTTAGTGTGAGCTTAGAGCAAACTTGAGCTTGTAATAGTGATCTTGAGTAATAGACTCTATTTCCTATCTTCCATTGTGTCTTGCTTGTCTCTTACATGTGTGTGTGTATGTGTGTGTGCATCTCCATGCTTTTCACTTTCACTCTAACTACATATTGCGTTCATGATCTTCATATCACTCCTATCTCTTCCCTGGATTGACATTAAGGAGCTGGAGCCTCTTAACATGGTGCTTATCATTGTTCTAGAGCAACAGTTCAAAAAATCATAAAAAACACAAGCGCATGCACTCCCAAGCACTTCCTAGCTCTTTATTTGCTTCCCACACGATAAATGATGTGAAAATGGTAAAAATGCACTCAAAATGAAAAAACTCTATGAAGATGAAGATGGATGAAGATGGTGATGATGATGATGATGAAGATGGAGAAGAAAAATCAAAAAATGAACAGAAAATGATTATTTTTTACCTTCCAATGTCACAAATCTATGATCTTACCATCACAGTGCTCGTCCTCGAGCAACGCTCCCCGGCAACGGTGCCAAAATTTGGTGTAGCTCAAGCATGAGTACCACCTCCTTTACTTATCAACCCACAGAGACATGAGGAGGATATGAAGATCGTGAGCAATCATGGTGAGCAAATGTGAGTGACAAACACATACATGCACGCGCACACACACACAAGGCAAGATCAAAGAGAGGAACAATGGAAAGCTTCAATTGCACATGAAATCTCTTACAAAAGCTTCAATCTCCCAAAATCAAAGCTCAATGAACCACTAAAAAGATAACCTCAAAAATGAGCTCTCTAGCTCTTTTTATAGTTTTTTGACTAGTTTTGGCCTTGTCTAGACCTAGTGTCCGGCCTAGTTAAGAATTAGGTTCCATGGATTATTTGCGGGCTCAAACGAAGTCTAAAAATTATGAAAATGGGTAGGTAGATACTTCTAATACTCCTCAAGTTTGAGGACTCCTTGGCTTCAACAAAATGGAGCTGGAAAAATATGGAATGGTATTTACAATGGTTTTTAGTGATGAAAATCAATGTTTTTATGGGGATTTCTTCTAATATTTTGACATGTACTTCTTGGAGCTCCCTACATTCTCCTTCTTCTTGTATGTCCACTTCCTTGATGCACTTCCATGATTTTTGCTTGACCTTGAGTTTCAACAATTTTCCTTATAGCTTAATAAGGATTACTCTAATTTATGACCACTAGTTTGTGGTTGAAGAAGAGAGGCAATTTCACTTTACCTTAAGTCCTTGTCCTTGTTGATTAGGCATGCCTTGGAATGTGGAATTTAAAATTACATATGAGGGACTTTAAGCTTAATGCACTCCATTAATGGGAAGTTATTCAACTCAATAGGAATTTTGTTTAGTATGTAATTGACCCCGATACCATTATTCCTATGTTCTTTCAAGTCAAATCCTACTTTATGAGCTTAGTCTCCCTCTTATCCCAAGGACGAATGAAATTCATTACATATCCATACGTACTATATGCCAACAATGTTTAGATCTTCATGGGAACAGGTGTAGCATGCTTAAGGTTCAAAAACTAAACCCCTCCTTTAATCATGCAAAACTTCCAATTTGTAACTTTATTAGTTCAAAACATGCTTATGCACAATCGAATCTTTCTTTCTTACATGAATTCAATGGATCAATCTAATCTTTGCAATGACTAAACATATGGGTGACTCAAAAAATTAGGACATGAATTTCTATGCATCAATATGTAAATTCATCTTTATTATAACATTTCTTGATTGTTTTATGGTTAATAACGAGAAGAGAATGCTTATTTGGAAGTTAAACACTGTCCATCCCTTGTCTTTGTTTGGGTGCTTCCATTGTGATGATGTCAAATACTATACCCATAAGAAATATAAAACATAAAGATAAAAACCCTTCAATTGGGAGTAAATAAATCCAAATGCCTCAAAGGTTCAAACCACAATGTTGCAGACACTTTCCCAAGGTTCTGTCAACAAACTCCAAACTTAAGGTTATCAAGTGACTTTCAACCCTCAAATCCGATGTATTTTTCCGCTTGGTCCCATAGCTATACAACACATATGTACATACACACATACATACACATTTGCATACATGCATACGTACACATATATGACACATACATATGTACATACATGTACATATACATACACATGTATATACACCTGCTTGTACACACATACATACACTAGTACACATGTTCATACATATACATACACATGTACATAATATACATACATATGTATACACATATATGCACATACATAGGTACATGCATATGTACACACACATACACATATAAATACATACATATATCCGTATACACACGGGCACATTTTTCACCAATTTGAATGTGTATCCTTACATTGACTAAGATTTTTAATGTCTGTTTTTTAATCATGCAAGCTCCATACAGGTAACAAAAGAGACTTGCCTTTAAGAGAGGAGCTGTTTGAGTTGGGGAATAGATATCCTAATTTTTTTTGGAATGACCAGAGATTCGAGAAGGCTATGGCATCTTTGTTTATAAATGATATTCTTTATTTACGTTTTCTTGAGGAAGGGCACTACTAGTGACAAGTATCTCCTCTTGCCTAAAAGCAACTTTCAGGTTAATGATTCATTGAATATTTAGGAGGAAGATTGTGATCAGAGTTAATCGTGGATCGTTTCAAAACACAAGTAAAAAAGAACTGTGAAATCAACTATGGGAAATTGTGAATCGATTGGCACTTTCAAGAAAATGCCAACTTCAATCATAAGAAACACCACAACCACTTAATCTAGAACTTTCATTGAGAAATTTCAAAGACATTATGAGTATCTACGCATGTGTGTACCATAAATTTATAGTGAGCATCAATAGGGAAAATTTACTTTTATGCAATGTTCATACACAATTATAATATTCCTTTAATACTGAGAGTGAGAAAACGAAAATACATTATGAGTGTATACCTATTTGTGCTTATAGTGAGTAGTAATAAGAAACATGTATGTCTATGTTGTGTGCATACACAGATTGAATCTACATCTGCAACTTACAAACTACAAGAAGAAACTTCAAAGGCATAAAGAATACACTTGTGTATGTGTATCATACACTTGTCGCGAGAAGGAATAAAGAAAATGTATGCATGTGCAGTGTACTTCATAGTTTGAAACTTCGTCTAGTATTTAGAGTGGGAGACTTAAAAGACATTATGAATATACATATATATATATATATATATATATATGGATATGTATCGTACACTTATAATGAGCAGCATGAATTTCAAATATTTGTAGGAATATTTATTGTTGAATAGAATAGCAAGAGAAATGAATTCTTATTCTTTCTCAATCAAAAGTCTAGTTATGATTTCAACTATGAGATAATAAAATATCTATCAAAGATCAAAATCAATATCCAATGTTTGAGAATATACCAAAAAAAATGAAAACTTTTTTGAGTTAGAATCTAGCTGTGATTTTGATTCCTACCAAAACAAACCTCTAGAAAGTTCCAAACGTTGATGAGTAGCCAAGGCCCCATTACCTATCATAGTTCAAGAATGAGCAACTCCAGAAACTAAAATCCTGATTTTCATTACTTACAAAATGAATAGCAACATGTGCATTAAAAAAGTACATCTTCAATGATTTCTTATGACCACTCAAAATGTACCCATAGGAATAAACACGAGCAGGTTAGAGAGTTTCATGAACAAAAAAGCTAATATTCATTATGAAGTCCTGAGAAAAAAAGTTCTTACAAGCTAGAGAGTTTGATGAAAAAAATATACCTTCGACCTTGAGCTCATAAAAGATTTGCAGATCCACAAATATTGGAAATCGCAAAATTTTCCATAAGCGTGGTTCATGAGAATATTTGAGATATCATGGTCAATAGAGCTAAATATTTAATTAAACAAGAAATTTATTTTCAAGCCAAAAACATTTAGATGGTGGACATTCCAGCTTGTGTAAAGATATGTTTATTTGTGTCACGTTTCCACAACCAAATAGCATCTAAAAAATCATAATCACCATTACCTTGAATATAAATTATCATCAAGGAATTCAATCTCTCTATATCAATTTTGTTTGTGCATTTTGTTGTGTTATAATACAATTACTAAAATCTCTTTCAAAACTACAATAACAGTGTACAAGAGCAAGTTGTTGTTTTATTTCAGAAGTGATGTGTGAAAACAAACATAGGACCATTGAGGCATGTTTTTTTCCCTCTTTAGGAGGTTTTTTTCCCCGGCTTATCTTTGTACATTCAATTAGTAGTACATTCAATATTGTGTTCTCCTCCAAGCTTCTTCTTCTTCTTCCTTGTGTTGTGTTTCTACTTCCATAGACCTTTTCTCTAGCAATTGGTATCAAAGTAGGTTTCCACTTCATCTAGGGCATCCTCGACATCCGTTCCATCATAGTGTCATAAAAACACAAAAATTGGTGAGCATACTCAGGGCCACTAGGAGCTCAAAACTACTTTGATTTTGTCCTAAGCTCATTTTGCCCTCTTGATACACTATCATAACAACTATTGAGGCAATTTAGTCCTTTTGTGCCAAACATATATACAACTTTTGGTTTGCCAATACAAGTGCCTCAAAGTCTGCTACATGTGCAACATAGCTTGATAGGGTTTTGTTTGTTCAACTTTTTAAAATTCAATCAATTTTTTGCATTAGGCTATCTAGTCATTAGTCATGGCTGAAAGCAATGATGTATTCCACATATTGGTTGTTGAGGATAATTTGCATGGTACTAATTTCCCATTGTGGGCATATAAGATCCATCATCTATTGGTAGCAAAAGGGCTATGGAATATTCTATAGGGTGGTGAAGGTAGTGACTCCTCAAAGCTCCCAATATTTTTATTTGCAATACTAAGGATATCTAAGTTGAGCCCCTGTTTTCATAGGTTTTGTGTGGTAGTCAAGGTTCTACTAGAATGATCCATGATGACATGATTGATTATGTAAGTGATTACATTGCATGCTCTAAAATCTTTCATGATGATGTGGCAAGACAAAACTCATATGCATATTCAGGGTCCTTCAAATAAGATTGTACTCACATGGAAAATCGGATGTAATAAAAGGTAAGTATTGTGGTTTAATGGAATATTTGTGCTTTGAAAAAAGTAAAGTAGATGAAACAATGTTATCAAAACAGACTATCTAAGAAAGAACCTAATCTAAACTTGGGGGTGTGCTCTCACTTGTTCTTCAACAATGTTTTATGGTTGGAGTGGTTTTTATATGCTGATTTACTCACAGTATACACATCAAGTGACACTTCACATTCCAAGGTGATGTGTCATGTTTTTTGTTGTTTGGCCTTCCATCTACCCTGAGTTTTGGTGCTTGAACTTCCAAATTTGGATAAGTTCCCAAGTTTTTTTATTCTTGGGAAGCTTAGCAAGTCTTTGGACCTTCAATTTAATGCTCGATCTTATTTTTCAATTGTCAACAAGCCTAAACTATCAACACTTTCTCTCAAGCTCAAGGTTTTTGGACCTTCAACCTAGATCCTTCTTAGAGAAAAGCTTCTTTGAATTCCTCAAGATTCTTTGCACTCAAGACTTTTATGAGAATATATGCAACCTACTCTCTTTTTATTCACATATTTGAGATCCATATCTTTATATAGCAATTTTCCCTAATGAAATGATAGCAATCCTCTATTTGTTTATTGCTTGCATGATACATAGGAGTGCTAGCTACATGTATGTTGGACATACTATCTCCAAATAAGGAAAATGTTGTTACCTAGACATCTAGGTCGTTGAGTGGCTTCCTCTTGACAAAAATTCACATGTAATTAGGTCTAATGACCTATTCGTATCCTCTATTGAGGATAGTGCTATTGTAGGCTACTTCTTTGAAATCCAAGAGATTACCTTTCAGCCTAACATGAAAGTATAGCATGAAATCTCTATCTATTTTTAACCTCCCTAATCCATATCACTAAAACCTTTGGGATCCAAAGGGCCTTCATTAGCATAAATTAGACCTTGATTTATTATTTTTTGATATATCTCAACACTCTTCTTGCCGCATCAAATGCTGAGTATTAGAAGTGTGCATGAATTGTGAAAGTGATGATATATTTTGGCAGTGATGTCTTTGTGAACACACTTAGGATTGTCGAGGCACTTTTTCCTTATCTAAAAGGCTTTTCTCTACCCCTTGTATATATGCCTATAACCCTAACGGGTCACTCATGTTTGTACATTAATTTGATAATACATACAATACTATGTTATGCTCCAAGATTTTTTCTTCTTCCTTGTGTTGTTTGTTTGCTTTCGCACACCTCAAGCTCCAACAACTAGTATCAAAGCATGTTGCCGCTTCATCTATACAATCATCAACACCTCGCCATTCATAGTCTCACAATTGCATGCAAAATTATGAGCCTAATCAAAGTGATTAGGAATCAAAAGATCTTCTTTACGAAGATCAATCCATGCACAATAGTGGAAGAACCAAGACAAAGATGGCAAGAAAATAAGAAAGATAAAATAGTTTTGCAAGTACTGTAAGGAAAATGATCATGTCATAAGGATTTATCCTAAACTTATTGCAAAAGAGGCAAAGACGAAAGAGGCAAGAATGGTTGTTGCAGATGCCTCTACACTTAAAGTAGTGTACTAATCTTGTTTAGGATGAAAAATTAGCAATTATGTACCATCTTCTCATGAGTAGTGTATGTTTGTAGTAGACTCAAATGTTTAGTACTTTGATAGTGGGGCAACCAAACGTATAACCTTGTGGTGTAGTTTCTTCGATTCACTTGAGCCTGTCGCTATAAGAAATACTATCACATGTGCTTACAACTCCTCTTGTCCTATGGGAGTTAGTAAGATAATTTTGACTACAAATGATGGCAATTCTTTCACATTGTGAGATGTTTTATATGTATCAAGGATAAAAAAAAATATGTTGTGAGTTTTAGCATCAGCCAAGATTGGCTTGGTTGTTAAATTTCTTGATGATATATGTTTAGTTCATGGGCTCTCAAATGGTGATGTTATTATTTCTTCTTGCATTTTATGTTATGGGTTGTATAAGCTCATATACTATGCAAAATCTATGAGTGATTCAACACATACAATTCAAGATTCTTAGACTATTTCAGATGCAAAGCTTTGGCATGCATGATTTGATCATCTGAATTATGCTAGTTTGAATCGTCTATTGAAATGTGAAATGGTGTCCTCTCTGGCGAAGCTTGAGAAAACTTGTAAACATGTCTTTGAAGGTTGTATTTTGGGAAAAATGGAGAGTTCCTCCTTCCCAAAAGATGGTTTAGTTTGAGTTTTTCAGAAAATGTAGCTTGTTCGTAGGCATGTCTATGGTCCCTTGTAAACACCTTCATTTGGGAATACCTGTATGTACTAACTTTTATTGATGACTTCTCTAGGCATGTATGGGTGTATCCATTAAAACCAAAACTTAAAGTGCTTTTGTTCTTTAAAAATTTCTTGATTATGGTTGAAAATCTGTTAGCATGTAAATTGGTCACATTCGATTTTGATCAAGGGAAGGAATCCATGTCTTCTTATTTTAAGGCATTTCTTGCCGAGCATGGGATACAATGACATTGTACGATGTTGTATGCACGTCAACAAAGTGGATTTTCTAAAAGAAATAACATGTTTCTCATGGAAATGGAGAGGTGTACGGTCAAAACTTAGGGCTTACCACATAGCTTTTGGATTGAGGATGTTATGTGTTCAACATATGTACTTAACAACCTTTTCCCACCAAAGAATTGCAATCAATCAATCCATATGATGCTTTGCATGTTCCCAAATTGTATGTTGGTCATATGAATCTCTTTCTTTTTCTAGCATATGCATTAGTGCCTAAACACATAGAAAACTTGATGATAAAGTAGTGAAATGTATTTTTGTTGGTTAAAATTAGGAGGCATAATTGGCTTGAAGGATATGTACTTTTGTTGGTGAATTGTAATTTTTCTTTTGACCATTACTTTCACGTACCAAGGAGACATCAGTTAGCTTGAAGGATATGTATGACACTTTGCTACCTCTTTTAACAGGTGGGCAATCAACTTCTAGTGCAAATGGGGCAACTTCTCAGCCTTTATAGGTCCCAAATGATACTGCAAATCATTCCATTGTTAATGGAGATTTACATGATGCACTTGTTGATGAGAGGGCTAACATAAAAGAGGCTTAAAATATGCCCAAATGGCTAATGTGGAGTTTGAGGGATAGCAAAATAGATGCATTTTTTTCATATTTTACCCTTTCAAGCTCTCATAGTGCTTCATTTGCATCAAATTTCTATTCAAAGGATGTGTCTAGTCTTTGTGGTGAGAATGAGTATGTTTCTTTGATGAGGCACAAAATTCAAAGAATTTGATGGTTGCTATGCAATAAGAATATGATGCTATTATGAATAATGGTACTTCTTCTTTATGTGACTTTCCTCGAAGCAAAAAAACCATTGGCAGTAAGTGAGTACACAAGTTGAAACATAAGTCTAATGGAATAGTTGAAAGGTATAAAGTGAAGCTGGTTGCCAAAGGCTATGCTCAAAAGAGGCTTTGATTTTGATAAGACCCTAGCTTTCTCATGTCGAATGAACATTGTTCGTAGCATTTGTGCACTTGTAGCTCATCATAATTGGAATGTAAATCAATTGGACATAAAACAAACCACAGTTTCTGAATGGTGGCTTACATTAAGAAGTGTATGTATTTCACTCTCGTTTTGTGCAGAAAGGGCATGAAAACAAAGTGTGTAGGTTGAAAAGAACATTATATGGTTTGAAGCAAGCACCCTGTGCTTGATTAAAGATACATGCCTACTTCCTAGCACATGGTTTTGAGAATATTCCAACTAGGAGTGCCTCATATGTTAGCCCTGTAGACGTACTTCTAATCATTGTTGTATATGTTGATGATATGCTTCTAACTACTACTAATGAGAAGCATATTGCTAAATTTAAGGCTAATTTGCGTGCCTCTTTTGGGATCTCCTATTTGGGGCATTTGCATCATTATTTGGGCATTCCATTTATGCAAGTTGATGGGGGATATAGATTTGTTTCAAATGAGGTACATTGACAGATTATTTTAGCACTTTGGCCTTGAAGATTAGAAACCTATCCCCAATATTATGGAAACAGGTTTATGATTGAATCTTCATGATGTTGGAGATGCATTTTGATGTTATTCTTTATCATAGTCTATTGGATGCTTGATTTGCTAATGCATAATTTGGGTTTATATTCAATTTTTCTCTTTCATATGGGCAGCTTTATGCATTGCCTAGGTGTCAAGCATTGGCAAGTGATTAAACACATCTTTTGATAGTTGAGTGGTAGTCAGTTACTTGGATTGTTTTATACCAAGGGGGATCATTACTGCTAGATTTACATGCTTTTTTTAGTCTTGGACTAGGCTAGTTGCTTTGATACTTATGCGTTCACCATTAGTTTTTTATTCATGTTTGATAGCTCATGCATATCTTGGTTGAGTAAAAAGCAACCTACTTTGACCACTTCTAGTTGTGAGGCTAATTATAGGAGAACTTTCATAGCGACTACTAGGTGTGTGGCTTAGATGGGGTTTGGCTGGTTCGAATGTTGGTTTAGTCCCTTGGCACCACCATGTCCATTGACAATCAGAGCATATTGATGGCTATTAGAAAACCTGTGTTCTACGCCTACAAAAAGCACATTGAGGTACATTATCGTTATGTTAGGAAAATGTTCTATGTTGGAAAAATGAGTTTGGCTTATGTGATCACTCAAGATAATGTTACAGGTTCTTGCAAAGGCTCTACCTATGGAGAAGGCTGAAGCTTTTCACAAAGCTTTGGGGTTACATTCTTCTAAGGATTGATTTATTTCCACATAGCTTGGTTTTCCATATACATGAGTGCGAGCTTCTTGTTCACTACAACAGTCCAAGGGACAATTTTATGATATATTTTGGTAGTGATGTGTGTGAATACACCTAAGACCATCGAGGTACTTTTTTCCCTCTCTAGGAGGTTTTTTTTCCACAGCTTCTATATACACATATAACCCTAATAGGTCAATTATCTTTGTACATTCACTTGTTAATACATTTATATTGTGTTGTGTTCCAAGCATAGTCTTCTTCCCTGTGTTATTCTTGTGCTTCCATAGACCTTGTGTTGCGATAGATGGATGGACACTCCAAGTGATCAGTAGGTACTGCCAAATCCTGCTTAGTACCAGCCCTTGTGACTTCAGCGTTGATATGTGGGCCCTTTTAGCTTTCCAATAAAACTATATAAGTGCCTATGTACTTTGGAAATGATGTATGAAAAGATTGAATCAAAATAGACTACTTCGAAATAAAAGGATCAATGAAAACCTTCTATTTTTTATCATACACATGCTGCTTCTTTTGCTCAGTGCTACTACTATAGTAGGAATTGGGAAAATTCCTTTTAGAGGTATCTAATTAGCTCAATACGATAATGATTCCAAGTGGAATCACTTGAAATGATGCAGTATACATAGAGCAATCAATTTAACAAATAAATCATTACCCCCGATTTTTTAGGACCTCTGTACAGTTTGACCAGTGAGTGCTTCGATGCACTTTTATCCAAATTGGCTGAATGGATTTCGTTCCCAATTTGTCAGCATGTAGATAACTTGGAGCTGATTCCAACAAGCTATAGATAATTGAATTTGGTGAAGAATTGACTGAGATATGAGTAGCATAAGTTGACAGTTAAGAATGACTATAACAGAGATATCATGGATGAACAATGTAGATGTACTGTATTAATGAACAATGTTGTAAAAGATCATAGGCTTGATAATCATAGCCTGATGATGGAGATTAGTGTAGGCTACAATGTAGTCCTCACACTCTTACTCAATGACTATGGAGAACTCGGGGAGTGACTTGTTCTAACCACAACTTTTTCAAGTGACTTTATATAAGTGTTACATTCAAATTTGAATTTGAATTCAACTTTTGGCTCTCTCTAAAAGTGATCCTTCAATCTAGGAAATATTCCCTCAAGGAAGTAGTTACTTTTCTAACGAACAAGTCCACGAGTTTTGGTAGGTGATTACAAATATTCTCCAGTAAAAAAGAAATGACTTTTACAAATGGTAAAGATGGAACTCTTCCTAGCAATGGTTTCCATGGAGCTTCAAATGTGTATGAACTTCAAGCCAAATGTGTGATCTTGGACTTTGCACCAACAACTCCCCCTCAAGCCAAACATTTTGGCTTGGTCTTCATCTTCAATCTTCATGAATGTCATGCAATCCAATCATTGATTTAAACCTGCAAAGTTTTGTACCATCTAATGCTTTAGTCAACAAGTCTGTACATTGCATATTATTTGATACATATGACAATTGAATATCCTTTCTCAACAAATTTTCTCTCACATAATGATAGTGGAACTCTATATGCTTGGTCCTGGCATGATAAATAGGATTTGCTGCAAGATATAGTGAGCTTGTATTGTCTCAAAAAATCATTGGAGATGTAGTATGCAATCCTAATTCTGTATACAATAATCTGATACATATGGCCTCTTGAGTAGCATTGGCCAACCCTCTATACTCTGCTTTTGTGGAAGATAAAGCAATAGTAGGTTGCTTCTTTGAAGACCATGATAACTGGCTTATCACCTGCAAAGGATAAGTCTCCTGAGGTACTCCTCCTATCATCTTTGCATCCTACCCAATCTGCATCTGAGTAGATCTTAATGTCCAAGTCTCATGTATAAGGGAAATACAAACCATGATGTTGAGTACCCTTGAGGTACTTTAAGATCCTTTTGGCAGCCTCCAAATGAGGTGCCCTAGGCTTATGCATAAACTGACTTAGTACACTTACTCCATAAGCAATGTTAATCCTTGTCAAAGTAGCATAGTTCAAGCCTCCCACTATGCTTTTGTAACCTATAATGTTATCAAGTACTCACCTTCATGAGCACTTAACTTTAGGTTTACCTCCATTGGAGTACTTGCACCTTTGGCATCCTGCAAATGAAACTTCTTCATCATATCCTGTATATACTTTCTTTGAGTAATGTAAATTTCAGAGTTAGTATAGACTAATTCAAGTCCAAGAAAATATCTTAGTGATCCAAGGTCACTAATTTTGAACTCCTTCATCATCTGATTCTTGATCTGTTTGATGCCATTAGCATCATTACCTATAAGTATAAAATCATCAACATATACACATACGTATATTTGTTGGAGACCTCCGAATCTCCAAAGGCTTGATCTATACTGATTTAAGAGCACCTCTATATGAGTTATAGACCAAACTTTACACAAATGTTACCTTAATTTATCAAGTCTTCCACTATCACTTCTCTAAGTGAAAACTTTCCTTCTTCAAGAATTCTACTTCAAAGATTGACTTCATTACGTGCACATATCTTTAGATTTCTTCAATCTAATGATATAGATAACTCCAGGCTATGTTTACGCAATCATATCAACCATTTTTCCTTCAAAAAAATCATTAAAACTTTCATTTGATCATTAAGATCAAAAGTATGTTAGAAATTGTCTTCCTGAATAAGCGACTTTGACATAGTTAACTTCTAATGTTGATTTCTCACAGCATAAGTCCCGTTTTGCTAAATGCTTTTAGCCATAGCTTCCTTACGTTCTAACTTAGATTTTGAATGCTCAGTCATCAAAAACTTTACACTATGCACTAAGGTGCAAGCAAAACTTTGACACGAAAGAGTGCGCAACTCTGAGAGGTCTATCTACAGACTTTACATATACATGTTCCTATTGATCATACTCACAAGATGAAAGGAAATAGGCTATGAAACTTTGAACATAGCTTCATTAGCTTCTAGATAAGATGTGTACAAAATATTTCTTGATCCACATGATCAAGCTGAGAGAAATTAGAGAAAGACTCAATCCTTACTTCTAAAGATAACTCTCTACACATCTATCACATGGACACTTGTCTTCTAATGACTCTCTAACATATTTCTTTACATCATTGACTTATATACATATGATTCTAGACTCATCCTGCATCTATTAGATATTCCTTATCATCCTGAGGATCATCTATATCCATCTTACAAGAATTCTCAACAAATAATGTACATATGTATACAAGCTATATTTCTGAGATCTCTTCACTATCTACAATGACTTCTTTGACTTCATTCTGATCCTTGACTTGCTTCATGTTCTTTATAATCATCAATTTGGGATTTTGTTTGTTCCAAAAATATTACCTTTGAGTTACTTCTCTTGATAAATAGAGAAGTATCTGCTTTACTCATGACAAAGCCTTGATCCTGAAGGTATGTGGTCAACCTATGGTTCTATGCCCTAGGTGCAAGCTTCAATACATAACGAGCTTTGTTCAATTTACATACATATGTTACCTTGTTTGGGTCCTCATAGCCAGGAGGTTGAGACATGTACACCTCCTCTGAAATCCAGCCATTTAGAAATGCATTTTCTACATCCAACTGATACATGTTCCAATTCTTTGATACAGCTATACTTATCAATACCTTGATGGTTGGCATTTTGGCCACATGTGAGAAGATTTCTTCATAATCAATTCCTTGGGTTTGTGCAAAACCCTTAGCCACAAGTCTAGCTTTGTACCTACTTATTGACCCATCAGAATTCCTTTTGATCTTATATATCCATCTAGAACCAATTACCTTCATAGACTCCCTCCTTGGTACTAGATCCCAAGTATCACTCTCCTTGAGTGCTTTAATTTCCTTATCCATAGCTTCTTTCCATTCTGTTTTGGTCTTTGCCTCCTCATATGATGTTGGTTCTTCAATTGACAAATCTTTTGCAAGATAAACAAAGTGCTAAGTAACTAGGGAAGTGACATAACCATATCTGGTTGGCTTCTTGCTCTCCCTTTGTGATCTTCTGATTGCTTGGTTGGATGATTCAGGTATATGCTCCAATTTCTTCATCTTGACTTTGCCTTTGGACTTCCATGCCTTGAACTCTTCAATATTGATGATGTCCTCATCATCTGAATTGATGTCTCCATTCTGAGTAGGCTCCTTCCTTAGTAAGGCTTGGAAACTCCTCTTCCAAGTAGTAAGGTAGTTTTGCTTTCCTGCATTCAATATCAAACCAAGAGTCATTTTCATCAAAGAAAACATCTCTACTGACCATGAATCCCTTGTTTGAAGGATTGTAGAACATGTATCCTTTCTGATTTAGATCATACCCTATGAAAATACACTTCTCTACCTTAGGGTCTAGTTTACCTCTTATATGAGAAGGGATATACACATAAGCTACACATCCAAAGATCTTGCAATGATCAAGTGAAGGACTTCTACCATGCCATGCTTCATATGGGGTCATCCCATCAAGAGATTTATATGGCAACCTGTTTATAAAATAAGTGGCAGTAGATACACTCTCTACCCATAAGTAGTTAGGTAATCTTTTCTCATTTAACATTGACCTAGCTATTTCAACAATCAATCTATTTCTCCTCTCTGCCACCCCATTTTGCTCAAGAGTATACCTTGTTGTGATTTCTCTTTTGATTCCTCTGTCCTGCAAGAATATATCAAACTCATTTGAGAAGTACTCACCTCCTCCATTTGACCTTAGCCTTGTTAGATCTCTCCCTGTTTGATTCTCAACAAGTGGAAGATACTTTTTAAAGCAACTAAATACTTCATCTTTGTGCTTCATAAAGTACAATACAGTCCACCTACTGTAATCATCAATGAAAGATACATAATACCTTGATCCAAAAATTGAGGGATCCTTGCTTGGTCCCCATACATCTGTATGGACAAGCTCTAGGTAGTGAAGGATAACATGTGAGACTTTCCAAACTGACAAGCACCACATTTATAAATCATGTGTTGCTTGGATACATTAGGAATCCCAAGCACACATTGATCTCTGCATATTTGTTTCAAGGTTCTTTCACCTACATGCCCTAATCTTTTATTCCAAATTTCAAGCTCTTATAATGTTTGATCTTTATAGCTATAAAGTGCAATGTTCCTTGTATCCTCAAGTTCAAAAGTAAATAGTCTACCTCTCTTTTCTCGTTTGGCAATTGTTTTGAACCCATGTTGGGGATCCTCCACAAATGCTCCATATTGGTTGAATCTAACCTGCAAACCCTTTTCCACAATCTGTTGAGCACTCATCAAATTCTTGGTAATAGTTTGTACATATAGAACCCTACTCAAACGATTCTTGTTTCCATTAGAAGTCTTAACATTTCCTACTTTAACCACTGAGTGTTTGGTGTCATCACTTGTTTGTACCTGATGCTTACCCTTTGGTTCCTCAAGGTCAGAGAGAAGAGCTACATTGCCTGCCACATGATTTGAGCATCCTGAGTCAATGTAGAAGAGATGATCATCATTTATACCTAGTTTGGATTCAAGTCATGTTCATAATCAGAAGAGAATCTTCTTGCTCCTCTGTGTAGTTGTAATCTTTTCTGGATTTGTATCCTCCTTGGTAGTTGCTATTGTAGTTGTTGTTGTAGTTGTTGTTGTATGCTTGGTGATGATTAAATCTGCCTCTTGATTGTGTATATCCACCTCTTTGATATCCTCTTCCTCTATAATTCTTGAAGTTCCTGAAACACTCATCTATAGTATGATTTGATAAACAGAAAATATTTCATAGTGAGGAGTTATAAGATCTCCCCCTACCTTGCTTACCTCCTCTACCCCTTCCTCTTGATGTTCTAACTCTCCCTGCATAGTTGGCTTGGGAGGTAGTTCCTTCATCTTCTACCTTCTTGTTCTTCCCTTTCTCTTTAGACTTATTTTTATCAGTGTATAGGGCAGAAGAGCTATTACCTCTTGATGAATCTCCATTCTTTTTGAGCTTGGCTTCATGTGTAAATAGCTTCCCCATGAGTGTGGTAAGGTCTGGAAACTACATGTCCATGTGCAAGTCCATTGCACTTGTGAAGCTCTCCCACTTGTCATCAGCTTTAATACCATTGATTACTTGCCTTACAATCAGATTTTCTTCAATTTCTTCACCTATGCTTGCCAATTGATCTGCTACATCTTTGACTTTGGTCACACTCTGAGATGCCTTGCTTAGGTTGCTTTCTTTGGGTGGTAAACTCAATCCATAGTTGGTTTTTCCTAGCCCTTGTGTTGGAAAAGAAATAATAAGACAATATTTCCCAAGTCTCTTGGGATGTCTTACAATTCCTAATATGTGAAAGAAGAAAATCAGAGATTGAGTTAAGTAAGTAGGACCTTGCTAATGCATCCTTGGCATAGCATGTGTTGAGTCTTTCATGCTCCTCTCTTGTAGGTTGTCCTTTGCTTCTGAATATGGGCATCTCCTCATCTCCTGAGATGTATCCATAGAGGCTCCTTCCTTGCAAGTATGTCTTCATCCTTAGAGACCATGCCTGATAGTTGTTCCTATCCAATTTATCAATGAAAGAAGGAAAACCATCTCCCATTTCACCTGGCCTTGTTTCTGATAGCACTGTTGGGATAGATGGATGGACACTCTAAGTGATGAGTAGGTACTGCCAAATCCTGCTTAGTACTAGCCCTTGTGACTTTAGAGTTGATATGTGGGCCCTCTTAGCTTTCCAATGACACTATATAAGTGCCTATGTACTTTGGAAATTATGTATGAAAAGAATGAATCAAAAAAGACTACTGCCAAATAAAAGGATCAATGACAACCTTCTATTTTTTATCATACACCTGCTGCTTCTTTTCCTTAGTGCTACTAGTACAATAGAAATTGGGAAAATTCCTTTTAGAGGTATCTAACTAGCTTAGTAAGCTAATGATTCCAAGTGGAATCACTTGAAATGATGCACTATACACAGAGCAATCAATTTAACAAATAAATCATTAACCTCGATTTTTTAGGACCTCTGCAAAGCTTGACCAGTGAGTGCTTCGACGTGCTTTTCTCCAAATTGGCTGAATGGATTTGCTTCAAAATTTGTCATCATCTAGATAACTTAGAACTGATTCCAAAAAGCTATAGATAATTGAACGTGGTGAAGAATTGACCGAGATATGAGCAGCACAAGTTGACAGTTAAGAATGACTATAACAGAGATATCATGGATGAACAATGTAGATGTATTATATTAATGAACAATGTTGTACAAGATTATAGGCTTGATAATCATAGCCTGATGATGGATATTAGTGTAGGCTACAATGTAGTCTTCACACTCTTACTCAATGACGATGGAGAACTCGGGGAGTGACTTGTTCTAACCGCGACTTTATATAAGTGTTACATTCAAATTTGAATTTGAATTCAACTTTTGGCTCTCTCTAAAAGTGATCCTTCAATCTAGAAAATATTCCCTCAAGGAAGTAGTTAATTTTCTAACTAACAAGTCCACGAGTTTTGATATGTGATTACAAATATTTTCAAGTCAAAAAGAAATGACTTTTACAAATGGTAAAGATCAAACTCTTCCTAGCAATGGTTTCCATGGAGCTTCAAATGTGTATGAACTTCAAGCCAAATATGTGGGCTTGGACTTTGCACCAACACCTTGAACTTCAGCAAAAAGAGAACCAACAACATAAGATAGATTTGGTGGGAATATGATGAAATAAATCAATGAATCTATGACAATCCTATGGATTTGTATGTGTTCGAGCTTCTATCCTTGACCTATAGATAACTTCATGTCTTTATTTATGGCCCATGGGTTGTGAGAGTGGTTAATGTCGACTCATGTCATACTTTTACAACATGCCAAGTAAATACTTCCCTTGAAATAGAAACATTCTAGCATGTACATACAAAGTAAATACATCCTTTGAAATAGAAATGATCCATCATGTACATACACCACTTCAATACTTTGAATGTTTTTGAAGATGCAAAGATGTGATATTTGAAATTCCTTCCCTAAATTTTGTTTGATCTCCTTTATACATGCTATATTATCACCTCTCAAAATAAGATCATCCACATATATGCATAGGTATAACAACATTTCATTCCTTCATCTTTACACATAAAGATGGATAAGCAGTACTAACATGAAATCCTTGTGGCGGTACTCAATCAGTCTTGGATTCCAATCCCTAGATGTTTAGTAAACTCGTAAATGGGCTTCTTTGATCTATATATATAGTGCATCTTACCCTTTTCCTCAAAATCAATAAGTTGGTAAATGTAGGCCTTTTCCTTGATCTCTCTATTTAGGAAAGCATTCTTTGTATCAAGTTGATATATGGGCTATGTCCTTGTTGTAACAACTACAATCAATGTCCTTATTGTTCCATACTTAACCATGAGGTTTGAAACTCTCCTCATGGTTTATGCAATGTGTCTATGATAATCCCTTAGCAACCAATCTTACTCTTTGTCTAACAACTCAACCATTTGAATTCACTTGATTTTAAAGATCCATTTGTTTAATATTACCTTCATTCCAACCTCTTTTGGTATCAACTCTTCTCTTGATTTTATAGACCCACTTATTTGATATTACCTCGTTTCCAACTTCTTTTAGTACCTTTGGCTCTGTTCATTTCTATTTGAAGGATAGTAGATGAGCTCCTAAGCCTTCTCTTCCATGGTGTATGACTTGTGGAAGGTTGTGCATTGCTTATTCCACTCAATTCCATGCTTTCTTGATGCCTTCTTGATGTCTTATTTCTTCTTCCTCTATATCTTTGACCTAAATGTATCCTTAGATGCATACCATGACTTGAATTAATAAAAGAAAATATCTCTAAAAAACTTAACTTCATTTGTGGTATGTTTGTAGCACTTTTAGCCAACAAAACAAAATTTCTTGCCCTTGCATCTAGCTTTGTCCTTACATGTTGTGGAATGTGTGTAACAAAAACATCCAAACACTTTCAAGTGTGAGGGATGTACTTTTCCCCTAATACAAGCTTCCTCTCATGATAAATGATGAATCCTTGAAGTTGAACACCCACTCATAATGCATATCCTGGCACAAATTGCATCTCCAAAAAAAACTATAGCGATAAAGACATCTCATTTAACATGCATCTAGTTGTATCTACAATTTTCATATCTTTTTCTCTCTTCCACTTTATATTATAGGGGTGTATACTTGCAAGTATATCGTGTTCTAATGCCTTCAACCTATAAAGACTATGTAAATTCATGGGAGAAGTATTATCCCGTCCATTAGACCTATAAGTTATGTACTCTAATCTCCATCAGAACTCCATGAATTTAAAAGCTATGTACCCAACTCTCCACCCCAAAGATCACGGAAACACCACAATGTGTTACTATAAGTTTAAATGATATATCTTGTGAAGAGCCCAATTATGCCCAATTCAAAAAACAGAATCACTCTTCATAAAACTTGTCAGTGTGTCACTTGAGGGGGGTGGTCTTACTGCATTCTCTCATATTATTTATCAATGTTAATCTTCAAAAACCAATGTTTTCATTTCACTCTTTACATGCAATGATTTTAAAAGGTATGTACTCCCCCTTAATCAAAACAAAGGATGTTCATTTCATATTCTGATAATTTCAATCATAAAGAGAAACTATTTAAAGCATAAAAATGCAAAGAAGTTTCCTCTTATAAATTTATTTATAAAGCAATTTCCAAACGATGTACATTGTGAGCAAATTATAGCCAATCTTTAGAAGATTAGCAAATGCATCACTAATCAACGTTGGCATTTGAATATTTCCAGTTTGTTTCTGTTGAAGCTCAAAGTCAAGGACAAAGCATGGAAGCACATCAAAAGGTGGACACACAAGGAAAGGGAGCAAGTAGGGAGCTCCAAGAAGTGTATGTCAAATTTTCAGAAGAATCCCCTACAACAATAGTGATTTTCATCACTAGAAACCATTGTAAATACCATTTTCTATTTTTAGTAACTCCATTTTGTTCAAGCCAAGGAGTCCTTGAGCTTGAGGAGTATTAGAAGTATAATCCTACCAATTTTCATAATTTTTAGACTTCGTTTGAGCCCTCAAATAAGCCCTAGAACCTAATTTTTAATTAGGCCGGACACTAGGTCTGGACAGGGCCAAAACTAGTCAAAAAACTATAAAAAGAGCTAGAAAGCTCATTTTTGGGGTTAGCTTGTTAGAGAATAGAGCTTTTGTAAGAGAACTCTTTTGCAATCAAAGCTTTCCATTGTTCCTCTCTTTGATCATACTTTGTGCGCGTGTGTGTGTATGTGTGTGCATGTTTGTGTGCTTTCACTCACGCACTTGTGCCTTCACTTGCTTGTGGTCTTCATACCGGTCCTCACATCTCCGCGGATTGACAAGTAAAGGAGGTGGTGCTTACGCTTGAGCTACACCAAATTTTGGCGCCGTTGCCGGGGAGAGAGCTTCGAGGGCGAGCGTTGTGATGGAAAGATCGTAGATTTGCAACGTTGGAAGGTAAAAAAACTGTCATTTCAGTTCATTTTCTGTTTTTTCCTCTTCATCTTCATCATCATCATCATCTCCACCTTCTTCCATCTTCTTGTTCATAGAAATTTCTTATTTTTTAGTGCATTTTCACCATTTTCATACCATTTTTCATGCATTATTGTGTGGGAAGGAGTTAGGAGGTGCAAGGGAGAGCAAGCGCTGTGTTTTTTTCATGATTTTCTGCTCATACGGAGCTCGCCATCGCCGGCGCTCAAAAATTTGAATTTCCCGCCAAAAACGTGATTCTGTGATGAAAATCGCGATTCTGTGAAAATTCAAAATTTTTTGAAAAATCACGATTTTCTATTTTCCCGCCTAAAAGTTGGCTGAAAGAATCACGATTCTGTGGTCATTCTCAGAATCGCGATTCTGTGATTGTGCTCAAAATCGTGATTCTAACAAATCACGATTTTCATCCAAAAAAACACGACTCTGAGAAAACACGATTCTGTGGTTGTGCTCAAAATCGCGATTCTCACAAATCACGATTTTTAGCCAAAAAACACGATTCTGTGAAAACACGATTTTCTGCTCAAAATCGCGATTCTCACCAATCACGATTTTCAGTAAAAACACGATTTTGTGAAAAAGGCGATTCTGTGAAAACACGATTTTTTGCTCAAAATCGCGATTTTCAAAACATGATTTTGTGAAAAACACGATTTTGTGAATCACGATTCTCTAAGACAAAATCGCGATTTTCATGTAAAAAAACACGATTCTGAGAGCCACGATTTTGTGAAAAACACTATTTTCAAAAACACGATTCTGTGCTCAAAATTGCGATTCTCACAAATCACGATTTTGTGCTCAACATCGCGATTTTCAAAACACGATTTTGTGCTCAACATCGCGATTTTCAAAGCACGATTTTGTGCTCAACATCGCGATTCTTTGACTTCACAGCATCGCGATTCTCTGATTTCACAATCGCGATTCTCTTGAGATTCACAAAATCGTGATTCTCTTGAAGTTCACAAAATCGCGAATTTTTCCAAAAGGTCCTGTTTGCCTGTTTTGACCCCCAGGAGCTTGAATTGACATAACTTTTTCATCCAAAGTCCATTTTTTGAGCTCTATAGCTCGTTGGAAAGCTCGTTTCGAATCCTACATGACCTCAACTGTTTTTTATAAGAATAATGTGTTGATTTTCAGATAGGATATTTTGAAGTTGACCCTCTAGTGGGACTAGGAAACCAAGGGGGCCCCGAGGGATTTTGAACAATACAAAGGGGAATTTTGGGACTAGAAGACAAAGCTTATGAACCTGAGGTCTGGTAGACACCTAGGCAAGGATAAACAAAGCATTAGATCTTCTGAGGCTAGTGTTAATCATACAGCTAAGTCTTGGGCACAACAACTAAGTGGTCATCCTTACAGACTAAGTTCAGACACAAGTGATTCAGAAATGTCTTTTAGCATGGGGAAACCTGCAGGTGGCTCAGAGACTGCCCATCTACAAACACCAGAAGGTCCCTACAAGACACAATTGGAATATATTCGGACCAACCAATTAGGTGCTCGCATCTATGAGGATGGCTTGAGACGATCAGTGGTCCAACTCAAAAATCCAGATCAACTCTTTGGACTTGAACACCCGGTGGTCAAGTTTGAAGAGGGTTCATACATTGATAAGGAAGGAACCATGTACGTGGTCACCAACCTACCAGATAGGACCGATGAGTTTGGGAATGTCATTCATGAGAATGAGATAGGAGACCTAGAACAAGGAAATGTAGGACAAGGACCCCAGACTCCTAGAGGTAAGTCAGTTCTGACTAGAGTGATCACACCAGATTGGATCCCTCAAGACAACAAAAGCATAGAACTATTCTTGAATAGAGAAACAGAGGAAGCCTTTTGGAGATTAAAGCCAGATCAACCTAGCCAATTGGGCATAGTCATCATCTATGAATTCAAAGATCCTGAGATACCAAGCAAGGTTGTCTACCTGGATAACACATCAGAGAAGATATTCTTGGTAACAGAACATGATAGACATGCATATACTTGGAAGAATGAATTGATTTTCCCTCCACCAAGATCCAATGTTTCCCATGGCCGCCAAGGAGTAGGATCATCCCAAGCTCATGAAGCCCAGAGAGAAAGAACTAGAGAGAGACCCGAGGTAAGTTTTGCATACACAGTGAGCAGAAATAGATCAGGATTTGAAAATGAAAAACCGGAAAGAGAGAGACACCAAGCACATAGGCAACAAAGAGATGAACATGATTTTCCATTGCCTAGACCCCGAGAGTACCCAAGAACCCTTAGACCCATTCAAGTGATCAAGGCAATGAAGAACTATTTCGATGGGACAGGGGATCCTTATGATCATGTGGCCGAGTACAAACAAGTGCTGAGAGCCGAACAAATTGAGGACTAGTTCACCCAGTATGAGGCATTTGGTTTGACCCTTAAGGGCACTGCCTTAGCTTGGTTTCAACCACTGAGTAGAAGCAGCTATCGCGATATAGGTCAACTGCTAGATGAATTCATTGTAGAATTTTCCAAGAGTGGTATCAGGCATAACACTTCATCTTTGATCCATAGCTTCAAGCAGACACCCCAAGAAACAGTGCGACTAGTAGGTAGAAGGTTCAGACAATACCTAGAAAGATGCCCTGCTCCAGAGTTACCCACACCAGCCAAACAAGTGGCTTTGTTCTTAGATGGCCTACTGAGCACAAAGTTAAGATCATATGTGTACTTGAAAGAGCCTAGATCCATAGAAGAGTGTGTGCGGACGTGCATTGACATACAAGATAACTTGGGTGAGGAGTTTGGATTGTCCAAACTCTATAAGGACTCTGATAGTTCTACTAGTCATAATTCAAAAATCTCCACGGAAATAGATGAGATAGCTGAACAAGTTGCCAAGAAGCTGGGAGTCCAAAATAGACAAACACAGAGAGTCACCCCATTGAATCGGTGTTATACTTGCGGAGGCGACCACATGGCTAATGTATGCCCAATGCACAACCAGAACATGAGAGAAAGGAATACCCCATACTGCACTATTGAAAGGAAGTACACAAACCATACGGCTCAAGATTGTCCCTACAATAGGCAGGCTGTTAGGCACAATTATTAGCAACCTTACCCACAAGGTAGATATCAGAACCAATACCAACAGCCATATTATCAACCACAACAACAATATCAAGCACAATATAGGCCACAACCAGTCTTGGGAAACCAACCACCAACTCCTGCCACGTGATTCCAGTCAAGTATGCCGTGGGAGAGGAAAATCCAAATAGAGCATTCGTCCCACTAACCCCATTGATACCAGATAATGACTCTCATGCTCATAGTTCAGACTACTCCCATGAAGGTAGTCCACATGCTTATTACACAGAGTCACTTGAACATAGTGAGATTTACCCGTATCAATATGAGTCACAACCTATGGAACAAAATTGGGAGCTCGAATATTCCAATGTCATGTACATGAATGCTAACCCTAGGCCCCAATTGAGACAAGTAAGACCACAAGCTCCTAGAGGACCATGTTTTAGATGTCAGGGCGACCATTTCCTTCGTGATTGTCCCCACCCACCATCTCCGAGTCAAGGTCAGGCTATCACAATACAAGCTTTTTGTCCTGAATGTGGCAAAGACCATCTTCCCAGAGACTGTCCAAGAAACCCCTCCAGTGCACCCAAGATTACACCCATTAATGTGGTAGGCTTAGTGGCAGATTCAAGTTCAAGTAGTAGCAATGTGGCTCCTATACAAGCTGTCACTAGAGCACAAGCCTTAAAACAGGATAAACTAGCAGAACAATCAGAGTCGAGTGAATCAGGAGAGCCTAGTAAGAGGAAAACAAGAACATGGAAGGACACCAGAGAGAAGGCCAATCGCAAGTGGAATAAAAAGTTATTGGAACTAGAAGAAAGCTTGAAAGACGCAAAAACAAAAATAGAATACATTGCATCTCAAAACCCCTCGCATGCCGAAACTCCATCCACTCCACCTCATCCCACCCCACCACCCATTGTAAATAGACCACAACCAGGGTCTGTTCTTGCAGATCCAACCCCAGAAGGCTTGGACATGATGTTCAAGGCCTACCAGGCTCGACTTCAAGAAGGGCCTACAGCTGCAAACCTAGACAAGAGCTACCCTAGAGCAGATTTAGAGATTGAACGGATGAAAATGTGCATGAAAATGGTAGAACAATCTCAAGCTATACTCGAGACTAGTCAAAAGTTCAATCAGACAAACTCTGTCAAACTCGATTTGCATTTCCAAGGCTTACTAGAAAAATTAGAGCAATTGGTAAACAAACCACAAGTTTCTTTACCTCCACAGGCTCAACCAGTTATTGAAAGAGGAAGCTCACCACCAATGGGAGCTTATGTTCCTAATTCCACAGATGTTGGAATACCTTCTTCAATTCAACAGTACTCTCAAGAGTTCTTGCGGGAAATACAAGAAGAGAAATGGGCCAAGGAGAAGGGTAATTCCCCTCCTATTCCTGAGATTGATGATCTTCATGATCAATTTCCCCAAGACATTCCATCTATTTACGGAGATGAAGCAGAACAACAAGAAGACGAAAGGTTAGATTTTGAATCTAATACCTTAGAAGAACTGCCTCAATTTCCAGGCCCATGGGAATCTGAATCTCTCCAGATTAGAGCTCCCACAATACTAGTAAGAAATGAAGACTCAGTGGTTCCAAGGAACACTGATGTCGTGAAGAACACTAAGGTTGAGTGTCATCTCACTGTAGAAGAGCTGCTCAAAGCAAAACCTGAGCTATGGAATCATGTGAAGGATCAGGTCCCAGAACTTGATTCCGATATGCCAAAAACAGGCTCTAAGCAAAAAGTTCCAGAGATACCTCTCGATAAAATAGGAGACATGTGTGAGGGTGAAGAAGGTAATACTTATCTTCCAATCACCTACCAATGTTACACAACCAAAGCAATCATAGATTCAGGTGCTGGTGTTGCTATTGCAACCACCTCCTTGTGGAAGCAATGGGGCAAACCCACATTAAGACCAACTAGAATGAAGCTTCAAATGGCTGATGGTCATTTTGAAAGACCTCTAGGATTGCTAGAAGGAATAACTCTAACTACTTATGGTGTAGAGTTTGAGCACACATTTGCTATATGTGACTTTGAGAAGAATAACGTCTATGAGATGATCCTAGGAAGACCCTTCCTACGACAATTGCAAATAGTACATGATTGGGGAACTAACTCCTTGTACTTACAGCACTTAGGGGTCACCACCAAGGTCAATTTGAAGGATTACACCTTCATAGATGTACCACCCCTACAGTGGAATTCTATCCACAAAGCGAAAGAAGATTCCATCTCTGTGCATTCTGAAAGTTCACCTGATCCATCATGGCTGCATGAAGATACTCATTTGTGGATGTGCAAAGTCGCTGAGGAAGAGGAAAAATGTTTAAAGGCAAGAGAAGAAGGAACTTCACCAGGAGATAGACCAATTAAAGACCCAGCCTATACACCGATGATCTTTCCAGATGAGGAATTTGAGCCTCATGGCTGGCCAGAAATCTTAGCCACCATGGACATTGCTGTCAATGAAGAACAATGGACACCTCATTGTGATGTGGAGGGTTATGATATCTCAGTGTTCATGTGTCAGCCCTTGCTAGAAGAATGTGACCCTAGTGATGTCGTAGAAGAAGAAGAAGAGAATGATGATGATATAGAGTCCATTGTGATGGATAGTTGCTTTAACTCAGAGCAGCACTATCTAGAAGATATAGGAGTGTTCACCCAGAAAGAAGAAGAACCTCTCACAAGTATTAAAATGTTTTATTCAAAGGATGGGATTGAGAACAATCAAAAGAAAAAGAAAAGAAAAGCAGTGAAACAAGAAGAGGAGGAATCATTGTTTGAAGTACCAGAAAACTTCAAGAAATATGAAGTTGATGACCGCAAAATTTTGGTACGCATGCCTAAGAGAGAGGCTATCATAGGAGAATCATATGATAATAAAGAAAAGACCAAGAAAATTGTAGTGACCATTGAAGAGAACGAAGAGAGATGCACATATATAGGAGATGACCTAACTGCAAGAGAAGAAATGGAGCTTGTAGCTCTATTACGGGAATATAGGGATGTGTTTGCATGGCACTATAGAAACTTGAAAGGGGTAGATCCAAGAATTTGCTCTCATACTATCCCCATGACCGCTGATGCCAAGCCCACCAAACAAAAGCCCTACACATATAATGATACATATGTAGCCAAAATAAAAGAAGAAATTGATAGGCTGATTGAAGCTGGATTTATCTATGAGATTGAGCATACTGAATGGGTGTCCCCCATTGTAGTGGTACCCAAGAAGAACGGGAAGTTGCGAGTGTGTATTAACCTTAAAAAAGTTAATGCCGCTACGATCAGAGATAGTTATCCACTTCCAATCACATAACACCTATTGGAGCGTGTTGCAGGCAAGGAAGTTTATAGCTTCCTTGATGGATTTTCACGTTACAATCAAGTAGCCATTGCCCCAGAAAATCAACACAAAACAGCTTTTGCCATAGAGTGGGGAATCTTTGCATTTCGTGTTATGCCATTTGGGCTCACAAATGCACCTGCAACATTCCAACGGCTCATGTGTCATGTCTTCAAAGAGTTCTTGCGAAAGAGCTTAGAAGTATATGTGGATGATTTATGTGCTCATTCCCAAGAAAGAAGATTCCACATCCCTGAGCTCAGACAAATCTTCAACAAGTGTAGAGAATATCGAGTGTGTCTGAACCGAGAAAAGTGTGTGTTCATGGTGCGGCAAGGTAAAATCTTAGGTCATATTGTTTCTAAGAATGGAGTATCAACAGATGAAGATAAGGTACGAGCCATAGCGGAGCTACCAAGGCCAAGGAATGTTAAAGAGGTACAAGCCTTTATGGGCCATTGTGAATATTACCGCAGGTTTATCCACATGTATGCAATCATAGCTAGACCCCTTTATGCCTTGTTGTCTAATTTTGAGTGGAACGACGAATGCAAGAATTCTTTCAACGAACTGAAGAAACGTTTGTGCACAGCACCAATACTGACCACTCCTGATTGGAATAAACCATTCCATGTCCATGTGGATGCATCCAATCATGCCATAGGATGTGTGCTAGCATAACCCACAGGTGAAGGGAATTTAGATTTGCCCATAGCATATGCTAGTAGACAACTAAACCCAGCCGAAAGAAATTATATCACAACCGAGCGAGAAGGGTTAGGCATGGTATATGCTGTGAAGAAGTTTAGACACTATTTATTGGCCAACAAGTTCAAGTTTTTCACTGATCATCAAGCTTTGTTATATTTGGTCAATAAACCTTGCAATACTGGACGCTTAGTAAGATGGTTCCTCTTACTAATGGAGTATGACTTTGAAGTTGTTGTCAGGAAAGGTAGAACCCACCTTCGGGCAGATCACCTTTCTCGCATCACTTCAGGAGAGTCACCGCAAGGAGTGTCTGACAAATTACCCGATGCTTATCTGTTCAATTTAGAAGTTGTTCCCAAATGGGCAAATAAGTTGGTACCAGTCCTAACCTTTGGCCCTGCAAATAAGAATGTGAAAAAGACTTTGGTGGCCCACTCTTCATATGGATGCACATACCTATGTGAAGAAATGTGACACATGCCAACGTGCACACTATCCAGTTAGAAAAGACGAGATGCCTTTGAGGCCAATGATGGGAGGCCGTGCATTTTTGAAGTGGGGCATAGACTTCATAGGTCCAATTAACCCCCCAGCTAGAAACTCCCATGCAGAATATACCTTACAAAGTGGGTAGAAGTGAAAGCCACAACAAAGAATGATGCTCAGACTACGGCTAAGTTCTTATTCGAGAATGTGTTCACGAGATATGGACTACCAATAGAGTTGGTGAGCGATAGAGGCACACACTTCTTGAATGAAGTCATTGAAAATCTTCTCCAAGAATTCTTGGTGATATATAAGAAGTCTGCCCCCTATCACCCACAAGCTAACGGACAAGCCGAGAGTACCAATAAGATCCTTTGTAACGTATTGACAAAATTGGTAAATAATAAACGCTCTGATTGGGACAAACAACTTCATCATGCTATTTGGGCTTACCGAGTTGCCTACAAAACGGTACTCAATGCCACCCCATTTCAGATGGTCTTTGGACAGAATGCGGTGCTACCACTGGATTTCTTAATCCCTGCTTTAAAAGTAGCACAAGAGCATGAGTGGAATGGACATGAATTGTCATCTAGGATCTTTGATCTAGAATGCTTAGGTGAGACAAGGCTACGAGCGGCTGCAGACATCTACGCTGCAAAGAAAAGGCAAAAGGCATACTTTGATGCACACATTAAGGATAAGGGATTGAAAGAGGGAGATCTAGTGTTGGTTTACACACTAAAACAACATGCCCGTAAGTTGGAAAAAGGAGGATATGGACCCATGATCATTAACAGAATTTCCACTAGCGGCGTGGTTCAATTGGCTACTTTAGAAGGTGACATCTTGCCAAACTATATCAGTGGTTGTCGAGTCAAGTTATATCAAGAACCTCTTACAGAGGACATGTTGATGAGACTCAACACTGCTAAGAAACGAAAAGAAGAAGAGATGAGAGTCAGAGAAGAAGCACAAGCAAAGGCTAGAGAGCGCATAAGGCGAAATAAGTTAAGACAACTAGGCCTAGATGTCAACTCAAACGCCCCAAAATATCACATGGATATGTGCCAAAAATCAGGCATAGCGACTTCTCCAGTTATTGACCGACGTCCCTTTGTGACCATAGAGATTGGACAAGGAAAGGGTGCAAGGACTGTGAAAGCATTGATTGACTTAGGTGCAACAAGTAGTGCAGTTCGATTTTCCTATTGCCAAGACTTGCAATTGAACATCAATCCCATAGAAGCTTATCTCATAGGATTGGGAGGTGTGGAAACCCCTTGTTTGGGCGAGGTGGAACTTCCCATCTACCTTCAAGATATTCCAATGAAAGTCAAAGTGCTAGTGTGTCAGGATGAGAACCTTACAGAACCACTTGTCTTAGGACAAGATTGGATTTATGACAATGCAGTCAACTTAAACCTAAGAAGTCAAATTCTTCAAGTTTGGGTACATGAACAATGCATTACATTAGAATTAGAGAACTGCATGCTCCTAGATCATGGCACCACACACTCTCTTAGTTCTTCCAAGACCAGTCATATGAAAGAAGATGTTGTATGTGTCAAAAGCTCTGTGATGCAGAAGGAGTCTCCATGGTAAGTATCTTTACCTTCGAAACATCATAAACATGATAGCTTAGGAAACCTCTTCGTCAGCATACCCTTGAGCACTTAGCTCAAGACCCCCAATTTTTGCACCATACTTCTTCCAATGCATTTCCCAAGTAAGCATTCATAGGGCTACATTACAAGGCCGTGCACAAGGCACATATTTTCCTCAACCCATGCACGAACACACTTACCCATCACTCAATATGGGTTATGAGTACTTGGCATGACTACTATGAACTGTGGAAGATCTAGAAAACATCAACGGAGACTCACAATGACACAGTCATGCTGGATTCCAAGGAAGACACACATACCAAGAAACTACAACTTGCAAAGACTCGAAGTGATAGATGGAGAACCAGACACATCTGGAAGCTAGACGACTTTTGTTCATACAGAAGGGACACTCCCTCTCAAGGCACTACTTGGAACAACCACTACAACAAGGGTCTGTCAGGGACGACAGACTCGAGAGGGGGGGGAGTGTTGAAACTCAAAGTCAAGGACAAAGCATGGAAGCACATCAAAAGGTGGACACACAAGGAAAGGGAGCAAGTAGGGAGCTCCAAGAAGTGTATGTCAAATTTTCAGAAGAATCCCCTACAACAATAGTGATTTTCATCACTAAAAACCATTGTAAATACCATTTTCTATTTTTAGTAACTCCATTTTGTTCAAGCCAAGGAGTCCTTGAGCTTGAGGAGTATTAGAAGTATAATCCTACCAATTTTCATAATTTTTAGACTTCGTTTGAGCCCTCAAATAAGCCCTGGAACCTAATTTTTAACTAGGCCGGACACTAGGTCTGGACAGGGCCAAAACTAGTCAAAAAACTATAAAAAGAGCTAGAAAGCTCATTTTTGGGGTTAGCTTGTTAGAGAATAGAGCTTTTGTAAGAGAACTCTTTTGCAATCAAAGCTTTCCATTGTTCCTCTCTTTGATCATACTTTGTGTGCGTGTGTGTGTATGTGTGTGCATGTTTGTGTGCTTTCACTCACGCACTTGTGCCTTCACTTGCTCGTGGTCTTCATACCGGTCCTCACGTCTCCGCGGATTGACAAGTAAAGGAGGTGGTGCTTACGCTTGAGCTACAGTTTCCTTCTAGTTAACCATTATACTACATTTCATCATAAAACACGTCAAATATAAATAATAAATCCCATTATACACGTGAAATACCTACTTAAGTTCATCTAAAATGAGAATACAGCTTAAGTCATTTTTCTTTGTCAAAAACCACACGTTTATCAATGTGATCACTCTCTAACTAAATAACCATAATATTACATTTCGTGATAAAACACATCAAATATAAAACACATGACAATGGGTAGTTGAATTATCCAACTTGTCATCACCAACCAAGATGCAACATGCAACACTTTGATGCTAACAAAAGACCCTTCGCTACACAATGTGGAGCTTCATAATACACAAAAATTCACTACCTATATTTCTTAACAAAAATTGGAACAAAATTCTGAGTAGAAAAAGATAAAGTAACCTACACAATGGTGATGAGTGTGAATAAAGGCTGAAGTGAGCCTCAATGAATTCCAATGGTATCTAGCTCTTCAAGTTCATCATAAGCATATGTTGGTCTACTAAAATTCACCATGCCTTGTAGAAGTCAATGAGAATGAGTGAAGAGCACCAAAAGCCCACAAATCCTTGAAGGAAGCTAGTTTTCATCTCACCACAAGTGGATGAGGGGCATCCTACCAAGATAGCCCACAGGGCTTGAACCCACACACCCCTCCCTTGATCCTTTCTTCTTAGAATGCTCTCATAATTTTGTTCGTTATTAGTCTTTGAAACAAAAAAATCCTCAATGATTGATTTCTCTACAACTTTACATGGATTCATTGTGAAATAGTCATAATAATTTCTCTTCTCACAATGATTTTATAACCTCATCTTTTGATTTTTGAGGCATATGTAAGGGCTAAAGATTGTCCTAATACTAAAGAAGAATATTCTAGTTCACATCCATCCAAAAACATAAGCGTCCCGTTTTGCATGCACGTACACATATATGCATTAATATGTACACATACATAAATAGAAATGTACACACACATACATGCACAGATACATATTTAGACACACAAGCATGTGTAGAAATGTACACATACATACATACATATGTATACATGTACTGGTACATACATCTACATACATACATATGCATACATACAAACACACATACGAACATACATACACATACAAACATATATACATATACACATGAGCATATGCATACACACATATATACATACATATAATTTACATGTACATATAGATACCCATATGCATACACATGTACACATGTACATAAGCATGTACACATGTACATAAGCATGTACACATGAATACGCATGTAGAAATGTGCATACGCATGTACATATACATACATACATGTTGAAAATCAAGTCTCAATCATGCAAAAAGACTCAACCAAGAGTTTTTCAAGTGGAACAACAAAAAAGGAGGACCCAAAGTCTTGAAATAAAGTTATAAGCTCCACCAAACTCAATAAAATTCAAATCTCATCAAATCAGCCACCAAAAAGTGCACCTACACTGATTGGTGGGTGGTTAGCTAGATTGTATGAAAAGGAAAACTCTATATAAGCATCAGCCCGTGTTTGTTTCTTGCGTTGTATGCATTTCAAGAGTTTCCCACTTAGTTTAGTGAAGTCATAAACTCTAGAAAGCAGCCCCGTGCTTGCTTACCTCATTTTCTCATGATTTTGCTCCTCTCTATCTAGAAGTCTAATAAGGCTTTTCCAAATTTGGTTATAAACAGATTGTAGAGCATTGTTTGCTCTCTGAATCTACTCATTTTCGTTTATTTCAAGCTTCATTGGGTCTCTCATATAGTGCCCTAAAGTTTGCCAAATTTTCAAGTTATTTGAACTCGTGAGTTGTGAGAAATTGTCAACTATGTGAAGGTATATCTTTGCAAATAGGCAAAGAGTGTTACAAATAGGTAGTGTGTTTTGCAGAGGGTGGTTCTCCTAGTTGGAATACCCATTTGGGATGATTTAAAGCATTTTGGGTAGCTTTTATAGTCTACTATAAATCTGCAAAATTGCACTATAAGCCTTTGTACTCATGCAGATAAAATGTCAGAATAGTGAGCATATATCACTGCTTGTGGACCTAGTGGAGGGCAACCATCTTCCATTTTTGCATTGGGGTGTTAGAATCATGCTCCATTAGTGGTATCAGAGCCATTTTGGAGGCTTGGAGACATCAATGGCATCATATTGAAGACTTGAAGGGATCAAGACAACTTGTGGAAGCACAAGGAGGACTTATCAAAACAAGAAGACATCGAAAGAGGGCTACATCGATCGAGATCTCAACTAGTCAAAGGTTTGCAAGGGAAAAGCTATCAAAAGCTAATATCCACACGTTCTAAATCATACAAAAACTTGAGGAGAATCTAGAGGTGCAGCTTAGAGATCAATATGGCTGAGTATAATGCACACACAAATAGAGAAGTTAGAGAAAGGCAATTATCAACCATGGAAATTTAGAGTTAGCCATTACCTTATGGGCAAAAGATTGTGGGGATTGGTGAGTGGCACGGAGCCAATGCCTCATGTACTTGATCCACCACTTCAAGGGCAAGTCAACGCACTTAATGAATGGATAGAAAGGTGTTGTCAGGATCTTGCTCACATGCACACAGAGGTTACGAATGCAGAAAATGCACAGAAAAATAGAGACAACAAGAGATGAGATCGAATGCAGTATTGGGTGCAATCTCCCCCCATGCACTTTGTTTCGACAGTCCACAGAGTGCATGTATTTATAGGAATTTTTTATTACGTCGAAAAGAGTGGTTACATTAGAGCGGCTTCGAAAAGCAAGCATGAAACTAAAAGTTGGTAAGTTTTAGAGAAAGCCATTGCTTTCAATAACAAAAACTACGGTCTACAACGACCCTTATTCTAACCATTAATTTTCTAACTGTTTCTAACAATAGAACCTTCTACACAAGTTTATTTACAAGCTAAATAATAATTATTTGGATTATTGATGTCTGCCCTTTCACGCCTTGCACGCTCCTCACGAACCTTCAGCTGCTATATCAGAAACATAAAAAACACATTAATACATTAATAATTTAACACTCTAACAATGCATTGTTCAATAATAATTTAACACTCCAACAATGCATTGTTCAACATATTCCATAAGTTACAACAAAAGGGATAAGAGAGTCATATTCAATCTATCCCAAGCACTAACATAAATGAGTCATAATCTTAGGAAATCACCAAGTACTAACATAAATGAGTACATTTTGAAGGTTAAGGAGCTTGGAGATGCTCTAGGCTCAATTGGGAGCCCAATCAAAGATGATGATCTTGTCGCACACACTCTCAATGGCTTGAGGGATTCCCTACTAGAATTTGATCAATTAGTCACATGGATGTTGACCGAGGAGATGAACCAAGGAGGTTCACAATCAAAGCGTAGCCAAGCCCAAGTTTTCTATGCAGGTAGAGGCAAAGGCAAAAGACGTGGACAAAACTCCCAAGGTAGAGGGAGAGGAAGGCCAAGCTCAAGCTCAAGCAACCAAGAAGGCTCCAACCAAATCTATGAATCAAGAGGAAGAGGAGGAAGATCACATGGAAGAGAAACATCCAATGGAGAATGCTACAATTGTGGAAAATTATGCCATTATGCAAGAGATTGTTGGTCCAAAGGAGGAGTCAATTAAGGATACAAAAGGAACCAAGGTAATTATGCTAGTACTTCAGTAAATTGAAAATGAGAATTCGCTTATGATGTATGGTTCAATTGAAAGAGTCAATTCAGATTTTACATGGTACATTGATAGTGGCTGTAGCAACCATATGAGTTGCAATAAAGATGTTTTCTTTAACAATTGTTGCGGTAGCTAAATGTTTGATGAAGGATATTTTTCCACACTATGGGTTACCCTTGGAGATAGTAACTAATCAAGGTACACACTTTGCAAATACATTAATGCAAGTACTTACTAAAACCTTCCAGATTGTGCATAAGTTCAGCTCACTGTATTACCCACGAGTGAATGAACTTGCGGAGAGTACAAATAAATCCCTGTTGACCATCTTAAAGAAACAGGTATTCGAATGCCCTGAAAGATGGGATCAATTCCTACCTGCTGTATTATGGTCTTATCGTACCACATACAAAGTGGCGGCCGGAACAACTCCTTTCAAGTTGGCATATGGATTGGAAGCGATTGCTCCTATGGAAGTAGTGATTCCTAGTCTGCGGGTGGCCCTCGAATAGAAGCTATTACCGAAAGAATCTTTTCCCTTTCAATTGGAGGCTTTACGTTCCCTGGATGAACAGTGCCTTAAGAGTTTCCTGGTGCTGCAGGAAGTGCAGCTTAGGCAAGCCAAGACCCACGATCGTTTCCTCAAAACCCCTGTGTTTACGGCAAACCAATTAGTACTCTTTTATAATGCTAAGTCTAATAGGTCTGCCAGAAAGTTTAAATTGTGTTGGTTCGGTCCCTACCATATTACCGAACAAGTGGGACCTGGAACTTTTCAGTTATCCACCTTAACCGGTGTCCTACTAGCTAAAGCGATCAATGGCTCCAAGCTTCACCCCTACTATTCATCGTCTCCATCTTCATGATGTGTCATCAGTATTTTTATTTCTTTTCTTTTACAATTTTTCTCACTCGACTTCCTTTCTTACCTCTGTGTTTCGGTTGACCGACTGACCGTAATAGTTGCATTTTCCAACCTAATCATGATTAGTGATCGCCTTTTGATTATGTTAACGTGCGCATGTCGCCATTATGTTGGTATATTTCCAATACTGTGTTATGATTAGGGTTCTTACCACCAATTTTTTCTAGTGTTTCTACTTAATCTTGTTCTTCCCGCTGTTAGTCACTATTGTGCCCTTGTGTGTTTGTGACCCTTGCGTGCTTTGTGTTTTTTATTGTTTCTGAGTGCGCCATGGAAGCTCTTGCGAACATCGTAACCTTCTGTGCGAGTATTACTCCGGATGTGAGTGAGTACTTGCATGCTCGAGGGCTCTTGGCCTTCGCTGAATTGCCTTGGCATTCAATGGAGTGTCATCCCTTCTATGCACAGATTATATCTGCCATAGCCGCCATGCCTGCTACCGAGCGATGTTGGCCATTAACGTGCTTAAACCCTCGTCCATGGGCCAACTACTCATTCAATTCTCCCAGCAGTTGCCTCTGCAGATGAAGATGGCCACTCAAAATATTTAAGAGGAGCTGTAGAGCAAGGTTGATCTTCTAGAAGCGGACATTGCCCCCCTCTAAGAAGAATTCCTTGAAGCCAAAGCCGAAATTCACTCTTTGCATAATCAAATTCAGCAACTACAAGAACAGTTAGCCGCAAAAGCCAGTATCACTGCTGAACAAGACACAAAAACCACAGGCTTGAAGCAAGAAGTTGTAGATAAGACAGATGCTATGACAGCATTAGGCAATGAGCTCCATACTACGTGGGATGCACTCAGCATTTTAGAAGAAGCTTCCTAGTCGCTTGCTACTAATGTACTTAAAGCTGAAGGTGAATTGTATAAGGTCACTCAGTAGCTGTTCCAAAAAGATAACGAATTGTCTACTGAAATTGCCATGACGATCCGGTTGAAGAAGGAACTTGTAGGTGTGCAAAAGGAGAGAGAAGACTTCTACAAAACAATGCAGTTTCAAGCTCAAGAACTTGAGAGAAGAGAGAAGCAATTGGGAGTTCAGGCGGACATGCTCTTGCGCATCGATGCAGACATAGCTTAAATGAAGTTGGGACGAGATGCTGCTATTGCCAATGAGTTTTATCTCTAGGAGTCATTTTTGCAGACATAGACGGAATCACTAGTAAGTCAGGTCATAGCTGCCAGTTCAGTTAGAACTGATGCACAACTAATTGAACCTGCAATTTTGAAGGATATGTTTGATTCCCTAGAGCAAAAGATTACTCGTACCTTCAAATTAGCTCGCTCTATGTATGTACAGGGCATCATAGATGAACCTTGACTGTGTAATTACCATTTTGGGTTTGAGTCCACCATGCATGCTAGTGTAAGCCGCCAGAAAGGAACCCCTTAATTTTGTAATATACCCTGAAAAGTCGCACGCATAAGGCGTAGCGCAAAAGTTGTAACTCTTGACAAATTTAATGAAAGAAGAGTCGCGTGAAGCAGTAGGCATCGTGTCCTTGGACTGTTCGTCTGGGCAAAAGCCTGTAGTGGAGCACGGGTTTGTCAAAATTGTATGTATACTGAGTATCTGGTCAATTCTATTAATTAAGTTCAAATTAGTAATTATGTTTATTGAAGTATTAAGTTAACTAAGGTTCCGGTGATGCTATGAATTGCTCAGATATATGCCTGATGGTGGAGAACATTGTACGACGCAGTTACTTACTTTATACTAAAGGATGTTGTAATACACAGATAGATAGTAGTTTCGGAGTCTGTGAAGTTAGATATAATGAACATATAGAATTTGGAAAATACAAACAAGGCCTCTGTTTTACAGACCCCTAACCATCCCAAGAACCCAGAGTTGAATTAACTTTAAACAATAAAGGTTTAACAAAATCTATTAGAAATAAATGTTAAACTAGGTGCTCATGAAGGTGAAGAAATGAAGGATGTGACCATGTATAGGTAAATAATTGGTTCTCTCTTGTATGCTACTATGACAAGGCCAAATATTGCACATGTAGTTGGAGTGTTATCTCAATTTTTATAGGCACCAAGAGTATCTTATCTTGTTGCAGCCAATCTCATGTGAGCTTATATGGCTCAAGAAGATGTTTGTTGATCTTGATTTGTAGGTTAAGCAAGTACCTATTTTTTGTGACAATATAAGTAGCATATGCTTGGCTCAAATTCTGGTGTTCCATCCAAGATCGACACATATAGAAGTGCATTACCACTTTATTAGAGAGAAGATCATGTCAAAGAATGTCAAAGTGGAGCACGTCAATACAAAGGACCAATATGCTGATATGTTTACCAAAGCATTGGATGGCATAAACCTACAACACTTCAAGGCATGCATTGGAATGAAGGACCTAGGCATTGAGACTTGAGGGGGAGTGTTGAAAATCAAGTCTCAATCATACAAAAAGGATGAACCATGAGTTTTTCAAGTGAACCAATAAAAAAGCAGGACCCAAAGTTGTGGAATAAAGTTAGAAGCTCCCTTAACTCAATCAAATTCAAATCTCATCAAATCAGCCACCAAAAATTCCACCTACACTGATTAGTGGGTGGCTAGCTAGATTGTAGGAAATGTAAAACTCTTTATAAGCATCATCCTGTCCTTGTTTCTTGCATTGTAGGCATTTCACACATTTCTCACTTAGTTTAGTAAATTCATAAACTCCAGCAAGCAGCCCCCTTGCTTGCTTACCTCATTTTCTCATGATTTTGCTCCTCTCTATCTAGAGGTGTAGTAAGGATTTCCAAATCTAATTGTACCAAATTGTAGAGCATTGTTTTCTCTCTCATTGTAATCATTTTCATTGATTTAAAGCTTCATTTGTTCTCTCATATAGTGCCCTGAACTTTGCCAAAGTCTCAAGTTATTTGACTTAGTGAGTTGTGAGAAATTGCCAACTTTGTGAAGGTATATCTCTACACATAGGCAAAGAGTGCTGCAAACATGAAGCATGTTTTGCAGAGGGTGATTCTCCCAGCCCGAATATCCATTTGGGATGATTTAAAGGTTGTTAGGTAGCTCGTATAGTCTACTATAATTTTGCAGAATGTCATTATAATTCTTTGTAAAGGTGCAGAGAAAAGTTCATAACAGTGAGCATATCACTCCTTGTGTACCTAGTGGAGGGAAGCCATCTTCCATTTTTGCATTGGGGTGTTAGAATCATCCCCCATCAATACATACTATGCATGAGTGTATTTAATTTTCATCCATGTATTTTCGTGCATGCTTACATGTATGCATATATGCCATACATACATACATCCGGCATACATAGATGCTTGATTTTCAAAGTACATTCAACCTAAGTTATTGGATGGCTTGTAATGAAGGCAAACAAATCCAAGCAAAAGAAAACATGGATAAAGATGGGAACACATGCAGGTAATTTCTCAACATGCTCTCATACATAACACATCAAATACAATTCTATCTTTCACATGCTTGACAAAGGAGTTGTCAACCATTTGATTGACTAATGTATCGTTTGTTAGGAGTATTAGAAATTACATGATCCATAAGGACTCATGTAAGAACCAAACGACTGAAATGATGTGTGTGTGTATATATATATATATATATATATATATATATATATATATATATATATATATATATATATATATATATATATATATATATATATATATATATATATATATATATATATATGTATATGTGTGTGTGTGTGTGTACACACACATACATACACACACACACACACACACACATATATATATATATATATATATATATATATATATATATATATATATATATATATATATATATATATATATATATATATATATATATATATATATATATGTGTGTGTGTGTGTGTGTGTGTGTGTGTGTGTACACACACATACATACACACATACACACACACACACACACACATATATATATATATATATATATATATATATATATATATATATATATATATATATATATATATATATATATATATATATATATATGTGTGTGTGTGTGTGTGTGTGTGTGTATGTATGTATGTATGTATGTGTGTGTGTGTATGTGTGTGTGTTGCTAGAGGAGATGGTGGATAATCACAAGAGATGAGTTGGTGTAGCTAAAACATGCTTCACACCTGCTATAAGTGATGGTTGGAGAGTGTTGTGGACCTCTATAGCTAGCTTATAAGTATAAATGATGATATATGTTGCTTGGAAGATGATGCACAAATGATAGGATCAAAACAGATAGATAGGCATATGAACGAATGCACAAAATTTGCTATTTTGGTTGAGACCCCTGCTCAAAGTTTTACTCAATTATCTGAGTAAAGAAGAAATTAATAAAATTACTTTTGGGGAACTTCAATTAACTTATCAAGCCATCAATCATGATTGGAATAAACTATATGCAAAGAAATATCTTTAGAAATTTAAGAAACCACCCTGACTTTTAGAGGCCTTGACAGTCACAGACCATTGAGCACTAATTGAATGATATCTAACGATCCTGAGAACTAATATCAATGAAACTTTGTAGGATTAAAATAGACAATATGCTCAAGATGTCATGCATTTAATCACTCAAAAGGATGTAGTATACATCGAGAATGAGCTCAGACAAAATCAGTGTTTTGATAGAGTGTAATAGAGATATGAGAGTAAGTAGTAATGATCATGTATAGATTAAATCAAGTAATGATACAATGTCATTGTCAATAGAGCATTGCTCAATGAGTGTAGAGTGAGTGAGCTATGATATGAACACCTCTTCTCAGTGAAGGTACATGGAAATGATCTCTGAACCTCGAGATATCACACAGGCATTTTATGTCATCTTTTATAGCTTTTTGTTGGAGCCAAGGATTTGAATTCAAATTCAAATCTCTACCAATAAAGTGCATCCTAAAGTATAGGATTGATTCTCTTTTTCCTCAATTACCAAGGATTACGAGATTCTATTCTTCCTAGTTCCTCGTGGGTTTACTTTTCTTTTACAATGAGTACTTGTAGATCAAAGTTACAAGAGGTTGTACATATGAAGCTTTCCAAATGATATGCTAATACATCAAGCTTATGTGAAGTGATCAAGTGTGTAGGCTTGGGCCTCATTGCACCAACAGCTCCCCCTCAAGGCTAACATGCTTGATCTTCATTGCTCCTTGATCTCTTACAGTCCAATCATTAGTTTGAATCTAATCATCTTTGTTCCATCCATTGTTTTGGTAAGTAAATTTGCACACTGCAAATGAGTTGATACATAGGATAATTGGATATCCTTGCTAAGTAATTTCGCCCTTACATAATGATAGTGCACTTCAATGTGCTTAGTCTTGGAATGGTACACAAGATTAGCAGCCAAATGAAGTGAACTAGTGTTATCTCCAAAGATAATTGGAGTGTAGGAATGTATCTCCAAATCTGCATACGATTGCTTAAGCCACATAGGTTCCTGAGTTGCATTAGCCAATTGTGCCATATATACTTCTTCTGATATCCAACCATTTAAAAATGCATTCTTGACATCTAACTGATATAAATTCCAATTTTTGGTATGCAACAAGACTTACCAATACCCTGATTGTTGGCATCTTTGCCACATGCAAAAATGTTTCTTCATAATCTACTCCATGTGTTTGGGCAAATCCCTTTGCCATTAGTCTTGCCTTGTACGTGTTTATAGAACCATCAGAGTTCTTTTTAACTTTATATATCCACCTTGAACCAATTACCTTCATATCTAGTTTCTTGGGAACTAGGTCCCAAGTGTGATTTTCCTGCAATGCTTCCAGTTCTTCCTGCATGGCTTCTCTCCACTCTTTCTTCTTCTTAGCCTCTTCAAATGAAGAAGGCTCCTATGCCTTTGAGTCTTTAGTGATGTACACACAGTGCTTTGTGACTAAGGATGTATCATATCCATACCTTATGCGCTTCTTAATTTCTCTTTGTGATCCCCTTAAAGCTTGATTGGAAGACTCGGGTAGATCCTCTAGTTGCTTGTATTTGAACTTGCCTCTTGACTTCCAAGCTTTGAAGTCAATATGCTCCTCATCTTATTAGTTGATGTTCTCTGCTTGGTGTTGGTCTTCTTGAGTTAGGGTTGGAAAATCATTCTCCAAATCATATGGGTAAATTGACTTTCATGCAATCATTTTCAAACCATGAATTATTCTCCTCAAATACTACATCCCTACTAACTATGAATGCCTTGTTAGTGGGATTGTATAGTATATATCCCTTTTGATTCTGATCATACCCAATAAATATACATTTCTTAGTCTTAGGATCAAGTTTCCCTCTGATTTGTGATGGAATGTGTGCATAGGCAATGCACCCAAATTTTACAATGATCCAATGAGGGTCTCTGCCATTCCAAGCTTCATATGGTGTCATACCATCCAATGACTTGGATGGAAGCCTGCTAACCAAATAGGTAGCTATAGAAACAACCTCTGCCCATAAATAATTAGATGATTTTTTCTCATTTAACATAGACCTAGCTACCTCAACAATTAACCTGTTCCTTCTCTCTGCTACTCCATTCAATTCAAGAGTATACATGGTTGTTACTTCCCTCTTTATACCTCTATCTTGTAGAAATAGATCAAAATCATGTGAGAAGTACTCACCACCTCCATTAGACCTGATTTTCTTCAAGCTCAATCTTGTTTGGTTTTCAACTAGTCTCAAATATTTTTTGAAACATGTAAGCAACTCATCCTTATGCTTCATGAAATAGAGAATTTTGCATCGATTGTAATCATCAATAAAAGAGACATAATACCTTGAACCTGAGATGGAGGGATCTTTGCTAGGACCCCACATATCAGTGTGTACAAGTTCCAAATAATCTTTGTGGATGTATCCTTTCCTATTGAATGGTTTGCCTATGAGCTTTGCCGAATTGGCAAGCTCCACATTTGTAAATCATGTGTTGCTTGCTCACATTGGGAATACCAAGCCCATTTTGATCATTGCAATGTTTTGTAAATCCTTTTGAGGAACTTCAATTAGCTTATCAAGATATCAATCATGATTGGTATCATCTAAAATGATAAACTATATGCAGAGAAATATGTTTAGCAAGTTAAGCAACCAACCCGACTTTTATGGGCCTCAATAGTCTTAGACTAGTGAGCACTAATTGAATGGTATCTAACAATCGCAAAGACTAATATCAATGAAACTTTGTAGGATTAAAGTAGACAGTATGTTGAAGATGTGATGCTTGAAATCATGCAAAATGATGTAGTATACAGTGAGAACTAGCACAAACAAAATCATTGTTCTAATAGAGTGTGATAGAGATATGAGAGTAAGTAGTAATGATCATGTATAGACCAAATCAAGTATAGATACAATGTCATTGGCAATAGAGCATTGCGCAATGAGTGTAGAATGAGTGAGCTATGAGATGACATCCTCTTCTCACTGAAGGTACATGGAAATGATCTCTGAACCTCGAGATATCACCCGGGCATTTTATGTCATCTTTTACGGCTTTTTGTTGGAGCCAAGGATTTGAATTCAAATTCAAATCTCTACCAATAAAGTGCATCCTAAAGTATAGGATTGATTCTCTCTTGAATCAACTACCAAGAATTACAAGACTCTATTCTTCCTAACTCCTTGTGGGTTTAATTTACTTTTACAATGAGTAACTATAGCTCAAAGTTACAAGAGGTTGTACATATGAAGCTTTCTAAATGATATGCTAATACATCAAGCTTATGTGAAGTGATTAAGTGTGTAGGCTTGGGCTTGATTGCACCAACATGTGCATGTGTGTGTATGTGTGTGTATATGTATATTCATATATGTCTATATACACACACACGCACACACACACCCACATATATATATATATATGTGTGTGTGTGTGTTTATATATATATATATATATATATATATATATATATATATATATATATATATATATATATATATATATATATATATATACACACATATGTACATAGAGGTGTATTTGTTTATTTGTCTATTTGCACATATTTGTGAATATTCAAACTCGTATAGTCGATCGGCTCTAGTATACATAAGAGAAAAGCTTACAAGCTACAAAAGCTTAGTTATGACAATGGAGTATCTCTGTCATTTTGTGGATGCAATGATTCTTGTCTTGTGTTTTTGTCTTCATGCACTTGAATAATGTGTACGTAGTCACTCATGCCTTGTGTTTTGTATAGTGGGTACTTGTGATGAAGCTCTAGTGCTTGTCATCATCTTTATGGTAAAAAAATTTGTTCTAAAAGAAAATCCACATAAGACCATAGACACAATGCATAAACTACTACCTTCTAAATGTTGATCTCAAAGACCAATTTCTATTAGTTTAAGTTTGATACACAAAAATATATCTACAGTTGGGAAAGATTACCTTTTCCATCTCATTACTATGCCATGATAAATTATCAACTACCTTCAAAATTATCAGATTCTTAAAATCTTATTTTCATTGCCTTTAATTTTCATACACAAAAGAATATGTGCACTTCAAGAGATCTATCACATGAGTACGACCGAAAAGATTAACTTTTCCATTTGATTAAAATCCATTGTGCCCCAATGGGTAATTAGAACCATCCAACCTATCCTCAATAGCCAACATACAAAATACATCATTGCTTTCAGCCATGGCCACTCACTAAATACTGTGATGCAATAAAATGATTGTATCTTTAAAAGTTTAATAGAACCACCCTATCGAGCTTTGCTAAACATGTAGCATACTTTGAAGCACTTGTACTAGTGAATGGAAAATTGTATATATGTTTGGAATAAAAGGAAAAAATTTCCTACATAGGCACTATAATAGTGCATTTTGAGGCCGAAATGAGCGACTTTGAGACTATGACTAGAGGGTTGTTGACGGTGCCCTAGATGGAGCAGCAACCTACTTTGATACCAATCATTAGGGAAAAAAATGAACCTTGCACGGGCATTTTAGATTAAGGAGTGATAAGTAATGGACCAATCAGAAGAGGGTGGTGGCCATAGTCTATACCCTATAAAATACTAGGTTAAAGGGGGAGAGGAAACATATTTCTCCCTTATTTAATGAGCTGCCTCTAGAGAGAGAAGGAATCTCATAACTTGACTGGGCTCAAAAATTCAAATTTTTTAAAAAGCTAGAAAGCTCATCATAACACCTAAGAATGAGATCTGTGCATGTCTTGAGTTGAAAAAACTGACCTTTTTTAAAAAAACTCAAAAAAGAGTTATTTCCCTCCTAAACCTCACATTTTCATATCCAACTCCCAAAAACTTATCTTTTTCCACTACTTTCTCTTTGTAGCACACCACTGAAGCTCATGTTTCTACATTCCAACCTATGTGCATCTCCTATCTTGAACTACTATTGTAGCTTGAAGACCTTCAACTTCAATGGTTTTTGATATATTTAGGTACTGATGTGTGTGAATATACTAGAACGGCTATGAAGGTGATCACAATTCAGGTGGATCGGGTCCCGTCCTGGCACACACAAAGTGTATGAAGCTAGTGAGCGTTGGAAGGCTTTTGTGATCAAGATGTGAGGTGAAGATGAAGTTGGGTATGGAGAGGAGAGATTTCATGATTTTATTATCAGAAGGAGGAACATATGAGTGCAAGATAAACCCATGAACATGAATGATGAGGGCAAAAGAAAACCATTCACATGAATCGATTTCGAAAGGAAGAATGGTCCAAAACAATTGAGCTTCTTATACACTTTCAAATTTTAATTCATATGCATGGGTTATTTTGGACAGTATGTATGCATGACAAGAAAAAAAGAAAACCATACACATGAATCGATTTGGAAAGGAAGAATGGTCCAAGAATGGAGCTTCTTATACACTTTCAAAATTGAAACACATGTATGGGTGTTTGTGGATTGTGTGCATGCATGTGGGTCATGATGTATGAATAAATAGAAACTTATTCTCTCAATCTCAATGGATCATCCTCACTGGTTCAACGCAAGACTATGGAACCTTCTCACACATAGAAAGAGATAGAAGGACACATGTAAAAACACATAAGAGACTAATAGACAAGAGACATGAATTAAAAGAGATTATAAGGAAGGACATGTACATGAGTGTTGTGATACATCAAGCTAAGCATTCTACTGGTCAAAGGTGATCCACATGACCCTCCCACCATGACAGTTCAATCAAATTTCACACATAAGAGGATAGGTTCCACTTCAATGACTCTATATCTTTCTAGGATGGTAATGTGTATCTAAAGAAGTATAAAACTCATAAAACCAACTCTAACTCACTCACACGCTCCACTGAGGGTGAGCAAAGATAGAGAAACCATTGGGTTTATGAGCCTATCCGGGATTGGAAGTCTAACGTTAAATTGATTCTAGGAACTATGCTCTTACTAGGCCACCTTGGATCCTCACATGCTCAACTGAGGGTGATCATCTCACGGAAACCATGTGCTAGCAAGGGCCCTATGGATGCCTAACAAAGATGCTCTATGAGTTTAGAGGGAGGTTTTTATAGTTTTTTGAATGAATTTGGGCCCTTGTATCTAGAGAAATTAACTCTCAACCCTAAGATTGACTGCTTTTGATTAAGGCCATTGGATTTATCAAATGGATGGTTAAGATTCGTTCTTTATATGATATCTAGGGAAAAGGGGGGAAAATTAGGTGCATTCATTCTCCACCATTGGATCTAGGCAAGATCTGGACTGTCAAATCAGTGTTGATATCAATTTGGATAAGATAAGCTATTATTTTTGGATGAACTTTGCATTATTAACCTTTGACCATCAAAAAAAGGCTTATTCGATGAAAAAAACTCGTGGATCCTCCTTGCTTTAAGATTTAGTGCATCTCCACCCTTGAATGTGACCATACAACATGGTTCAGTCATTGTTTTCCATATGGGAGCCCTTTAAGCCTTCAATTTGCTTATTCTAGGAAATTGCAATGACCTTGAAAATTGGATTTTCTTCTCTTTGACCCTCCAAATATCCTTTGATGAAGATGAAAATTTGTAGGACTTTTTTTTGAAAGGTCTCCTTTAGGAATATGTAGAAAAAACTCCCATCTGAATCCTTCTTATACAAGTTTGACTACAATTGGGAGTTTGCAAGGTGGCGTTAAAGTGTCTAGGAAGTCTGATAGCCTTAAAAATTTGTACAAATATGTAGTCACATATGATCTTTACACATGCCAAACAATATGCCTAACAAAAATTCCTACACAAGATTTTGTAGGGTCTAAGTGGAAAAATTACATTTTTACAAAACGCACATGGCATATCAATGTGCTAGAAAATCCATCTACATGTCAAGTTCAGGCTATAGACTTCCTTTGATAGGATTTACAAGTATATGAATTTTCATGTGATTTTGTGATTGAATAGTCTACACACTTAAGGATGGGAGCTTCAAGAAACAATTTCTTTAATCTACTCATAGCTTGTGTGTGTTTGTTAGTGCAAATAAATTTTTGTTTCTCCCTCAACAAGTCATAGAGTCAACAACATGAGCAAAGTGTGGGATCCTAATTAAATAAAAGATGCATGCACCAAGAAATCTGTGTACCTCACTCCACTGTTACACGTTTCAGAAATCTTGCAAATAGCATCAACTTTTTGTGGGTATGGCTTTTGACCATAATGACCACATAAATGTCCAACAATAAGAACCTTGTTGACACCAAAAATAGATTTTTCTATGGAAAATGTGAGACCTACCTCTTAAAATCATTGAATTATTTGTTCACAATCAGAGATATGGTCAAGAACAAATTTACAACATCTAGATGAATCGAAAGTAATGTCCTTTACACGTTCCTCACTCCCTTTAATTGGAATATCATCAATGAATAGCATGGTTATATGAGGGATAAAATCATGTAAGACCATATTCATAGCACTCATAATATGAGCCATAGAATTAGTTGCTCCTTCAGGTAAAGTACACATTCACACTAAGTGGAAAGGAGTTTTCATTATGGTTATGCCACAAATATCAATTGCTTATTGGAATTGGTCATACCCAGAATATAAATCACCCATTGAATAGATAGAATGTCCTAAAAATGATTCAAAAAACTCATCTACAATGGGTCTTGTTCCTACATTCCTTATGGTGACTTTATTGACAAGTTGAAGATCTTTAATAAAACATAGTTTCCCATTCTTTTTAGGCATAGTGAACCATCTATTTGAGTAAGGTGCAAAAGATGGATCTACAATTCTCATGTTTATCTTCTCTTTAAGTAGTTTCATTAGCTCAGGTAAGTGAGCCTTTGGAACTGGTATAGGGCAAAGATACCATGGAATATGTGGAATACTAAAGATTATCATGGCTACAACTAGCTTAGGATCTACGCAACCAATCTCATGAGGATACATAGTAAAGGCTTTTCCATCACTAAGTATGACCCTCTCAAATTTATCTCTCTCTGCTAGCAAAAGAACATCGTCATCTCTACCAATTTTCACCAGTTTGATTGTCTCATTAGTGAATGTATGTCCTATGTTTTTCTTATCGTGAAGAATTGGATCATTTTTCACATCAATACATTTTTTGTTACTTCCTTGGGGTAATGGTCGAGCTATGGGTTTGATTTGTTTGTCTATAGTTTTGTACTTTGTTTCAACTAAAGCATAGGGGGTTTGGATCAATTTTGAGCACTTGCCAACATTGAGAGCATGCTCTTTGATTAGAGCATACACATCAAGGGAAGAAAGAAGAATGATGTTGGAATTAGAATTTTGCTAAAGACATAACTCTAACTCCTCAAGAGTAGAGAAACAATGGGATGTCTCAATCACATGCTCAATGTTCTCATCATGTTCCATGATTTTGTTGATTTTATAATTTTTTTGGACTTTTGGATAAAAGACTTGGACAATTGACTCTTATGAAGAATAAGTAATCTATAATGTGGAAAACAAAGTGACAAACTATTGTACATGTTGGTTGATTGCGAGATGTCAAACCAATGTCCACTGTTGTCCTGCTCAATAATGGATTCTATCCAAAAATTTGATTGTTTGTAGCTCCAAACATGAATCCAGGTGCACACTCACTCCAACATGCTCATGACCCTAAGTAACAATAGGTTTCTTTCTAATTGACAATCGATTCCTAGGATGATTCACTCCTACCATCATGACTTGAACTGATTGCATTCTATCCTTAGACTTAATTCTAGCATAGGTAGACCCATCATCCATGGCTTTAGTTTCCATATGACTCTCACAAATAAAGGGTTGACCTAAGATAACTTCATATGAGAAATTATCTTGAATAAAAAAGTGAAATTCTTCTATGATTCCTCCTATGGATATGGGCACACTAGCACAAACTCCATACAAGGTATCTACATCGTTATCTGTAGTTCTCACATGCCATCCACAATCTTTATCCATGGGCCATCAAAATTTATCACAGACTTCTCTTGAAATCACATTGATTTCAGAGCTGGAATCTACTAATGCATTTACAATGACAATGTTCTTATCATAGCCTATTTTAGTGCATCTCTGATGTACCTCTAGACCAAAACATTCTTTTAAAGTGACTTTCAGGATTGTTTGCATGATTTTCATGGTCAGGTTGAATAGGTCCTAAGAATTTTTTATTAACATTTACTTCATCATCATCAAGGTCCTCTTCATCAGATTCATCAAAGTCTAAAGCTTCATTCATAGCTTGATCTTGATCTAGAGAATCTTGCATCTCAATATCTAGATTAAGGGAAAACCTCATCCTTTTAATTAAGCCGATAAAGTTATCTTTAAAAATAGGCTTTGCAATAGAGAAAACTTGTTCTAAACACATAATCACTCGAATCTTAAGCAAAATGTCATCTAAAATCTCCATAGGATCTATTTTTCTCTCAATTTCTCAAATCAAGATGGCTTTAGATTTTCTCTTTGGTTTCTTTTGTTTTTGCTCAGGATCTTGTTTTTGTTCATGTTCTTGTGTTTGGTCTTGAGTCTTGTTTATTGTCCTTGTTTCTCTAAGGCTTTGGATCCATTTTTCTTTGCTTTGTCTTCTTACATTCTTGTTTCTCCTCTTGTTTTTGTTCATTGGGTTGTGATTCTTGTTTTTTATCTTTGGGTTAAGATGTTTCCCCTTGCTCTATGATGGTTTCTATTCCCTCTGAGGTTTGTTTTCGAGTCACTCTTCTATTTATTAGGCTTAGTTTCATCTCTTTTTCGTTTTTCTTCTACATTAGATATGTGAGAAATAAGAGATTGATCTTCTATCAGTGTCTCCTAAGCCATTATTCTCCTAATCTAATCTTGTGCTTTACTATATCTTCTAAAGAAAAGTCAGCTTCGTGTGTGGGTTTACTTGATTCTACTTCTTATCCATCAAGAGCTTCTAGTTTCACCCCTCTAGTTCCTGCATCTGTTATGGTTATAATTTTCATAGTGCTTTTTTTTATTCCTCCCTTACCATAATTTCCTTGCAAAGGTAGCTTAGATCGATAGTCACAGATTTTCTTGTCTATGTTGCTCCTTAGCGTTCTTCAATAGCTCACAATCTCTCAAAAGTGCTCTAACGAATCACAGCAAGGACACCTACAAAGACCATGCAAAAAACCATTTAGATTTTGAGGATTTTGATTAACTTATGGTGGGAAATTTTGAAATTGAGGATTTTGTTGATAGGGTATTGCTTGTACAGGATAATTAGGATTTTCATAAGGCATTTGATTTACTTGACGAGCTTGGGGAGCACCATGTGGTACTTGAGGTGCAAGAGGAGCTTCCATAGTATATAATTGATGATTTGGAAATTTGGATTTTGAGGATTTTGAAAAGTTGTTTGAGAGAAGCTTGAGAATACATGTTTTGATACATTTGAGGATTTTGCACATGAGGATGAGGATTTTACATTGAAGGATTATGCATGTGGAACTTGATATTCTTGAGTAGGAGCTACTTGTGCATTTTGATTGGAAGCTATAACATGTTGGTTAGGCTCTTGAAAAGACATTGGGTTCATTTGATGTTGGAAAGTTTTGATGTAATTAGATTGTAAAGCATCTACAATCGTGGTCAAATTGGATTGTCTAGCAATAAGACTTTCCATTTGCTTAGTGAGAATTTTCACTTGAGATTGTTCAACTACACTTTTATTTGGCTCTAATTTAAAACCTTGATAGGCTCCATAATTTGAGGAATAGGAGTAGAGTCAAAAAGCATAGCATGGGATTGTTCTCTAACTGTCTCCTTGGTTTGTGGAAGGCTAGCTTGAGGGAGACTAGTTTATTCATAAAGCATGGATTGTCTTTGATGTATGTGGGCTACAAACTCTACTACTTTATGCACTTTTTGCCAATTTTCAGTAAGACCATAGCATTTATCCAACTCTTCTGGTCGTCGTTCAACTTCCCTACAAGTTTCATGATGAAGAAGTTTAAGAAAATTGATCACAAGATCAGGTTCCAAAGTTATCTTATCCTCATCACGAAGTTGTTCATAGCGTCTAATATACTCATTTTTTAAGTGTGTCATAGAGCTACTAGGCTTTGGCGAATTGACCTATCATAAGAATCCATCCCAATTATGTTGGCTATAATCCTCAAGATAGAATTCTTTGAGCATCTCCTTTTTGAAATCACTCCAAGGAAGACTATCATATTGAGTGACATGGTTTATGATAGAGCTATCAACAATTTGTTCAAAGAATGTTATCAAAAGATCTTCAGAATACCAAAAATCATAGCTTGCTCTTCAAACAAATCTAAGCAGCTTGTAATGTTTATGTCATTGAATTTTCACTTCTCTCTCAACATAGAAGAGACTATTCTTTGGCCTTGTTTCTCAACAATAAGGTATTTGAATCCTTCCTCAATCTTATGTGAATGTGCAAGTGATGCACGATGCTCTAGATCTCTCACAAATGTGTTTATTTCACGACAAAGATGTGCACAATATTGTGAGAAATCCAATGCAACACTCAAGAATGATGATGATGATATGATGAGGATGAAGATTATGCAACAAAGGATATAGATAACAAATCCCAACAAGATCAGAAGCAAATGCCATGAAACGATTCATGTCGGGTTCAAATATGGAGGTGATCACAATCCAGGTGGATCGGGCCCAGTCGTGGCACACGTAGAGTGTATGAAGCTAGTGAGTGTTGGAAGGTTTTTGTAATCAAGATGTGAAGGTGAAGATGAAGTTGGGTATGGAGAGGAGAGATGTCATGATTTGCTTATGAGAAGGAGGAACATATGAATGCAAGATAAACCCATGAACATGAATGATGAGGACAAAAGAAAACCATTCACATGAATCGATTTTAAAAGGAAGAATAGTCCAAAAAAATGGAGCTTCTTATACACTTTCAAAATTTAAATCATATGCATGGGTTCTTTTGGATGGTATGTATGCATGACGAGAAAAAACAAAAACCATACACATGAATTGATTTAGAAAGGAAGAATGGTCCAAGAATGGAGCTTCTTACACACTTTTACAATTGAAACACATGTATGGGTGTTTGAAGATTGTATGCATACCATCCAAAAGAACCCATGCATATGAGACATGAATTACAAAAGAGTTTAAGGAAAGATATGTACATGATTGTTGTGATACGTCAAGCTAAGCATCCTACTAGTCAAACGCGGTATGCACGACCCTCCCATCATGAGAATTCAAGTGAATGTCACATGTAATAGGATAGGTTCCACTTCATTGACCCTATATATTTCTAGGATAGTAATATGTATCTAAAGAAGTATAAGACTCATAAAACCAACTCTAACTCACTCATACGCTCCACTGAGGGTGATCAAAGATAGAGAAACCATTGGGTTTATGAGCCTACCCTGGATTGGAAGTCTAACCTAAAGTTGAGTTTAGGAACTATGCTCTTACTATCCCATGTTGGATCTTCACACACTCACCTAAGGGTGATCGTCTCAAGGAAACCATGTGCTAGGGCCCTATGGATGCCTAACAATGATGCTCTATGAGTTTAAAGGGGGGGGGGGGTTTATAGTTTTTTGAATGAATTTGGGCCTTTGGATCTAGAGAAATTAACTCTCAACCCTAAGATCAACTGCTTTTGATTACAACCATTGGATTTATCAAATGGATGGTTAAGATTGGTTCTTTATATGATATCTAGGACAAAGGGAAAAAAACTAGGTGCATTCATTCTCCACTATTGGATCTGGGCAAGATTTGGATCGTCAGATGAGTGTTGATATCAAGTTGGATAACATAAGCTGCTAATTTTGGATGAACTTTGCATTATTGATCTTTGACCAAAAAAAAAAGGCTTATTGGATGAAAAAAACTCGTGGCTCCTCCTTGTTTTAAGCTTTGGTGCATCTCCACCCTTGAATGTGGGCTCATCCTCACTGTACAACATGGTTCAATATGCATCCTTAGCAAGCTCAAGGTGTTTACTTACTATCCTTGAAGCTAGATTGGCAGGTATATAGCAGGTTTTTGCAACACCAGGCACATCTTTAGAGGTATATACCATTTCTTCTCATAGGTTGTGCCATTTGAGACCTTCACGGTAGGGAGGGTCTTACCTGATAAGGAGAAGGGTTTTTGAGTGTTCCTAAGTTGTGCATCTACTCTGTAGAAGCATCCATTCTGCAAAGTTCACTCTGATATTTGGGTCGATATCCTCAAATCTAATCCAATGGCCAGTTTCTTGGTTCTAGAGATGTTTCCGATACCAGAAACCCTTGTTCCATAGCTTTTTAGCTTTTTGGAGGTTCCAAGGTTCCACGTCTCTGATCCCCTTGATACAAAACCAAATAGAATCATTCTGTCTGATACCTACTGCCCATTTCCAATCTTCCTTGATTCTGATGAACTGTTTGAGCTTATTCCAATTCTTCCATAGAGCACAAATTAGATTGGAGCCTTTAGGAGACATCAGAAAAGGGGAGGAGGAAAGTGTGAGCAGGCCCAGGTTCTTCCAACTTGAGTGACCCACAAGCGTAAGAGCATTCTTATTCCTGAAGATAATCATGGTCCAAGAGGCCTCACTATTACACTAGGCTTTGATAAGCCATTAAGTAGCCAACTTGTTTGCCATGCCCTAAATGTCCAGAATGCCTAGACCCCCATGATCCTTATGGCTAATACAAGCACTCCATTTAATTTTGGGGACACCACTTTTGTTGGGGTCACTTGTCTAGAGAAAGTTTCTGCAAAATCTTTCCAATTTGATTATCTCTTAATCCTTCAGTCTCTAGTAAGAGAGAAAGTAGATAATCAATGAGATAAGGAATGTATTGATTTCCATGGCATGCCCTGCTAGGTTGATATGCATATCTTTCTAATAGGCCAATTTATTATCGAGTTTAGAGAGGTCCTAGTTCCATCGTTGGTCCGTTGAAATACCAAATCCCATCGGAATACCCAATAGCTAGAAGATTTGTCCCCTGGGGATCATTCGATAGCCTTGTTCTACCAAGAATCTAGGTGGAGGTCTAGTAACGGCTCTAAAAGCAGTTTTAGAGTGGTTTACTTTGGATCATAAAGCCATTCAGAATGTGTCGAGGCATCTCCAAAAGGTATCAATGTTGGTCGTATCGTTATGCAAAAGGCATTTGTGTCATCCGCAAAACGTCTCAGGATCATCCGGCCATGATTGAGAGGGAGTGAGAGGTCTTAAATATGGCCTAAGTCCATACGATGCAACTAAGCGCCTTCGTAGAAATAACAAAAGGTAGAGGGGATAAAGGGCATCCTTTCTTCATAGAGGATTTTATTTTGATAGTCTTTGACAACTGGCCATTGATATTTATCTATGCCGATGCATTTCCCATCAGGGTAGAGATCATCTTAGTGAATTTCTTACTACAACCAAGGTCTTTAAGAGATTGAAGAATGAAGTCCCATTCAAGCCTATCATACGCTTTGTCAAAGTCAATCTTAAGGAAGATAACATCTTGAGTGAATTCTTTAGCAAATTCAAGCCCTTTCCAAATATCAATAATAGCTTCTAGGATGGACCTACCCTTGATGAAGCCCTTCTCGTCCTTGCTTAACCAACTTTGTAGGTGGCTAGCGATACGGTTGGCAATAACTTTAGCAAGGATCTTGTATCCCATTTGTAGCATCGTGATCGGGCGCCAATTCTCAATCCTGTTTTTGTTTTCGTTTTTGTGAATAAGCTTGATGATGCCTTTGTTTATACATTCACGCAACACACCAAAAAGAGTCAACACCTCTTTCCAAACCAAGCGGAGTAGAGTGGCCATCATGTTGGTGCAAGAACACAAGCCTTCACACTTGGCTAGGCATGGAAGCAATATGTACAACTAATTGATGAAGCATGTGAACCATTAATTGTAGCATTGGGTCATTTACTATTTTTAAACCGCTAATTGATTGAGAATCTCTCAAGAGCCTTGTATCTCGTGGAGGTAGGAAGCATATTAGCTATGAGTTTTCAAAGAGAGAATAACTCCTCGTGGAGGTAGGACGCGTATTAGCTATGAGTTTCAAAGAGAGAATAACTCCTCAATCATAGGAATCATTTTTAGATGGAGAAAATTTTGAATTCAAATTCAAACTTGGATGAAAAGCACTTAGAAAAAGAGCTTGTAAAATTCATGGTTGTATGTGGACTCTTAGGAAGCTCTTCTATAGATTATTAGTAGGTTTTGAGTAGCTCACTTCATAGCCTACTCATTCCACTATCATTGGGCATCATCATAATGAAAATGATCTTTTAAGATCATGTGCCATAATAGATACACTTTATTGATCATCTCTGTCTACTTCTCTGACATGACTACTCAAAACATTGAACTTTGCATGACCATATCTCAATGATTTCTCCATTTTTTGCATGATCTATAGCTTGTTAGAACCAGCTCAAAGCCTATTGTATGCTATCAAAATTTCAAAGTTTTTGGTTCAGCTATTTGGGAGAAATTGTTGTCAAAATGCCTACTGGTCAATTACTACTCAGTCCCTAAATAGTCGGGGGTAAGCTTTGGAATGCTAAATTGATTTCTCAGTGCATAGTGTGTTATTTTTTATGACTCCACTTGTAATTATTAGCTATGTAAGCTAATTTGATTCCCTCAAAAGGAATTTGATCAATTGCTACTATACTATGAGAACTGAGCAAAAGAACCAATAGATGTGTGTACCAAAATAGGAAGTTTTTGGAACACTAGCTATTTGTGAAGTTGTCTATTTTGATCAAATTGTTTGAAGGATAAACTCCAAAGCACATAAATACTTTTTTGGTGTCATTTGCAAGATAGAAGGGTCTACTATCAAACTCTGAAAAGAAATAGGGCAGGTACTAAGGAGGGTTTAGCAGGACCACCTCACTTCCTAGAGGTATCCAGCCATCTCTTCCAAGAGTGGTATCACAAAAAGTTAAGGTAAAATGGGAGATGGTTTCCCTTCTTTTATTGATAAATTAGATAGGAATAATTATCTAGCATGGTCCTTGAGGATGAAGACCCATCTACAAGGAAGGAGTTTCTATGGATACATATCAGGAGATGAGGAGATGCCCATATTCAGAAGCAAAGGTCAACCTACAAGAGAGGAGCTAGAAAGACTCAACTCATGGTGTGCCAAAGATGCTTTAGCAAGGTCATATCTACTTAACTCTATTTCTGACTTTCTTCTTCCTCACATTAGGAATTGTAAAACCTCCCAAGAGACTTGGGATACATTATCTTCATATTTCTCTTCCAATACAAGAGCTAGAGAAAATCAGTTGTGGATTGAGTTTACTACTCAAAGGAAGCAACCCAAGAACAATGTTTCAGAGTATGTGACCAAGGTTAAAGATGTGGCTGATCAATTGGCAAGCATAGGAAAGGAGATTGAAGAGGAGAAAATAGTGAGATAGATAATCAATGGCATCAAGGTAGATGATAAGTGGGAAGCTTTCACAACTACTATGGACCTTTACATGGACATGCAGATTCCTGATCTTACCACTCTCATGGGACAACTCTTTACCCATGAAGTCAAGCTCAACAAAAATGGAGAACCATCAAGAGGTAACAAATCTTCTGCCCTATACACAGATAAAGGAAAGTCTAAAGATAAAGGAACGAGCGAGAAAGTAGAAGATGAAGGTACTTCTTCTCAAGCTAACTATGCAAGGAGAGGTAGGAATTCAAGAGGAAGGGGCAAAGGAGGTAAGAAAGGTAGATGGAGACCTTTCAACTCTCCCCCATGCAATATATGTGGACTATCTAATAACACAACAGATGAGTGCTATAGGAACTTCAAGAACCAAAGAGGAAGAGGATTTCAAAGAGTTTGCTACTCACAATCAAGAGGAGGATTCATCCATAATCAAGGATACAATCATGGCTACAACAACAACAATTATCAAGGAGGATACAAATCAAGGAAAGACTTCAACAATTATACAGAGGATCAAGAGGATTCTCTTCTCATTATGAATATGACTTCAAAGGAAGGTATGAATGATGAGCACCTCTTCTATATTGACTCAAGTTGTTCAAACCATGTAGCAGGCAATGTAGCTCTCCTTTTGGATCTTGAGGAGCCCAAGGGAAAGCACCAAGTGCAGATATGTGATGACACCAAGCATTCAATGGTCAAAGTAGGAAATGTCAAAACTTCTGATGGGAATAGAAATTTGTTGAGCAAGGTCCTTTATGTACCTAGTACCACAAAGAATTTGATGAGTGTTGGACAGATTGTGGAAAAGGGTTTGCAGGTTAGGTTCAACAAATATGGAGCCTTTGTGGAGGACCCCCATCATGGATTCAAGAGAATTTCCAAGGGAGAGAAAACAGGTAGATTATTTATATTTGAGCTTGAGGACACTAGAAACATTGCACTTTAGAACTATAAGGATCAAACATTGTCTGAGCTAGAGATTTGGCATAAAAGATTAAGGCACACTAGTGAGAGAACCTTGAAGTAGATATGTAGAGATCAATGTGTGCTTGGGATAACTAATGTACCCAAGAAACATCTCATCTATAAATGTGGTGCTTGTCAGTTTGGTAAATCACACAGGTTACCCTTTACAAAGAAAGGCTATATGCATGAGGACTATTTGGAACTTGTCCACACAAATGTGTGGGGACCAATTTCAGGCTCAAGGTAGTATGTGTCATTCATTGATGATTACAGTAGGTGGACAATCTTGCATTTCATGAAACATAAAGATGAAGTGTTCAGTTGTTTCAAGAAGTATCTTGCACTTCTGGAAAATCGAACAGGAAGAAGTCTAAAGAGGATAAGTTTAGATGGAGGAGGTGAGTACTTCTCCAATGAACTTGATGCATTTTTACAGGATAGAGGTATCAAAAGGGAGATTACTACCAAGTATACCCCTGAGCAAAAAGGGATAGCAGAGAGGACAAATAGATTAATTGTGGAAGTAGTATGATCAATGATTAATCAAAAGAAATTGCCTAATTATTTGTGGGTAGAGAGTGTTTCTATTTCCACTTACCTTATTAATAGGTTACCTTCTAAATCCCTTGATGGGATGACACCATATGAGGCATGGCATGGTAGAAAGCCATCACTTGATCATTGCATAATATTTCGTTGTGTTGCTTATGTGCATGTTCCATCTCAAATTAGAGGTAAGTTAGACCCTAAGGTAGAGAAATGCATCTTCATAGAGTATGACTTAAATCACAAAGGATACGGGTTTTATAATTCATCCAACAAGGGATTTATGGTTAGTAGAGATGTTGTGTTTGATGAGAATGATTGTTGGTTTGAAAGTGAATGCCAGAAGGTCAAATTGCCATATGACTTGGAAGAAGAATTTCCAAGCCTTAGCAAGGAGGAGCCAAGCACAATTGAAGAAATGAAATCAGATGATAAGGACACCACCAACTTGGAGGATTTCAAAGCATGGAATTCAAAAGGCAAGGCCAATATGAAGAGGTTGGAGGATATACCTGAATCATCCAACCAAGATCTAAGGAGATCACAAAGATAGAGTAAGAAGCTAATCAGATATGGGTATGATACTTCATTAGTTACTAAGCATTCCACTTATCTTGCTAAGGATTTATCACTTGAGGAAACTTCTTCATATGAAGAAGCAAGTACCAAAGTAGAATGGAAATAAGGTATGGATGAAGAAATAGAAGCAATCCAAGAGAATGATACTTGAGAATTAGTACCCAAGAAGGCATCAATGAAGGTAATTAATTCTAGATGGATTTACAAAATCACAAGGAACTCAGATGGATCCATTAACAGGTATAAAGCTAGACTTGTGGCGAAGGGTTTTGCACAAACCCAAGGAGTTGATTATGAAGAGACATTTTCACCTGTGGCTGAAATTCCCCATCAGGGTATTGGTAAGTGTAGCTTCATCTAGAAATTGGAATGTGTATCAACTAGATGTAAAAAATGCTTTTCTCAATGGCTTGATTTCAAAGGAAGTTTACATGGCTCAACCTCTTGGCTATGAAGACCCAAGCAAGGTACATTATGTGTGAAAATTGAAAAAAAGCACTTTATGGTTTGAAGCAGGCACCTAGGGAATGGAACCATAGGTTAACAACCTACCTTCAAGATCAAGGATTCATGATCAGCAAGGTAGATTTTTCTCTGTTTGTCAAGAGAAGTAACTCAGAAATGATATACTTATGTGTATATGCTGATGACATCATCTTGATAGGTAGTGATGCCAATGACATCAAACAAATCAAGAACCAAATGATGCAGGAGTTCAAAATCAGTGACCTAGGGTTTTTGACGTATTTTCTTGGACTTGAGTTAGTCTACATAAATTCTGGAATTTACATCACTCAAGGAAATATGTGCAGGACATGTTGAAGAAGTTCCACTTGGATAATGCAAAGGTAGCTAGCATCCCTATGGAGGTAAATCATAAACTAAGTGCTCATGAAGGTGATTTGCTTGAAGACATTGCAGGTTATCAAAGCATAGTTGGGAGTTTAAACTATGGAACCTTAACAAGAATTGACATATCTTATGGAGTAAGTGTTCTAAGCCAATTCATGCATAAACCTAAAGCACCTCACTTGGAAGCTGCTAAAAGATTTTAAAGTATCTCAAAAGTACTCAAAGGAGGACACACATCTCTTTAGTAGGTTTGTCAGCCTTACTAGCCCACCACTCTTTAAAGAATACATGTAGATTTTTCCTTTGAATTTCTTCCTCGTATCTCAATAAGCCTTTGATTTTTCACAGCCCTGTCTAGTATTGAGAGTTGCCTTTGTTTACTTCCTCTTGAAGACACCTCAGTCTTCGATAGAGTTTCCCTCTTTGCATGCGACAAACATTTTGAATTGTCTTTTGGGTCCTGATGAGGATATGACGAGTCTTCATAACCCTGATCCTCTAGGTTACGTATCTTTGTACATTCTCTTGGTATTACATTCAGTATTGTGTGTTATGTTCCAAGCTTCTTGTTCTTCCTTCTCCTATTCATGTGCTTCTGCAAACATCAAATTCCAAAAATTGGTATTAAAAAACTTCATCGCTTCATCTAGGGCATCGTCCTCACCCTTTTGGTCATAGTCTCAAAATCGCACGAAATTTGGTAAACATACTCATGACAATTAGGATTTCAAAACTTCTTCGCATTGTGGTGTCAAAATCGTGATCTGGGCTTGTTTCAACGTCTAAACGCACTACCATAGTGCCTGTGCAAGTGATTTCATCTTTTTGTGCCAAAGATATGTATAGTTTTTGGTTCGTCAGTATAAGGGTCTCAAAGTGTGCTACAACTTTAGAAAAACTTAATGGGGTAATTCTATTCAAGTTTTTGAGAGACAATCATTTTTTTGCATCAAGGTATTTTAGTGAGTGGCCCTGGCTAAAAGTAGTGATGTATTCAATATGTTGGTTGTTGAGGATAAGTTGGATGGTACCAATTACCCATTATGGGCTTATATGATGTGTCATGTATTGGTTGCAAAAGGATTGTGGAATATTGTGTAGGGTGTTGAAAAATGTCCTATTTCACCTACAAACAGAGTTGCTGAAAGTGATGTAGATGGCATTGAAGATGGTGATATTCTTTAGGATCCTCTTCTTGTTGTGATTCATGTTGCACCTACTACAAAGCAAATTTGATGGGATGGGAGAGATGCTCAGGCACATGCATTGATAGCCGTCTCTATCAAATGTGCCATTTGTTGGAACATCAAGCTTACACTATTCTTGAGGTGGATTTGATCTATATCAAAAGCTATCTATTGGATTGTGGCAGAAGAATCTCCATTGGAGAGTTCTTATTCTTATGCTCACTTATTGTATTTTTTTTATAAAATGATTTTTCATGGATCCATTATAAAAGCCTTGAGATTTACACATGTAAAAGTAGAAAGATAGAGCCAAAATTCCATGAATTTGTGGTGGTTGAGTTGCATTCAATCAATCAATCACCTAAAAGTAGATCAAACTAGATCTTCACTTTTCCTAGATTCTAGGAAAGTGAATTGATTCCCTTTAACAACCATTCCCACCTACATTTGAATTGAAAATCCACTTGTAGAAGTCATGGATCACTTCTAGAGTCTATGTAAAGACTTCAAAACACTTGTACAGTACATGGAAGCAATATACATACACTTGTGACCATCATTGTCTTGCTCCATTTCTCTGCATCATCTTCTTCATCAACAGTAATCTTTGAGAGGCTGCTTCTCTCTCCACAGAGCTCCAAATTGGATGAGACGTGGCTCATTGGAAAGGTATTAGTGTCTAGATTATGTTTTTGAAATTTTCATAGCATTTTGTTTGGTAAACTTGGGAGAAATTGTAGTTTTTCTATCTCAGGGTCAATCTCTATGTATTCCTAAAAAATAGGAGGTACCACCGTTGAGTGTCTGATCCATTGCTATAGCGTATTTTGCTTATTCCTTATACTTTGTGCATTATATATACTCAAACCTATTTGCATCACTCCCATAAAAGGACTTTTTATAATTGTAACCATGCTCATGGCTATGAGCGTTTGAAGTTCATTGTCTCTTCCATAGATAATAAGCCTTTTGAGCTAGTCAATGTGCGAACCTATCTGTTTTGTATCGACTCTTTCTCCTTGATGCTTCAAACTACATAGTGCATCTTCTTGCACTTATTGCATGCCTATAAGGTCTATTTGAATCTCCATAAGCGCAAGGGCTAGTCTTGTGCCGGTTGTCTTGACCAAACTTCATTGCTTTGCAACTCACTTTTCTACCTCCTACAAGCTTCTCCAAGTTCTTTCACTGGTATCAAAGCTAGATCAAGATGGGTGACGGTGTTCCATCAATGATCGAGAAGCTTGATCAACGTAACTATGCGGCTTGGAAAATCAGAATAGAGGCCTATTTGCAAGGTAAAAATCTTCATGGAATTGTAGCACGTGATGAAACTATGCCTATTCCAAGATCCAAAGGACTACCTACACAAGAGGAGATAGATAAGCTCACACTTTGGTGTGCAAGGGATGCACAAGAAAGATCGTACATACTAAAATATATCTCTAACTTTCTATTACCACATATTAGAGGATGCAAGACATCTCAAGAGACTTGGGATGCCCTAGAGACTTTCTTTTCCGCTAGTACCAAAGCAAGAAAGAATCATCTCTGGAATGAGTTCAATCAAATGAAGAAGACACCTAAACAAACCATCACGGAGTTTGTTACCAAGGTGAAGAAGGTTGCAAATTAGTTAGCATCCATTGGAGAGCTGATTGAAGAAGAGGCTATCATGAGACAAATTCTCAATGGGATTCGAATTGATAAGCAATGGCAATCTTTCACCATGGCTTATGATCTCATCATGGATGTGCAAACTCCAGACTTCAATATCTTTCTTGCAAAACTCTTCAATCAAGAGGACAACAATAGCATAAAGGAAGGTAACTTCTATCATGGTAATTCAACTAGTTCTCTATATGCAGATAAGAAGGATAAGAAGAAAAAAGGCAAGAAGAAGGAAGAAGATGAAGAGGAGACTTCCCAAGCCAACTTCGCAAGAAAGAGCAAGTGGAAAGGGAAGAAGAAAGGACCAAAGCATGACAAAGCCAAAGGTCAAAATGTTGAGCCTTGTGCCATCTACGATAAGACCAAACACACCACTCAGAATTGCTAGTTCAATGGGAAGATGTAGAAAGGAACTTAAAGAGGTGGATATGGCAGCAATAGAGGCAAAGGTGGACACAACTTCAACAATAACAATAGAGGCTATAATAGAAGAGACTTAAAAAATTATTCAGAAGATCAACCACATGAAGACTCATTGCTTCTTATGAATCTAAGCCACAAAGAAGGTAAAGAAGATGATCATTTGTTCTACATAGATTCAAGATGTTCAAATCATGTTGCAGGCAACATTGCTCTTCTATTTGATTTGGAAAGTCCAAAGCATAGACATGAAGTACAAACAAGGAATGACACAAAGCACAATGTGGAGAAGATTGGTAATGTCAAAGCTTCCAATGGTAGGACAAACATCCTGAGTAAGGTTCTCTATGTACCCACTATCACTAAAAACCTAATAAGTAGGACAAATAGTTGAAAAAGTCTTGCAAGTTTGGTTCACCTAACATGGAGCTTTTGTGGAAGATTTATGTCAAGGCTTCAAGAAGATGGCCAAAGGTGAGAAGCATGGTAGGCTCTTTAATTTTGAAGTAGGAGAAACCAAGAACATAGCTCTATTCACTTTTGGGTCTCAGACCCTAAGTGAACTTGAAGTGTGGCATAAGAGACCTGCTCATGTGAATGAAAGAAACTTGAAGGTCATATGCACGGATCAAAGTGTTCTAGGTCTGCCAAAAATATCAAAGAAACATATGATCAATAGGTACGATGCATGTCAAATTTGGAAGGCACAAAGACAACCATTCAACCACAAATGCTACATCCACAACAACTTACTAGACTTAGTACATACGGACGTATGGGGACCAAGTCAAGAACCTTCATAAGCAGGATCAAGGTATTATGTCTCATTTATTGACAACCATAGTAGATGGACTATTCCATACTTGATCAAGAGTAAAAATGAAGTGTTTGATTGCTTCAAGAAGTATCTAGCACATGTCGAGAATCATAGAGCTAGATCAGTCAAGAAGCTCAGATATGATGGAGGGGGAGAATATGTCTCCAAAGAGTTTGATGAGTTCTCGCACGACAAAGGCATCAAAAGGGAAGTGACTACCAGGTACTCTCCTCAAATAAATGGAATCATCGAGAGGAGAAACAAGACATTGGTTGGATCAGCCAGAACAATGCTTGAAGAGAAGAAGTTGCCACACTATCTATGGGTAGAAGCTATTTCAACTACTATGTACCTTGTCAATAGACTATCATCCAAATCACTTCAAGGTATGACTCCTTATGAAGCATGGCATGGAAGAAAACCTAGTCTTGGACATTGCAAGGTTTTTGGTTGTTTAGCTTATATTCATAAACCATCACAAATAAGAGGTAAGCTAGATGAAAGGGTAACAAAGGCAATGTTTATCGGATATGATTCAACTCAGATGCGTTACACATTCTATAATCCTTCAACCAAGCAATTCACTACAAGTAGAGATGTTGTGCTTGAAGAACACAAGTCTTGGCATGATGAAGACAAACAAAAAGTAATTCTACCATATGATCTTGGATTTGATTCTTCATCAATTAGGAAGGAAACATGATACAAAGGTCCAAGATCCAAGAAGTGATACAAATAATGACCAAGATGAAAGAGAAAACGATTACAAACTATGGAAGTCAAGAGGCAAAGCCAAGATGCAAGAGGTTGGAGAATGCTCCAAACAAGCACCTAGAAGATCAACAAGAGAGAAGAAACAACCAGAAAGGTATGGATATGATTCCACACTTGTTATGAAGCATTCAGTCTACTTGGCAAAAGATTCAATTTTAGAAGAACCTTCAACCTATGAAGAGGCAAAGGGAAACTCTAATTGGGAAAAGGCCATGAAAGAAGAAATAGATGCATTGAAGGAGATGGACACTTGGGATTTGGTTCCAATGTTGTCAAATCAAAAGGTAATTGGTTGCAAATGGGTATATAAAGTTTAAAGAAATTCAGATGGATCAGTTTGCAGGAACAAGGCAAGATTAGTTGCCAAAGGATGCTCACAAACTCATGGTATAGACTATGAGGAAACATTCTCACTAGTTGCAAAGATGGCTACAATCAGAACATTGATAAGTGTAGTTGCTGCAAGGAATTGGAGACTCCTCCAACTTGATGTGAAAAATGCATTCTTAAATGGTTGGATAAGTGAAGAGGTATACATGTCACAACCACCAAGTTTTGAAAACTCTAATCATCCATCTTACGTTTGCAGACTCAAGAAAGCATTGTATGGATTGAAACAAGCCCCTAGAGCTTGGAATTACAGGTTGCTTACATACCTTCAAGATCAAGGGTTCAGACGAGCAAACTAAGATCCTTCTCTATTCATCAAAAGGGATCACAATGAGGTTATCTATATATGTGGTTGTAGATGATATTATTGTGATAGGTGATGATTTGAATGGCATTCAAAGGATCAAGAGACACATGCAATAGGATTTCAAAATGAGTGACTTAGGTGTGCTCACATATTTCCTAGGTATGCAAGTGATATACACAGATAAAGGAATGTATTTGACTCAGAGGAGATACATTCAGGATCTTCTTCTCAAGTTCAAAATGGAGAACGCAAAACCTACAGTTACACCTTTCATAAAATTAGTGTTTATTAAGGTGAGAAAATTGAAGACATGAAAGAATATCAAATCTTTGTAGGTAGCTTGATATATGCTACTCATACAAGCATAGAAATCTCATATAGTGTTGGAGTGCTAAGCGAATTCATGCACTCACCCAAAAGACCACACATGGATGGAGCTAAGAGAGTACCTATCTCAAAGGTACAATCAGTGAAGGTATATTCTATCCTTACTCTTCAAATTTGGATATCAAAATCTATTCAGATGCAGATTGGGTAGGAGCTAAGGATGACAGAAGAACTACATCTAGTTACTTAGCATGTGCAAGTTCAAAGCTAGTGTCATGGAGTTCCAAGAAGCAACCAACAGTTGCTTTATCCTCGATTGAAGTAGAGTACAGAGGTTTGACCATAGCAACTCAAGAGTCAATATTGTTAAAAGCATTGTATACATATTTGGGACTTATGAGTTCCAAACCTCACATATTTGGAGATAATGTAAGTTCCTTGCATCTAGCAGCAAACCCTATTTTCCATGCAAGAACCAAATACATAGAGGTTCATTACCACTTCATAAAAAAAAAGCTCATGGCCAAGGAGATTGACATTTCTTTTGTTCCTACTGAAAAGCAAGTAGCAGATATGATGAGGAAGTTAGTGCCTAAACAACAATATACGAAATTGGATGATAAAGCAGTGAAATGTATTTTTATTGGGTACAGCTCTAAAAGCAAAGGCTATTTCCTATATCATCCATAGACTAAGCACATTTTGGTTAGCTATGATTTTCTTTTTGTGGAAGATGCTACTCGCCCATTACTTTCATGCACTAAGGAGACATCAGTTAGCTCCAAAGAAATGTATGACACTTTGCTGCCTCTTTTTACAAGTGGGCAGTCTAGTGCTAGTCCTAATGAGGCAACTGCTCAACCTTTAGAGGTTTCATGTGATGATGTAGGTCATTCCATTTTTTATACAGCTTTACATGATGCACTTGTTGATGAGAGAGCTGATATTGAGGAGGCAAAAGCTATGCCGAAATGGCTGGTGCAAACTTTGCATGATAGCAAATCAGATGCGCCTCCATTATATAGTACTCATTCATGCTCTCATAATGCTTCTTTTGCACTTGATTTCTATGTTATGGTTGCCTCGAGTGTTCATGATGAGAATGAGCCAATTTCTTTTGATGAAGCACGAAATTCAAAAATTTGGATGGCTGCTATACAATTAGAATATGATGCTATCATGAAAATGGTACCTCTCCTTTATGTGACTTGCCTCCAGGCAAGAAGGCCACTAGCACTAAGTGGGTATACAATCTAAAGTATAACCGTGATGGAACAATTGATAGATATAAAGCTAGGCTTATTGCAATGGGTTATGCTTAGGAAAGATGCATTGATTTTGATGCGACCTTTGGTCCTACATGCTGAATGACTATTGATCATAGCATATATGCACTTGTAGCTCATTGTTGGAATGCACATCAGTTTTACATTAAAACTACATTTCTAAATGGTGACTTGCATGAAGAAGTGTATGTTTTTGAGTCCTGTGGCTTTGTGTGGAAAGGGCATGAAAACCAAATGTGCATGTTGAAAAAGGCATTATATTGTTTGAAGCAAGCACCATGTACTTGGTATGAAAAAAATACATGCTTAACTGATTGCACATGGTTTTGAGAACAGCCCAATTGAGAGCAGCTTATATGTTAAGCGTACAAATGATATGCTTCTGATCATTGGCCTATGTTGATGAAATGCTACTCACTCGAGATCATGAAAAGCATATTGCTGATTTTAAGGCTGATTTTTATGCCTCATTTGAGATGTCAAATTTAAGGAATTTGCATCAATATTTGGCCATTCCATTTATGCAAGTTGATGGCATAATAGCTTTGTGTCAAATAAAATGTATGCACACATTATTGAAGCATTTTGGCCTTGAAGATTGTAAATCTATTGCCATTCCTATGGAGATAGATTTATGGTTGAGTCTTTATGATGATAGAAATGCATTTGATGTTGATCTCTATCAGCATCTTGTTGGATGTTCGATTTATTTATGCACTACTCAGTCAAATATTTAGTTTTTTATCTTATAGATGAGCACGTTTATGCATTGTCCAAGGTCAAGCATTGGCAAGCAGTTAAGCACATCTTTTGCTACTTGAGTGGTACCCGGCTACTTGGATTGTTTTATCCCAAGGGGGGATCACTACCACCAAATTTACATGCTTTTTATGACTCTCCTTGGGCTAGTTTCTATGACACTTGTGTGTCAACTAGTGGCTTTTGCTTCATTCTTGGTAGCTCATGTATATCTTTGTTGAGCAAGAAGCAACCTACTATGGCCACCTCCAGTTGTGAGACTACGTATAGGGTAGCTTTCACAACGATTGTTGAGTGTGTTTGGCTCAGATGCCTTATGGCTAATTTGGGTGTTGGTCAATCTTCTACCACCACCATCTTCACTAAGAGTCATAATGCAGTGGAAGTTGTGAGAAACCCTTTGTTCCATGCTTGCACTAAGCACATTGAGGTGCACTATCATTATGTCAAGGAGAGGTTCTTTGTTGGAGAAATTAGTTTGGCATATGTGCCCACATAGGAGAACATTGTAGAACTTTCACAAAGGCTCTACCTAGGGAGAAGTTTGAAGCTTTCAGCAAAGCTTTTGGCTTGCTTCCTTTTGTGGATTGATTCGAGATAGCTTGACAGTTCATTATACATGAGTGTTAACCCCTTGTTCACCACATCACTCCCAAGACAGATTTGTTGATATATTTAGGTGGTGATGTGTATGAACACACTGGGACTATCGGGGTACTTTTTGTCCTCTTTAGGAGGTTTCTTTCCCCCAGCTTTTATATATGCCTATTATCATAATGGGTTACTTATCTTTGTACATTCTCTTGATAATACATTCAGTATTGTGTGTTGTGCTTCAAGCTTCTTCTTCTTCCTTGTGTTTGTTCGCATGCTTCCATAGACATCACACTCCAACAATGGCAACATTTAAAGCTTCTAGGCAACCAAAAGATGAAGTCCTCAAATGATGTCACAATATCAAAGCTATAGATGGCCAATGGCTATCACATGAGTACTCGAAAGGTGCATGGGTGTACATGCAACCCTCTATAGTTGGGCCCCATCATGTTAGAGATTGTGGGAACTTGGATCTTCATTAGAAGGGAAAGATACTTGGCTTCAAGAAGCAGAAAGACAATGGGATGGTTGCTATTGTACAACATGTTTTTACAATCGCAACTATGAAACTCAAAAAGTCTACTCGAATGAGATATCTTGTGAATTGTAAGTATTAGTCTACAATATTGTATGTTTTATAGTGTTAAATATATTCTTGAACTATTTGGATATGATCTTATCTATTCTAGATATATTTCCTTTTACTTTTGAGGCATTGCATGCAGATGTTGGTGCACTAGTCTTTCCAAAAATATCTCTTGCTCAACCTTTCCATGATAGAGTTTTCTTTTACACACATTAATATGTTGTACCCTCTACAATGAATGGTTTTGGAGGGTTAGAGAGAATTGAAGTAGATTCTGTTCTTAGCTTGGAGTGGCCAAAACTTGATATATGGTCCATATCATCTTTGAAGTAGATTCTCTTCTTAGCTTGGAGTGGCCAAAACTTGATATATGGTCCATATCACAAAAGTGTCTAGATCTGTAGGTTTGTAGTGGTCTTTTCCCGTCCATTTTTTTGTATGTTTATTTCAATAATTCTCATTCTAAGAGACTTCCACCATGTTCATGTGCAAAGATATCACATATGAGCAATTCAAAAGTCTTCTATGTGAAAATTGGGGTTTGATAAAAGGAATTGTAAAAGGTGATAAATATCTTTGTAAAATAGGTGGAATAGGTATAGGAATTTGATATTTGAAACGACATACTTCATTCTACATTAGATTCTACTATGATCCTTGGATATACAAACTTGGCCAATGGATACCATTTCAAAGTTCAGAGGGATCTTTACATTCATTTGAAATAAATCTTAAGCTGTCCAATAATGAAATGGAAACTATTGCAGTGAATCATCATTTGACCTTGGCTAATCTGAGAGAACACTTGGTGATTATGGGCTTTGAGGGGCTAACTCAATCCTAACTCAAAATACAAGGACTTAAAGTGAGAAATGTTTTGTGCTTTTGTATAAATAATCTTTTCATTATTGCTTATTTTAGTTTATAACTTCAATTTCTTGTAAATGGATTATAGGTGGGACGAAGATTGGAATACAAAATGAAAGTCCTTGTAGATTGGAGTAAAGATGGAATTGAACTCTCATTGTCATAGATCTTTTGCAACTTGATGATGTCACTTTTTAGGTCCTAGTCATTCTACCTCATGGTTTTTGCACTTTCAAGAAGCCTCTAAAAGTTAGGATAAACAATACGTGTTAGATAATGTATATACTTTCTTATTTGCAATGTTAATTTCAAAACTTTGGGAATGTCAAAACTCTATGTTCACTACTTTGAAATGTGGTTGGTCATGTTATGTTATGTTATGTTTTAACATTTGCTTTGATGCAAGAATCTTGATACCACTTGGTGTTATGTGCATTATTTTGTCATCAGAACTAATTTTTCTAACTTTCATTGTTTTATTTAGTGCTTTTACAAGTGGTCCGCTCACTTTAAAAACTTGAAAATGCTATAAAAATGGGTTTTATGTGCTCATTTGTCACATTTGCACTCACAAAGAGATAGATATTTTTGTGAGCCAATAGAATACTATAGCCATATGCAATGGTTGCTTTCATACCTTCCACTCCCATCAAATCACCTCGACATCTTTTCATGGAGTTCTTGGATAATACAGACTACAAAGGTCATATAGATTTGCATACCTTAGTATGTAGAGTCCCTAATCTTGAAGGGACACAAACCATGAACTTAGATGTGCTCGAGGATATTACTAATTATATGGAGTTCTATATCTTATGATACTCCATAGATATTCCAACATATGAGTGTAAATGGGTCCCTTGTGACCTACTTTTGTACATCCATAAAGGAGATGAGGCCTTTGCAAAGCCTCTAAAGCGTTTCATGGCTATTGTTGAGGATGCATGAAACTTGTTAGATGACATGGTGCCATTAATCAAGAAATTAAATAAGAAGAGGAAGATGGGAAGAAAATATTTATCCTACATTGCAACAAATGGTGGCCATCATGTAAGCAATGGAGGATGATCCCTACAGTGGCACAATGTAAGGATAATTAAGCCATTCTTTACACTGGGCATTATTTTGTACTTTATTATTAAACGCTTTCCATGATCTGCGTCATGGAACTCGACCAGAACATGGATTGTAGATAAGATGTAGAGGTGCATGGTTCCATGTATGCAGCATTTGTGGGCAAGTTTCTAAGAGCTTTTGCCACCATGTCTCTTGATAGATTTTGCTTTTTTGTGCTTCCAATGATAGGTCTTCGGGTTGAAATTGGGTGGCGAAGGTGGGGATCTTCTCCGTGACTCTTTGTATTTTTGCATTATAATCTGCAAGAATGACAAAGTAAGGTCGATACTAAAGTTCTGATGATGTGATGAGGTGCCTCAGTGCCAAGTTTTAGAAATAGCTAGATTGCAACATTGTTTCTTCTATTATTTGCATTGCCTGATTTTCCACCATTGTGCGATCTTCATGAGTATGCTTGATTTTTTCCACTTGTTTTAACCATGGGGGTCATGGTGCTTCGAATGTATCCCGACCCTCTTTGGTTATCCATCCACCCAGGATGGGTTGAGGGTCATAGTCATCTTCAAATGTTTGTTCCATTGGAATTGAGATCGTTTCCTCTTCTCCAGGGGGCTCTGGTGGGGATGGTGGCCTTTTGTATTGTACGAGTCAAGTTTGTGATTCTTTGACTTGTTGTTTGAGTTCTTGTAGTGCTTCTAAGTCAATAATGGTTGTAGAGGTTGATATGGTGGTGTGGGGGACAGTTGTTGTTGCTCACTTTCCTTCCTCCTACAATTGGTCTAATTCTTGTGATAATTTGTCATGGTCTTTGAGCAAGTTAGCATAGTCTTATAGTATGATTTTAATGTTCTCCGAGGGCACAGCTTGAAATTTTGAGGGACTAATGGGTGCCCCTAGTGTACTCTCTACTGTTGCATCTTAATTCGCGTGATTTTAGAGTTGTAGATGGAAATTTTCCTCCTAGGCTGCTATGAGGTGACTTCACAGTAGTTCCATGTTTCATTGGAGTTTAGAATTATGTCCCCTCTACGCTCGTAGATGGCCTTCAACTAGCTCCATGGTTTCTGTATCTACATTCTGCAAATTTGCTTCCAAGGTGCTATGTGCCTCATGTAATGTCAAAAACTTCCTTTGTAGAATTTCATTTTCTTCCTCCAATGTAGCTAATCGATGTTGTAATTCAATGGAGTGCTCTTGTAACAGCTGATTATGTGCCTCTAGATGATGGCACTCTATTCTTAGCTGCGACGTACACTGAAGCATAATATCAAATTCACTATCTGGAGATGATGATGTAGTTTGTATAGTGGTTGATGCAAGGGAATGGGAATGGGGAGTGTGAATGTGGTGTCTAATATAGAGTTGTGTGTAGGTGAAGTTGGTGATGGGGGAATGGGGGATGGTGGAAGTGTGGGGGGAGGGGGAGGTGCGGTGGGTGGAAAAATGTCCATGTTGTTAGATGTGGAGGTGATGGTGGTGTCAACCATATACATCAGAATGATAGGTGGTGTGTGCTTGATTGTGGTGAATAAATGTGAAGTGGGTGTTGTGAATGGGACCAACAAGGAGGTTTGACAGGTGGCTTGAAACAGTCAAGAAAGAAATGGATGGAATGGTTGAAGGACTGGTAGGACATAGGCCGGAATGTAAGAGATTGGAGGTGGGAATGCCATGAAAGAAGCTTTGGAAATAGGGAAACCCAAAGATGTGGATCTAATGTTTGGGTGGCCTATGACTGAGGTCGTGGAGGCCGGGTGTCGTAAGGCATGCTCCATGAGGGATTCGGTTGTAATGGTGATGGTATGATATAAGGGGTTTTCAAAAGAGGAAAACAAGGTTGAACTAGGACTAGGACTACAAAAGATGAAGGTTTCCTCTCTAGGGTTAGTAGTCAAGATGATATCTATAGCTTCTGTTCGAGGAGGTGATGTTGGGGTTGTTGGAGGTAGTGACTGGATTGATTCATCATGGATGATTGTGGGTTCATGGCTAGAAGTTCTAGTTGCTTGGGAGGTTGTCTCTATCCATTGAGTTGTTGTGGTGGTTCCTCAATAGTTGTGATGGGGATCTGAATGTTTTCTCCTGAACTTTGTTGTGTTTGAAATCTACATGGATCATATTGGACAGGAGGTCTCTATAGTCTGGATCTGACAGCTTCCACTACACCATAGGTTTTTGCTAGCAATACTAGAGTTTCACTATATTCAGAGTCTACACCAACCTCTTCCAAGAGTTGGTCCATAAGCACTCTATTGCTTTGTTCAGAAAGTAATTGGTGTGTCCTTACTCTTTCCATAATCTAGTATAATCTACGGAGTTCAACAGTATATGCCAAGGCTCCAATAGGTTCTTCTTCTTCTCCATCTTCTTCTTCCTCTTGTTCACCCTCTGGGTGTTCTAGTTGTTGAGATAGAGTTCTCTGTTGATCGTCATCCCAATGTACATGGAAGCTCTCTGCTGATTTACCCCTTCTTTGGGAGGATGTGCGAGGTCCTTCTGTATCCAAAAGGAATTCTACATCTGATAGTTGTGTGTTCTACACAAAAGATTCAAAGTTGAAAGTGCTCATCCCTTCAATGTCTCCTATGGTAGCAAATTCAAATTCTTGTGGGATAGGAGGAGTAGATGGGAGAGCTCGTGATGTGCCTTCAAATTGAGATCTAGGAATTCGAATTGTAAAGGGAGGCACTCTAGCATCCCCTCGTGGTGAAATCTCCGGGGTCGTAAGAACTTCTCATGTATGGACACATGGAATAGTGCCCCTCATTTGCTTGGATTGACGCGTTCAAGCTTTGCATCCTTTAAACAGTTATAGTTGTGAATAGGTCAATGCGCACTCGATGGGTACATCATATGATAAACATCTGTAAATGATGCACATTATTGCACAACACCCATTTACCACTAGCTTGCTAGAGTATCTTTTATTAGCTTCGTATAGCGGGTCTATAATCCGTTCAAGAAGCTTAATGGTTAGTGAGCCTGTCTCTGCCAAGTAAAGACTGAACCACATTCGTTTGTGTGGCTGAGTGAACCTATATTGGTTAGGAAACGCAAAATGTTGCATGCACATTTGGAGAGAGATGGAAACATTTGGTGTAAATGCCACCATATCTTTTAACTTTTGCAGTTTCCTATTCTTCATGTTATGGGGTATCAAAGCATCCTTTTCGGAGGGCACATGTGGTGCATGTTCCGAGCATCTCTTACCAATTCTAGGGTGAGTTTGAACTTTTTAACTCATTGTTGCTCGATAACGAAGGAATGACAAAGGTTCTAGGTCAGTCCTTTACATCACTCATTTGTAATGTTGATATCAAATAGTAACAATATAGAAAATCTGGTTTTGGTAAGGGTGCCTTGAAGTATTCTACCAGCATTGCACGTTGCCATATGATTTGTGTTTCTTAGAGTCTCAAACCCTATTGAAAATAATTGAAATCGTACCCATGCCCTATCATACTCACACTTGGACTCCCATATGTACTTCGCCTCTCCTAACGGCCCTGGTATGCCATTGAACCAGTGAGAGCTTGCATGAACTCTCTCGGTTATTCCTGTGGGAGGGTCTGACATAGGTATTTGTTGTAGATTTTCCATAATAATACCTGCTTGACTCACTCTTGCCTATGAGCTAGGGCCTATTGTCTCTACCATGATATTGCTCATAGTTCTTGATGCTTATTCGTTATAACAAGAGAAGCATATTAGCATTGCATAAGAAACATGATATTACCGTGTTCCCTCTACAATACCAACATGATACCCAAAGTGGTTAGGGGTTATTGGGTGAAGTGTTTGTGATGTTTGTGAGTGTCAATTCGTAGGTTAGTGATTCCCCTAGATGCATACTTTAGATGTGCACTATACTAAACATATATCTACTTTGATGTAGATTGATTTACAAAATTAGGTCACGTGGTTTGATAAAGGGTTTAGTTCTCCAAATTTTTATCATGGGATCATAGCTTTTGCTAGTGATGACATGTAGATGTTTTTGGATTAGATTGTGTTGGATTTGGGACTTTTTGGGTACCCATTTCTAGATATTCCTACGTGTGATTGGAGATGTGATGGTGTAGAATGTAGATGTTTGCCCTAGGATTCATGTCGTGAGTGTCTATGAGTGTTGATTCAATCTTATGAACTGAGGTGAAGCTATTTGAGCTTGTAAGCAGGTCTTGGGAACCGAGATCTGTCTAGCATTGGGGACAGTCTTCATTGACCACTTTGGGACCCAAATGGAAATGGTCCATCTAGATTGATGCCTAAGATATTCCTCCATTGTAGTCCTCATCTGAGTAGTTTGTTTGTTGCATCTTTGGGATCCTGTCTCCAAAACGGAGGTTTGTTCACCCTTATGTATCTAGATCTGCTTCATTCCATGAGGTACTTTATGTTGCATCGATTGTTGAGCATGCCTCTTGATTATCTGCTTCATCTTCTTCTTGCTATGCCCTACTTGTTGTTCTTGGACCATCTTTGGAAAAGATGGGAGTTCCCCATTGGCTTCTTCACCTCCTTCATGAGTGACCTTGTTCTGCACTGTAGAACTTGGGACAAGATCAACATCGTTAACTTGAGTTGTGCTCCTGGAAGGATCAAGAGTGGGTGCCTTTCCTAGTTGCCTGAGTGCTTGATTTTCTAACTCCATTATGATGCAGATTTGATTCATCCATACCTAAAGAAGTCCACTTCTTAGGTTCTTGTTGACAACACGATCATAAATCTAGTCTTGACCGAGGACCAGCGGCTTGGTGAGATCTGCATCTTGACACACGAGCACCTTAATAGTCACTAGAATATCTTGAAGGTAGATGGGAAGCTCCACCTTGCCCATGCAAAGGGTTTCCTCACCTCCCAATCCTATGAGATATGCTTCAACACGATTGATACTTAGCATCAATTCTTGATAGTAAGAAAGTCTAACTCCATCCATCTTTCCCAACAGTGGTATCAGAGCAAAGTTAAGGTGAAATGGGAGATGTTTTTCCTTCTTTCATTGATAAATTAGACAGGAAAAACTATCAGGCATGGTCTTTGAGGATGAAGACATACTTGCAAGAAGGACCTAAGGAAGCTACAAAGGGCCAGGAAGAATCAATTGTGGATTGAATTCACAACTCAAAGAAAGCAAGCTAAGGAAGCTATCTCAGAGTATGTGACCAAAGTTAAAGATGTAGCAGATCAGTTGGCAAGCATAGGAGAAGAAATTGAAGAGGAGCAGATTTTAAGGCGAGTAATCAATGGCATTAAAGCTGATGACAAATGGGAGAGCTTCACAACTGCCATGGACTTGTACATGGACATGCAGATTCTAGACCTTACCACACTCATGGGGCAACTATACACCCATGAACCCAAGCTCAACAAGGATGGAGACTCATCAAGAGGTAATAACTCGTCTACCCTATACAGTGATAACAATAAGTCTAAAGAGAAAGGCAAGAACAAGAAGCTAGAAGATGAAGGAACTACCCCCCAAGTCAACTATGCAGGGAGAGGTAGATCATCAAGAGGAAGGGGTAGAGGAGGTAAGCAAGGTAGGGGGAGACCTTATACCTCCTCACCATGCAATATTTGTGGTTTATCAAATCATACTACATATGAGTGTTTCAGGAAATTCAAGAATGAGAGAGGTAGAGGTTATCAAAGAGGTGGATACACACAATCAAGAGGCAAATTTAATCACCACCAAGGATACAACAACAACTACAACAACAATTACAATAAAAACTACCAAGGAGGATACAAATCCTGAAAGGATTACAACGACACAGAGGAGCAAGAATATTCTCTTCTGATTATGAACATGACTTCAAAACCAGGTATAATTTATGAGCACATCTTCTACATTGACTCAGGATGCTCAAATCATGTGGTAGGCAATGTATCTCTTCTCTCTGACCTTGAGGAACCAAAGGGTAAGCATCAGGTATAAACAGGTGATGACACCAAGCACTTAGTGATTAAAGTTGGAAATGTTAAGACCTCTGATGAGAACAAAAATCTGTTGAGTAGGGTTCTGTATGTACCAACTCTTACCAAGAATTTGATGAGCGTTGGAGAGATTGTAGAAAAGGGTTGGCAGGTTAGATTCAACCAATATGGAGCATTTGTAAAGGATCCCAAGCACGGGTTCAAGAGAATTGCTGAAGGAGAAAAGACAGGTAGACTTTTCACTTTTGAACTTGAGGATATAAGGAACATTGCACTTTATAGTTATAAAGATCAAACATTATTAGAGCTTGAAATTCGGCATAAAAGATTAGGGCATGTAGGTGAAAGGACCTTGAAACAAATATGTAGAGATCAATGTGTGCATGGGATACCTAATGTATCCAAGTAACACATGATTTATAAATGTGGTTCGTGTGAGTTTGGAAAGTCTCACAGGTTACCCTTCTCAAGGAAAGGCTACATGCATGAGGATTACCTAGAACTTGTTCATACATCTGTATGGGGACCAAGCAAGGATCCCTCAGTCTCTGGATCAAGGTATTATGTATCTTTCATTGATGATTATAGTAGGTGGACTGTATTGTACTTTATGAAGCACAAAGATGAAGTATTCAGTTGCTTTAAAAAGTATCTTTCACTTGTTGAGAATCAAACAGGAAGAAATCTAAAAAGGCTAAGGTCATATGGAGGAGGTGAGTACTTCTCAAATGATTTTGATGCATTCTTACAAGAAAGAGGAGTCAAGAGAGAAATTACTACAAGGTATGCACCTAAGCAGAATGGGGTAGCAAAAAGAAGAAATAGATTGATTGTTGAAACAACTAGGTCAATGTTAAATGAAAAAAAATTACCTAACTACTTGTGGGCAGAGAGTGTATCTACTGCCATTTACCTTGTAAACAGGTTGCCATCCAAATCTCTTGATGGGACGACCCCACATGAAGCATGGCATGGTAGAAGACCTTCACTTGATAATTGCAAGATCTTTGGATGTGTAGCATATGTGCATATCCCTTCTCATATAAGAGGTAAGCTAGACCCTAAGGCATAGAAGTGCATCTTCATTGGATATGATCTAAATCAAAAAGGTTAAAAGTTCTACAATCCTTCAAACAAGGGATTCATGGCCAGTAGATATGTTGTCTTTGATGAAAATGACTCATGGTTTGATAGTGAATGCAAGAAGGTAAAACTACCTTATGACTTGGAAGAGGAGTTTCCAAGTCTCACCAAGGAGGAGCCTACTCAGAATGAAGACACCAATTCTGATGATGAAGACATCATCAACCTTGAAGAGTTCAAAGCATGGAAGTCCGAAGGCAAAATCAAGATGAAGAAATTGGAAGATATACGTGAATCTTCCAACCAAGCAATTAGGAGATCACAAAGGGAAAGCAAGAAGCCAATCAGATATGGGTATGACACTTCTCTTGTTACCAAACACTCTGTTTATCTTGGAAAAGATTTATCAATTGAAGAACCAACATCATATGAAGAAGCTAAGACCAAGGCAAAATGGAAGGAAGCTATGGATGAAGAGATTCAAGCACTCAAGGAGAGTGATACTTGGGAACTAGTACCAAAGAAGGAGTCTATGAAGGTAATTGGTTCTAGATGGATCTATAAGATAAAAAGAAATTCTGATGGGTCAATAAGCAGGTACAAAGCTAGACTTGTGGCTAAGGGTTTTGCACAAACCCAAGGAATTGATTATGAAGAACCCTTCTCACCTCTGGCAAAAATGCGAACCATGAGTGTATTGGTAAGTGTGGCTGCATCAAAGAATTGGAACATGTATCACTTGGATGTAAAAAATGCATTTCTAAATGGTTGGATTTTAGAGGAGGTGTACATGTCACAACCTCCTCGCTATGAGGATCCAAACAAGGTAACATATGTATGTCAATTGAACAAAGCTCTTTATGGATTGAAGCAGGCACCTAGGGCATGGAACCATAGGTTGACCACATACCCTCAGGATCAAGGTTTTGTCATGAGTAAAGCAGATACTTCTCGATTCATCAAGAGAAGTAATTCAGAGGTAACATACCTATGTGTATATGTTGAGGATATGATACTTACAGGTAATGATGCTAATGGCATCAAACAGATCAAGAACTAGATGATGAAGGAGTTCAAAATTAGTGACCTTGGATCACAAAAAATATTTTCTTGGACTTGAGTTTCTATACTAACTCTGGAATTTACATTACTCAGAGGAAGTATATAAAAGATATGTTGAACAATTTTCATTTGCAGGATGCCAAATTTGCAAGTATTCCAATGGACGTAAACCTAAAATTAAGTGCCCATGAAGGTGATGTACTTGAGGACATTACAGGTTATCAAAGCATAGTGGGAAGCTTGAATTATGCTACCTTGACAAGGATAGACATTGCTTATGGAGTAAGTGTGCTAAGTCAGTTTATGCACAAGCCTAGGGCACCTCACTTGGAGGCTCCCAAAAGGATCTTGAAGTACCTTAAGGGTACTCAACATCATGGTTTGTATTTCCCTTATACATCAGACTTGGACATTAAAATTTATTCAGATGCAGGTTGGGCAGGATGGAAGGATGACAGGAGTACCTCAGGATACTTATCATTTGCAGGTGATAAGCCAATATCATGGTCATCAAAGAAGCAACCTATTGTTGCTTTATCTTCTACAGAGGTAGAGTATAGAGGAATGACCAATGTTACTCAAGAGGCCATATGGATCAGACTATTGTATATAGATTTAGATTTGCGCACTACATCTCCAATGATCTTTGGCGATAATACAAGTTCATTACACCTTGCAGCTAATCCTATTTATCATGCCAGGACCAAGCATATAGAGGTCCACTATCATCATGTGAGAGAGAAGTTATTGAGCAAGGATATTCAGCTGGCATATGTATCAACCAATATGCAATGTGTAGATTTGTTGACTAAAGCATTAGATGGTACAAAACTTTGCAGGTTCAAATCAATGATTAGATTGCATCATATTCATGAAGATTGAAGATGAAGACTAAGCCAAAATGTTTGGCTTGAGGGGGAGCTATTGGTGCAAATCACAAGCCTACACATTTGGCTTTTAGTTCATACACATATGAAGCTCCATGGAAACAATTGCTAAGAAAGAATTCATCTTTACCACTTGTAAAAGTCATTCTTTTGACTTGAGAATATTTCTAATCACCTACCAAGAAAACTCGTGGACTTGTTAGTTAGAAAAGTATAAAAAGTCACTCGAAAAAGTCATGGTTAGAGAAGTTTTTTTCCCAAGCTCTCCATTTCCATTCTATAGATGTGTAAGGCCTACATTGTAGCCTACAATATTCTCCATCATAAGTCTATGATTATCAAGCCTATGAGCTTGTACAACATTGTTCATTAATACATTATATCTACATTGTTCATCTATGATATCTCTGTTATAGTCATTTCTAACTGTCAACCTGTGCTGCTCATATCTCACACATTTCTCCACCAAATTCAATGATCTATAGCTCATTGGAATCAGCTCCCAGTTATCTACATGCTGACAAGGTTTTAAGCAAATCAACTCAATCAATTAGGAGAAAAGTGCATCGAAGCACCCGCTGGTCAAACTCTATAGAGGTCCTAAAAAATCGGGAGTAATGATCTATTTGCTAAATTGATTTCTCTATGTATAGTGGATCATTTTAGGGTATTCCACTTGGAATCATTAGCTTACTAAGCTAATTAAATACCTCTAAAAGGAAGTTTTCCAATTCCTACTGTGTTGGTAGCACTAAGCATTACAAAGAGTAGGTGTATGATAAAAAATAGAAGGTTTTCATTGAGTCTTCTAATTGGAAGTAGTCAGTTTTGATTCAATCTGTTCACACATCATTTCCAAAGTACATAGGCACTTTTTTATGGTGTCTTTGGAAAGCTAAAAGGGACCACATATCAACTCCAAAGTCACAACTAATACTAAGTCACCGTTTAAGCTCATTAAAGGAGTTTTTATATTCGTGCATCCATTCAAAGTTAGTCAAAAGGGAGTACACAGGTTTTGCAATGATAACATACATGTGAATGAATCGTCAATAATAGCCGCAATGCCACATGAAAGCTTGTACTTCCTTGAAATTCTTTGGCCTGGGTAGCTCTGCAATAGCCCTAATGTTATCCACATCTGTGGATATGCCATTCTTTGACATTATGTATCCTAGAATCTTGCCTTGCCTAACCATGAAAACACATTTTTCTAGGTTCTAGCAGACCTGATATTCTCTATATTTGTCAAAGATTTGTCTAAGTTCAAGTATATGTGTTTGTCTAATGTTGGAATGAGCACAAAGATCATCAACATAGATTTCCAAGTTTTTGCACAAGAACTCTTTAAATACATGACACATCAGCCTTTCAAAGGTAGTTGGCACATTGGTAAGCCCAAATGGCATTATTCAAAAAACAAATATGCCCCACTCTGTAACAGAAGCCATCTTATGCTGATCATCTGGAGCAATGGCTACTTGGTTGTAGCCAAAGAACCCATCAAGGAAGCTGTATAGCTCCTTTCCTGCCACTCTTTCTAACTGATGCTTAGTAATAGGAAGCAAATAACTATTCCTCTAATGGTATTTGTGTTAACCTCCTTCAAGTTAATGCAAACTCATAACTATCCATTCTTCTTGGGAACCACTAGAATGGGAGAAACCCATTCAATGTGCTTGATTTCATAGATAAATCCTGCTTCTAGCAACCGATCTATCTATTTGTTGATCTTGGTAGTGTAGTTGCATTATATGTGTAAGGCTTCTGCTTAGAGGGTTTGGCTTCAGATGTCATCGAAATCATATGTGAGCATATATCAAGATCTACTCTTTTTAGATCCTTGTAACTCCAAGCAAACACATCTCTATATTATCTTAGGAAGGCTATCAACTCTTGCTCCTCATCTTCTGTCAAATCATGTCCTATGTACATACATAGTTCTTCTCCTTCTTCTATGGTCAGAATGATTTTCTTAGTTGTCTCCTTGTTATCATAGGCCTCTCCTATTAGTGCTTCACATTTAGCCATCCTTATCATGACTTTTCTATCCTCAATCTCATACTTCTTATAATTTTTTAGGGACCTCAAACAAAGATTCTTCCTCCTCTGGTGTGACTTCTCTATTCTTCCTCTTCTTGACCTCCCTCTTAGTGGTTACCTGTGTGGCTAACCTCAAATCGTTCATAAGTTCTCCATGCTCTTGGGAGTGAACTTCTAGTTCATATAGGAATTCTTCTTCTGATGCACAAAAAGGGTCCATAATGACTGATTCTAGATCGGAGTCACTTGCTTCCTTAAGTACATCAATACCATACTCACATTCTTCAAGAACCAAATCACCCATGATTGGTTCTATCATGAAAACTGATATGTCATAGCCATCTTCATTGCAGTGGGGTGTCCATTGTTCTTCATTTATGTCTACATCCATTGTTGCAAGTATTTCTGGCCAACCATGAGGTTCAAATTCTTCATCAGGAAACACTACAAGTGCATAGGCTGGGTCTTGAATTGATCTATGAGATTCCTTAGCACCAACTTCTCTTGCATTTGCTCTTTTCTCTTCTTGTACTGCAACTTTGCACATCCATAAGTGAGTGTCTTCATGCATCCATGAGGATCCTGATCCTATGGAATGCACTGATTCTGTATCATTTGTGGTTCTATGGATGAGATTCGATTGAATGGGGGGCACATCTCGATGAGAGTAATCCTTGAGATTGACTTTGGTTGTGACTCCTAAGTGTTGTAGATACAAGGAATTCTATCCCCAATCTTGAACTACCTTCAACTATCTCAAGAATGGTCTTCCCAAAATCATCTCATAGGCTTGATTTTTGCTAAATTCACATAAAGCAAAAGTATGCTCAAACTCTACACAAGTATTGAGAATTATCCCTTCTAAAAATCCTATGGGTCTTTCTATGTGGCCATCATCCATTTGTGGTTTCATTCTCATTGGCTTGAGTGTTGGTTTGCCCCACTGCTTCCATAGGGATAGGGAGATAGGTGTTTCCTTCTTCTCCTTCGCTCATGTCTCCTATCTTATCCAAGGGTATTCTTTGAATTGTCCTATGAGACTCTACTTGGGAACAAGAGTTTGCTAATTTTGGCACTTGATTGGCTACATGTTTCCACAATTCTGGTTTAACTTTGAGTAGCTCTTCTAAAGTGAGATTGCACTACAATTTAGTGTTCTTCACTACCTCCGTATTCCTAGGTATGATTGAGTCTTTGTTTCTTACCATGATTGTGGGTGCTCTCATACAAGTAGACTTTGCTTCCCATGGGCCTGTGAAAAGTGAAAATTCTTGTAGGGAGTTAGACTTGAAGTCTAATAGCTCACTAGATTGGGCAACCTCTTGTTCCCCATAAATAGAAGGAATATCTTGTGGGAATTGATCATGTAGGTCATCCACAAGTTCAATGGGAGGAGGATTTTCACTTTCTTTTATCCATTTCTCTTCTTGAATTTCTCTTAGAACTTCTTGGGAATATTGATTCATAGAAGAAGATGTATCTAGTTCAGTGGAATTGGGCACATGAGCTTACTTGGGAGGAAGGCTTATCCTTTCACTTGCCTTGTCCTTAACATGGGAGGTGGCTTCCTTTCCAGATTTTGCAATTAACCTCTCCAATCTTTAGTCCATGAAAATGCAACCAAGCCTTGGCTGAACTAGAGCAATTGAAGAGAGGATTGGCCTCAAACATGGTTTTAGCTAGCTCTACCATCTTTGCACAAACCTTGGTTTGTTCAATCTCTAGGTCAACTCTAGTGTAACACTTTTCATGATCTCTCACATATGTCCCTTCTTGTATTCTTGCCTGATATGCTTTAAGCATCATGTTTAGGTCTTATAGAGTGGGATCAGCTAAGATTGATCCTACTATAGGTGGTGTGGTGGCATAACATGAGGTTGATTGGATGGTGGTGGGGTTGGCGATGGTAGTGGTGTGTGAGAGTGCGTTTGAGACGTGATTTTTATTATCTTGGCCTTTGTTTCTCTTAGGATTTCACCAATGTCACTCATTTTTTTGCCATTTTCTCTTTATTCTTTCATGGCCTTCTCTCCAAGCTCTTGTCCTCTTTTTGTTTAGGCTCTCAAAACCTCGAAACTCTTTTCCTGGCCTAAGTCTTGGTTTTGTTGTAATGTCTGAGCTCTTGTGACTACTTGCACTGGGGCAGTGAAAGTCACACTTCCAGTCAAATCAACTACTAATCCAATGACATTAATAGGAGTAATCTTCGAGACATTGCTGGGGTTCTTAGGACAATCCCATAACATGTGCTCCTTCCCAAAATATGGACAAAAACCTTGAATTACCATTGATTGGGAATGCATAGGTGCAGGCATAGAGCAATCACGAATGAAGTGATCTCACTGGCATCTGTAGCATGGTCCTCTAGGAGTTGGCATTCTCATCTGTCTAGGTTGGGGTCTAGGTTTAGGATTTGCATACATGATATTAGGATATTCCGGCTCCCAATTAGGTTCGCTAGGGTCTTCATAATCATAAGTCTTGTTATGCTCAGGTGACAACATGTAGTAAGCATGTGGACTATTGATAAGAGTCCAGTCAAAACTGTGATCACTAGGGTCGCTTTCTCTAATCAATGGAGATGATGGCACTAAGGCTCCATTCAAATTTTCTTAAGTGGTTGCATACTTTACTAGGATCACACTGGCTGGAGGTGGAGGTTGTTGAGCCAGCACAGGCTGAGCCCTTTGTTGAGCTTGATAAGGTGGTTGCTAGGGTTGTTGGGGCCTACCATACTACTGTGGATACTGATTTTGGTATCTCCCTTGTTATGGATATGGTTGTGGATAATTTTGTCTAACCGCTTGCTTGTTATAAGGGCAATCATGTGTTGCATGGCTGGTGTACCTCCTTTCTATGGTGCGGTATTGGCTATTAGGATTCACTTGGGGTTGACACATGATTGGACACACATTAGCCATGTGCTCTCCTCCACAATTGTAGCATCGTTTCACTAGGGAAAATCTAGGTATCTATTTTCTAGAGACTCGTAATTTCTGAGCTAACTTCTTTACAAGTTCCTCGATAGATGTGGATTGTTTGGAAGTGAGGGTAGTAGAGCTATCTGAATCCTTATAGATTTTCAAAAGCTCTAATTCCTCCTCTAGGTTATCCTCACTATCTATGCACATTCGCACACACTCTTCTATGGATCTAGGGTCCTTCAAGTACACATAAGATCTCAACTTGGTACTTAACATTCCATCTAAGAATAAAGCCACTTGTTTGGATGGTGTGGGCAACTTTGGAGCAGGGCATCTCTCTAGGTATTGTTTAAACCTCCTTCCTGCAAGTCTCACTATCTCTTGAGGTGTTTGTTAAAAGCTATGGATCAATGAGGTAATGTTGTGCCTTATGCCAATTTTTGAAAATTCTGTGGTGAAGGCTTCTAGCAGTTGGTCTATGTTTCTGAATTGCCTCTGTTGTAGTGGTTGAAACCACACAAGGGCAGTGTTCTTCAATATTAGACCAAAAGCATTGTATTGCGTGAATAGGTCATCAACTTGTTCAACTCTCAAGTCGGCAAATTCTACCACATGATCGTATGGGTCGCCAGTGCCATCGAAACAATTCTTCATGGACCTAATGAATTGTCTAGGCCTCAAGATCCTAGTATGTTCTCTAGGCTTTGGTAGAGGAAATTCATCTGCATTTCTTTGATACCTTGGATCTCTATGTCTCTCGTTTTCCATTCTATCCATCTCTGTTCTCATTCTTTCTCTTCCCAATGGGGTACAGAAGCTCACCTTCGGTCTATCTGTACTCCTGTCCCTTTGACTTCCATGAGCATGGGATGTTCGAGCTCCTTGGTGACCATCAAAGACATTGGATACCCTTCCAAGTGTAGGCATGCCTACCATGCTCCAAGACCACAAAGATTCTCTTTGAAGTATTGTCTAAGTAGGTCACTTTGCTTGGGGTATCTAGATCTTTGAATTCATATATGCTAAGCATTCCCACTTCATTAGAATGGTGACATTTATACCTCCAAAAAGCCTCGTCTGTCTCTCGATGTAGGAGCAAATCCATGTTCTTGTTGTCCTGGGGAACCCACTCTCGAATGAGCACTCTAGTGAGGATGGATTTGCCTCGAGGGGTTCTTGGCTCTCTTCCTAAGTTCCCTTGCTCTATGTCACCTATTTCAGCCTTTGAGATTACATTGCCAAATTCATCTATCCTATCTGGATGGTCAATGACTACATACATTGTCCCTTCTTTATCTATGTATGATCGATTTTCTTATTTGACTACTAGATGTTCGAGTCCAATAGGTTGATCTCGGTTTTTAATTTGGACAACAACTCTTCTTGGACCATCCTTGTAGATGCGAGCACCTAGTCGGTTGGTCTTGATATATTCTAGTTGAGTCTTGTAAGGAACCTCTGGTTTTTCTAGGTATGCCACTCGTGACCTTCCTACAGGTCTCTCCATGCTATAAGACATCTCAGAGTCACTTGTTTCTGAACTCAAAATATAGGGATAATTGCTAAGCTATTTGATCCAATACCTAATGGTATGGTTGATGCTAGCCTCAGATGATTTGATACTTCGATAGTCTCTCCCTAGTGTCTTCCTGATCTCAGGTTCATATGCCCAATTGATTAGCCCAATGCACCTTATACAACCTCACTACTGGCTCCTTGATTTCAATTACTTATTCTTTTTTAATTTGTTTAAGATGTATTTCCTTATCTTTAGCACAAGTGTCATAAGGAGAACTTAAGTTTTTTCCGCAGTTGAAGTTCTTCGTTCAATCAGATTAAATTCTTTGCCTTGAAGTTGTCCCTTAACTAAAATTTAATATGTTCTCATACTTGAGAATTTAGAGGCTCTTAAAGCTTGAGTGTTCCTATCATACCCCTTGTCAATCAAAACATCCTACACTTAGCCTAAGCTAGGAATGGATTGAGGGGGTTAAGAGATCTTCCAACCTCTAGTCACTTCTCCTTGTTGCACTTGTATGCTTAGGATGCACGTTCCCAAGCCTGCACACACTAGCACCTTGGTTTGCTCTCTCTAAGAGCTCTCAATGAACCTATAAAAGTACCAAGTTTAGCTCAAGCTTTTAACTTAAATTGATAGACAATGTGATTCCAACACTTTTAAAGACCACCTTTCTCCACCTTTTTTATTGCACAAAAAATTTCTAGAGCCTGTAGTTTTTCCTAATCCCACTTGAAGGTCAATCTCAAAATACCCTATCCTAATGCCAACAAGCTCTAGAGTTCAAAAACCAGACTTCACATGAAAAACTTATGTCGATTCAGGGTTTTGCGAGTTAAAACAAACAAATAGGACCTTACAAAATTTTAGTGCATTTTTGTAAGGCTTCAGTAATGGTGTACGTAAAAGACCTTAAAATATGCCAGTTTTTAGCCCAATTTTCAAAACGTTGCTCCTTTAGTTTTTGTCAAAAATAGGTGTCTATCACGATCGCAATAGATAGTGTCTATCATGCGTGGCTATCTGTCACAATAGACGGTGTCTATCGTGGGCTTTGTCTGTCATAATAGACAGATGTCTATTGCGATAGACATGCATCTATCATAGGGTCTTCTCTATCGTGATAGATAGTTTTCTATCATGATAGACGGTTGTCTGTCGTGATAGATGGGTGTCTATCCCGATAGATGGTGTCTATCATCGTCTATCGTGATTTTGGTATGTGGTGATAGATAGGTGTCTGTCATGATAGATGGTTGTTTGTTGTGAGGGTCCATCTATCGTGATAGATGGTGTCTATTGTGATAGATAGTGTCTATCCTAAGTTCGGTCTATCGTCTGTCGTTTATCGTGGGTCCTATCTGTCATGATAAACAGGTGTTTGTCGTGATAGATGGATGTCTATCGTGGGGTTTGTCTATTGTGATAGATAGTGTCTGTCATGATAGACAATGTTTGTCATGATAGACCATGTTTGTCGTGATAGACGTTGTTTGTGGTTTTTCCTGGTTTCGGTCTATGGCGATAGATATTTTAGGAACTTTTTGATGATTTGGAGTGCTCCAATGGTGTCGTTTCTTGTTGTTGGATCATGGATATGCTCGGATAAAGGATCACTTCATCTGCCACATCGGTTGGCACACGCTGGGTGTCTGGAGCTGACTCAGGTACTTAAAGGATAAGGGTTTTGATGACATAAACAATTTTAATTACCTATCTTTTAATGAAAAACTAAAGTCAATTTATAAAAAGAACTTTAATAATTTATGCACCTAAGGACCATAAGGACGCACAGCTCTATATCTAGCAATAGCTTCATGATAGGATGGTAAAGTCAATGATTCTTTGGTTATCTGATCTTTAATTACCTCCTCTATTTCGGTTTCAATTGGCTTCGGATGAGTATGTCTATTTGCACATTCTCATTTATCACTCAAACATACTAACATATTCTCAAGCATATATTACACTTAATCCTAAGCAAATTAACACAATAATGCACAGATTAACCTATGCTTATTCATTCATTTACATACCCATGCATATTAATCATGCATCCTATGATACACATTTTAGTATGCATAGTCTCTAGTATACTAACCAGTCATACTTTTCCATGCATATGCTCATACTCTCATGCACATGCATCTATATATGCTTTTATATGATAACATACACACAAACACATACATTTATATGCTCATGTATGACCACATACACCTATTCCTATAAAATTGCATTCTCACACAAGTATGCTTACACATTAATCATTCAAACACATGCATTCATACACATGCTCATGCATGCTTATCTAATTATACTTATCTAATGATACCATGCCAATCGCTAATTAAACAATTCAATAACTAATTAGAACTTATTATATCTAATGCATTAATTTATATCTAACTAGATTTAAATATCACTAATTTAAAAAAATAAATATATATCTAACTTCCCTCTCTCTTTGTCTCTCTCTCTATCTCTCTCTCTCTTTCTCTCTCTCTCTCTCTATCTCTCTCTCTCTATCTCTCTCTCTCTATCTCTCTCTCTCTCTCTTCTCTCTCTCTCTCTCTCTCTCTCTCTCTCTCTCTCTCTCTGTGTGTGTGTGTGCATGCGCTGCGCGTCTCTAGCCGTTGTAGAGGGAGGGACAACAGATGGACTATATATATATATATATATATATATTTCTCTTTTAGAACATTTGCCAAGATTCCTCTCTCTCTCTCTCTATCTCTCTCTCTCTCTCTCTCTCTCTCTCTCTCTCTCTGAGTGCGTGCGCTGTGCGCCTGAGCGCCGCCAGGAGGAAGGGATAGAGAGAATTAAAAAAATATAAAAAACAAAACATTAAACTCTCTCCAACACTCCTCTGTACTTCTTCTCTCTTTGTGCACGTGCTGCGTGCTGCAGACGTCGCTAGGGAAGAAGGACGGGAGAAAAAACATTTATTTTGTTTTGAAAAAAACCTCAACTAACTCTTTGTCATGCTCAGACAGCCGCCACTCTCTCTTATCTCTCTAGAGACGCACATCAGATCTTGCCATCGGAAAGGACACTCTACGTCAAAGCTTTCCTAAGCATGCACATGAGTTTGCAGTAGTGACCTGATCCCTCTCTCCCTCTCTTCCTCTCTTCTTCGACATGAGCATACACAGCTGCTAGACATTCTCTCTCTACACAGTACAAAAGGGGTAAGGAAGAGGAAGAAAATACCTGTAAAGAAAACATTAGGAGAACTAGAGCATAGCACACATATTTATATGCACGAAAGTCCTATGTCTATCACTCTTTTTAATCCTGCTTAAAATCCTCATCCACTCTTTTACCCACACCTATTCATCACTCTTTTCATTTCACTTTTCTCTCACAACCACACTTTAATATACTCACTCACAAACCATTCCTTTAAACTTACCTTTTTCATACTTTAAATGCACATTCTTTTTTACCATTCTTTAATCTAACACTCTCACACACCACTAATTATTTATCCATTTCTAATTTATTTATCCTAAATTTACTAATTAAATAGTTCACTTAATTTAAGCTTATATTAAGGTTTTTAATTAGTTTAATAAAATTTTCTTTAAATTCATTTTTTGCTATTGAAAATATTTGTTCTAATGTCATTGTTACTGTGCTTTTCAATAAGATGTCATACAATATTTCCATTGAATTAAAATTTTTTTCTAGTTCTAAAATAAGAATAGCTTTTGGAACTCTTTTCACATAGGTTGTTCAGCCTTCCTAATTTCTTTTCTTCGTTGTTCATTTGCTTTAGAGCTTTCGCCTTGATCAAACGGAAATTTCTTAGGCTTCGGCTCATCTCTCAACTTACTTCTAGTCATTCGTCTGCATGATTCATTTGTATCTTGCTCATCATCCCGCTTTCTCTTCTATTCAACGTTTGCAATATGCGAATATATCGAGAACTGATCAACGGGAGAGTTCCATGCAGTTTTCTGCATAATGTCATCTCTAGCCTTATTAACGCTTCAATTGAGTAGTTCCTCATTTCTCTAGTTTGCTCTGATTCAGAGTCACTATCTACATATTCTAGTTTAACAACAGAAGATGTTCTCTTATACTCAGAAAGGTTTTCGTAAAGCTTCTGCATCCCTTCTTTTCCCCGATTTGTAGCTAAGGGTAAATGTGTTCTATAGTCGCACAATCACTTGTCAAGATCAATTATAAGTCTTTGTTCTTTTGCTTCTTTTAAAGCTTCACACGTATAGGTAAGATGATCTGTGGCATCACACCAGATACATCTCCTCACATTGGAACTTCTCCGCTCATTGGAATTCCTTTGGTTGAATGCTTGAGGAATTGGTTGGGGTACAATTAAAGGATTAGGAGGTACTAAAGAAGGATTAGGAGGTACTAATGGTGGATTAGGAGCACTTATAGGTTGAGGATATATAGTCGAATGAGCTTGCATTGCAGGTTTATCTTGTAAGTTTAATGCATACACCACATTTTGCAAAGCCGATACCTCTTTAGATATAATTTCGTGCATGTGCATCATGTTGTCCAACTTGTTAAATAAAATGTCAAATTGTAACTCAGTTGGAACTTTAGATGTGGAAGTTGTTGGCTCACCTTTTGAGGCTATACGTGTATCCCTAGTTGCATGAATAGGAGGAAAACTGGAAGATGGTTGGGACATCGAACCATAAAAGAGTGTTTTGCATTGCTTCATGTGAGCAACCACCTCAACCACTGTTTTCACTACACCCCAATCATCTGTAAGTCCATATTTTTTTCCTGGTTCTTCAAGTCTACGCTCAACCTCTACCCTTATATCTGGGGTCAAGATCTTAAGAAAATATAATACTATATCCGGGGTAAGGGCAACCCTATCCTGTGCTGGTAATTGAGAGAATCTTTTCATAAATTTGCTATGGAGTTGAGTTAAAGAAATATGAGGCTTAGGGGAACTAATCCATTTCATAAATCCCTCTCCACTGTGTTGACTATAGTCCTCTAAGTATAATCCCTTATGTAACTCCTCTTAAAACTCATCCTATTCCTGATTGTCATGTAGTTCCATAATAGCCTTAACCGTGCTTATGGCAAGTCTACCTAGATATGATTTCCATTTTGTATGAGGCAAACCATGTAGCTTGGCTAATTCCTCAAATGTGTCTAAATAATTTGTAACATTCATCCTCGTGAATTTACCTTTATCTTTTAATAAAGTTTCAACTACTTTCTGACCCTAGGTCTCATGCATCATATTTTAAATAGTTCATCCATTTTTGTAGTTTGATTTGATCTAGCTTGAACAATCCTAACAATATCCTAAACTTCTTTCTTTACTCTTTCCTTATGCTCAGCTACTAATTCTGAAATTCCGTTACAGTCCAGTTTGATATGTTTTTAGATATGCCAATATGTTGCAATTAAACCTATGATAAATTCTTAACCAAAATTTTGCTTTTAACCTATACCAAAAATTTTGCCTTTAAACAAAATTTTGCACTATTAACCCAAGAATTTGAGAGTAAAAGAAATTATACCAACGGCTCAAAGAAGAGGCTCAAAATAGTGCTTTGTAAAATTTAATACATTTATTATATTTAATCAAAGCCTAAATACATCTTTTGCTAAAATGAGTGCAAACGTTTTGTTCTTCAATTGTTTGATGAGAGGGGTGGCGAGAGGAGGATCGCCTACTTGCCAGTCTACGTGGAGGTGCTCAGATCAATAGTCCAGTCCTCCACACCAAGAAGATTGCAAGTTTTCACGAGATAGCCATAGCTCCCAAGGATGAAGACGCTGCTGCAACAATTGTTGAATCGAAAATATGCATATACAATGAAACTCGAAATATCAATCTGAGTCACAAGCCGATGGTTCACGTCGGGTTCACCATTGTCAGGTCGTGGAGATGCTTAGATGATGCATCAATTCATCCGCCATATCGATCGGCACACATTGGGTGTCTGGAGCTACCTCGGGTACTTAAAGGATAAGGGTTTGGATGACATAAACAATTTTAATTACCTATCTTTTAATGAAAAACTAAAGTCAATTTATAAAAAGAACTTTAATAATTTATGCACCTAAGGACCATAAGGAGGCATAGCTCTATATCTAGCAATAGCTTCTTGATAGGATGGTAAATTCAATGATTCTTTGGTTATCTGATCTTTAATTACCTCCTCGATTTTGGTTTCAATTGGCTTCGGATGAGTATGTTTATTTAGAGGTGGCGGAAATAAGTTTTCACTACTATGTAGTTTAGGAGATGCAATGGAAAATAAAGTTAAGAACTTAGTTAGACAATGATCATAGGATATGGAAACTAAATATTCTGAAGTAATTTGATCTTTAATGACTTTTTCTATTACTACTTCTATAGACTCAATTCCAATTCCAAGGTTTTCAAATCTACTAAGTTCAGACTCATTGGATAGCTCAGAAGACATAAAAAAAAACAATAGAATATGATATTAATGCTAAAACTGTTTGAACAAATGAGTTGATAAAGCTAATTAAATAAATTAATTCCTCTAATACAAATATAAGGTTTAAATGATAGGATAAATGTCTAAAACAAATGGATAAATGGTTGAGTGAAAAATATAAGGTAGATGGAATGTCTTATTTCTGTCACTTCACGGACCTCTTCACTTCAACTGCTCTTTAATTCTTCAATATTTGTCTGTAAAGAAAACATTAGTATATAAGTAGAATTACAAGAATCATAAATAAACTTTAAAGCATAAATCACATGTACATATACATACATGAATTCATAATCATATGCATTTCCCTCCTTCAAATATCATCACAAACATACATGTAATATACTTAAGCATTTACATTCTTCATTTATCATAGATATATGTTTATGTTCTCCTACAAACATACATGCATTCATATGTTCATACATCTATGCACATACATAATACTTAAGTGCACTCATATACATACATTCAAACACATACACATATACATGCAAATATCACATTCACTTCTAAATGTATTAAATCATGCAAATGCATTAACATGATTTAATATGTACTAACATTCATTTATATGCATATATTCATTAATTCATACATATGCATATTTACTAAGACACATATGCACTTAGCTATACATGCAAACATACATTCATGAATCAAATTACATTCAATCCATTAACTTTTATATATAGACTCATTCACTAACCTAAACATTAATATGCTAACTTAATACATACACATTCTTCTATACATATTTGCACATTCTCATTTATCACTCAAACATAGTAACATATTCTCAAGCATACATTACACTTAACCCTAAGCAAATTAACACAATAATGCACACATTAACCTATGCTTATTCATTCATTTACATACCCATGCATATTAATCATGCATCCTATGATACACATTTTAATATGCATAGTCTCTAGTATACTAACCAGTCATACTTTTCCATGCATATTCTCATACTCTCATGCACATGCATCTATATATGCTCTTATATGATAACATACACACAAACACATACATTTATATGCTCATGTATGACCACATGCACCTATTCCCATAAAAATGCATTCCTACACAAGTATGCTTACACATTAATCATTCAAGCACATGCATTCATACACATGCTCATGCATGCTAACACACATTCATGCACATGCTAACACTTAACTTAGCGATACTAACATGAATAACTACACATATGATATCACTATGCAAATATATACACACTTATACTTACTCATAGAGACTAAAATCTAATTAAACTTTTAGAAATACTTATCTAATTATATCATGCCAATTGCTAATTAAACAATTCAATAACTAATTAGACCTTATTATATCTAATGCATTAATTTATATCTAACTAGATTTAAATGTCACTAATTAAAAAATATATATATATCTAACTTCTCTCTCTCTCTCTCTTTCTCTCTCTCTCTCTCTCTCTCTCTCTCTCTCTCTCTCTCTCTCTCTCTCTCTCTCTCTCTCTCTTTGCGCATGCGCTACGTGTCTGCAGCTGCCATGGAGGGAGGGACAACAGAAGGAAAAATAAAAAAAATAAAATATATATCTTTCTCCCTCAGACTTTTTCCAAGATTCCTCTCTCTCTCTCTCTATCTGTATGCTAACTCTCTCTCTCTCTCTCTCTCTCTCTCTCTCTCTCTCTCTACATGCACGCGCTGTGCGCGTGAGCACTGCCAGGAGGAAGGGACAAGGAGAAATAAAATAATTAAAAAAAACAAAACATTAAACTCTATCTCAGCGCTCATTTGTACTTCTCTCTCTACGCACGTGTTGCGTGTTGCAGACGCAGTCAAGGAAGAAGGGAGGGACAAAAATCATTTATTTTGTTAAAAAAAAACCTCAGCTAACTCTTAGCCGTGCTAAGATGGCTGCCACTCTCTCTTATCTCTCTAGAGACGCACATTAGATCCTCCCATCGGAAAGGACACTCTACATCAGAGCTTTCTTAAGCATGCACATGAGTCTATAGTAGTGACCCGATCCCTCTCTCGCTTTCTTCCTCTCTTCTTCAATGTGAGCATACACAGCTGCCAGACGTTCTCTCTCTACACAGTACAAAAGGGGTAAGGAAGAGGAAGAAAATACCTGTAAAGAAAACATTAGGAGAACTAGAGCATAGCACACATATTTATACACACAAAAGTCCTATGTCTATCACTCTTTTTAATCCTGCTTTGATTCCTCATCCACTCTTTTACCCACACTTATTCACCACTCTTTTCATTTCACTTTTCTCTCACAACCACACTTTTACATACTCACTCACAAACCATTCCTTTAAACTTACCTTTCTCATAATTTAAATGCACATCTTTTTTTTACCATTCTTTAATCTAACACTCTCACACACCACTAATTATTTATCCATTTCTAATTATCATTTTTAATTTATTTATCCTAAATTTCCTAATTAATTTATTTACTTTATTTAAGCTTACATTAAGGTTTTAATTAATTAAATACCTTAGTAATTATATTTACACACACTATTAAATTAACTAATTAAACCATAATTTATTTAATAATAAATAAATACCTAATTTATAAATTTAATTGAATACCAAATATTATTATCCCTTAAAACATACTAAAACCCTTAGAAATCCCTTTGAAACTCATCAGAACCCATTGACAACCTAGTTTAACCCTAGTATTAACCTTATCACTAACCCTAGAATTAACATTCTTACTTAAATACACATAAATTTAAGTAACCCTAGGGTTTTGTACCCATGATCCTTGCTTATTTGAGTATAAAAGCACATTTAATGTGAAATTAGGGTAAACCCTAATATAGCACATTTTCTTCTTCATCAATTGTACCTATAAACACTTTCAAAGTAGTTAATTCAACCAAAAGAGCTGGTCAAAAGTGATATAAAAGGTTAGAGTTCACCAATAAAATTGTTTTCATTTTTTTGGTCGTCAACTGGAAGATGCAAATCTTTCCGACATCCACCCCCACCAAACCTGCACATCGTCCCGATGGGCCAACTTGTAGATTAAGGGAAGCAGCATCGTGAGGATTATCCTGAATTTTAACCATATAGCAACATCACATATTTTATAAATAAGTTTAAACTTATCAAAATATGCACATGAAGTTTATTTTAATTAAATCTGGCAATGAAAACATAAAGTTAAACTATCAACCTATTCACTCAACAAAACATTAATCAAAATTTCATCCATTTATAAACTTTTCGAAGATTAGTTTGGAATAGAAATCATCTTCATTCACTCAAATGTAGGTTTCTTCATATACATGCATTTACATATGAGCAATAAAAAATTTCAAAGAAATCTACTAAATCTACTCGTACAGACATCCGCCTTGTTTGCCCAATTTTATTCACTAGATGTGATTTCCACAACTAGCATTCTTCATCTTTCTGCCTTCATACTAGTATGATGTAAATCTTCATATAGATAATAAGTGTAAATACCTTTTTGGGGTGAAAGAAGGTATAACTTCCATACATCAAATATTATGTTTCTTTTCTATTTTTCTATTTGTTTTTTTACATTCGTAACTTTTTTGTTTTGAAGGGGAAAGGCTTAACCCCTTAATCCGAGCTAAGGATCTAGATGCATGTACAAGAAAGACCTAGGTTTTCACAGACAAGGATCATGCATCAATATGCTCCTACACATATACAATTACTTCCATTATCTAAAATGAACTACAAATCCTTCTATCCATCACAAATCCCACTCAATCTATAAACTTAGAAATATAAATCATGATTGTTTTCCTAGTATGGCCAAATAGATTCCTTTCATAATTGAATAAGAATCATCCAATATGTTATAACTAATTTTAATACAAATGCAAGTGACATATATAAATCAAAATATCAATAAATTTTAAGACATAGAAAAAAATATGACCTGAAATCAACTTCCTCTTCAATCTTCTTCAACATCATTTTAAATTCATCATAAACCTATAATTTGATCTTCAAAGACCTGCTAAAAAAAAACATCAACAGCTAGACATACAAAATTACTTAGTTTCATAACAAATATTCTTCTTCATCATGCAAAAGAAAACCACATTAAAGGAAATCAATCATTCTCTTCATCATACACTACTTCATTAGTTTCATCATTTCTTTGCTTGAATAATTTAATTCTTTTGTCTGCAATTAAGTTCTTAAGAGGTATACCATCTAAATTTTTCAATTACATTTTCAATGTGTTCATCAAAAGAAATAAGTTGTTTATCTCGATAAAATTTTTCATATAATTTTATAATTTATTTAGGAATTTCTTTATAATAAATGAATTGTAAATACTATGAAGGGAAATATAATGAAAAACTATCTAAAGTATTTACAAATGGGTGCAAGACATCAATCCAAGAACCACCATTGTCTCGCTCAACAGTGGCATCTAGGCAGAATTTTGATCATAATAAGTTCCAAACTCACGAAGAGGCATATGATCTTCGTGTATCTTTTCATGAGAACTGACGGGCGTCTTTCTAATTTGCTCCCGATTTTGTACATGGTTAGGGCTGACTATCAAAACTTGGAGTGATTGAAAATCATCTTTAGATTTAATTCTTGCATATGTAGAGCCGTCATCCATTACTTCCGTCTCCATTCTAGCTTTGCATATAAATGGTTGGCCCAAGATAATTTAAAAGGAGCACTTGTCCTGAATGAAAAAGTGAAATGTCTTCAAGATTCCTCCTATCATTAGAGGTATGTTGGCACATGGTCCTCGGAGTGATCCACAACCATTATCCGTAGTTCTCATTATCCAGTTGTGATTCTTATCAATAGGCCATTTAAACTTATCATATAATTCTTTTGAAATCACATTGATTTCTGACCCAGAATCAATTAGGGCTAAAGTAGAATATGATTTCTTCTGATCACCTAAGTTAATTTTAATCTCAGGTGTGCCTTGTGCCCAAAAACATTTTCTAAAATTGCTCTCCAAGTTTTTTCTTTCATCGTTTGGTACAATCAGCCCTAAGAAATTTTTGTTAACATTACATGTATTTTTCTCTTCATCAACGAGTCAGAAGAAAGAGATTCATGCATTAACTGGGTTACATCGGCAACATCCTGCATCTCTACCTCTTGTGAAAGAAGGAATCTCTTTCTTTTAATTAGTTTAATACAATTTTCTTAAAATTCAATTTTTGATATTGAAAATATTTGTTCTAATGTCATTGTTACTCTGCTTTTCAATAAAATGTCATACAATATTTCCTTTGAATTAACTTTTTGTTCTAGTTCTGAAATAAGAATAGCTTTTGGAACTCTTTTCGATTTCTTGTCTGGTTTCTCTTCAGTTTGTTTTTCAGTTCTAGGAATTTCCTCTACTTTATCTGATGTTTGAATTGGCTCATTAATCACAGGTTGTTTACCCTCCCTAATTTCTCTTCTTCGCAGTTTATTTTCTTTAGAACTTTCGCCTTGATCAAATTGAACTTTCTTAGGTTTGGCTCACTCTCATCTTACTTCTAGTCATTCGTCTCCCTGATTCATTTTTATCTTGCTCATCATCCCACTCTCTCTTCTCTTCAACATTTACAATATGCGAATATATCGAGAATTGATCGACGGGAGAGTTCCATTCATTTTTCTGCATAATGTCATCTCTAGCCTTTATTAATGCTTCAATTGAGTAGTTCCTCATTTCTCTAGTTTGCTCTGAATCAAGGTCACTATCTAGATATTCTAGTTTAACAGCAGAAGATGTTTTCTTAGACTCAGAAAGGTTTCCGTAAAGCTTCTGTAGCCCTCCTTTTCCACAATTTGCAGCTAAGGGTAAATGTGTTCTATAGTCGCACAATCGTTTGTTAATATCAATTACAAGTCTTTGTTCTTTTGCTTCTTTTAAAGCTTCACATGTATAGGTAAGATGATCTGTGGCATCACACGAGATACATCTCCTCACACTGGAACTTCTCCGCTCATTGAAATTCCTTTGGTTGAATGCTTGAGGAATTGGTTGGGGTACAATTGGAGGATGAGGAGGTACTAAAGGAGGATTAGGAGGTACTAATGGTGGATTAGGAGCACTTACAAGTTGAGGATATATAGTCGAATGAGCTTGCATTGCAGGTTTATCTTGTAAGTTTAATGCATACACCACATTCTGCAAAGCCGATACCTCTTTAGACATATTTTCGTGCATGTGCATCATGTTGTCCAACTTGTTAAATAAAATTTCAAATTGTAACTTAGTTGGAAGTTTAGATGTGGAAGTTGTTGGCTCAAAGTTTGAGGCTATATGTGTATCCCTAGTTGCATGAATAGGAGGAAAACTAGAAGATGGTTGAGACATCGAATCGTAAAGGAGTGTTTTGTGTTGCTTCATGTGAGCAACCACCTCAACCATTGTTTTCACTACACCCTATTCATCTGTAAGCCCATATTTTTTTTATGGTTCTTCAAGTCTACGCTCAACCTCTACCCTTATATCTAGGCTCAAGATCTTAAGAAAATATAATACTATATCTGGGGTAAGGGTAACCCTATCCTATTCTCATAATTGAGAGAATCTTTTCATAAATTTGCTATGGATTTGAGTTAAAGAAATGTGAGGCTTAGGGGAACTAATCCATTTCATAAATCCCTCTCTACTGTGTTGACTATAGTCCTCTAAGTAAAATTCCTTATGTAACTCCCTTTCGAAACTCATCCCATTCTTGATTGTCATGTAGTTCCATAATAGCCTTAACCGTGCCTATGGCAAGTCTACCTAGATATGATTTCCATTTTGTATCAGGCAAACCATGTAGCTTGCCTAATTCCTCAAATGTGTCTAAATAATTTGTAACATTCATCCTAGTGAACTTCCCTTTATCTTTTAATAAAGTTTCAACTACTTTCTGACCCTAGTCTCATGCATCATGTTTTAAAATAGTTCATCCATTTTTGTACTTTGATTTGATCTAGCTTAAACAATCCTAACAATATCCTGAACTTCTTTCTTTACTCTTTCCTTATTTTCAGCTACTAATTCTGAAATTCTGTTAGAGTCCAGTTTGATATGCTTTTAAATATGCCAATATGTTGCAATTAAACCTATGATTAATGCTTAACCAAAATTTTGCTTTTAACCTATACCAAAAATTTTGCCTTTAAACAAAATTTTGCACTACTAACCGAAGAATTTGAGAGTAAAAGAAATTATACCAATGGCTCGAAGAAGAGGCTCAAAATAGTGCTTTGTGAAATTTAATACATTTATTATCTTTAATCAAAGCCTAAATACATCTTTTGCGAAAATGAGTGCAAAGGTTTTGTTCTTCAATTGTTTGATGAGAGGGACGGCGAGAGGAGGATCGCCTACTTGCCAATCTTCATGGAGGTGCTCAGATCAATAGACCGGCCCTCGACACCAAGAAGATTGCAAGTTTTTACGAGATAGCCACAACTCCCAAGGATGAAGATGCGGCAACAATTGTTGAGTCGAATATATGAATATGCAATGCAACTGGAAATATCAATCTCACTCACAAACCGATGGTTCACGTCAGGTTTACCAATGTCGGGTCGTGGAGATGCTCAGATGATGGATCAGTTCATCTGCTAGATTGATCGACACACGCTGGGTGTCTGGAGCTGACTCACGTACTTAAAGGATAAGGTTTTTGATGACATAAACAATTTTAATCACCTATCTTTTAATGAAAAACTAAAGTCAATTTATAAAAACAACTTTAATAATTTATGCACCTAAGGACCATAACGATGCACAACTCTATATCTAGCAATAGCTTCTTGATAGGATGATAAAGTCAATGATTCTTCAGTTATCCGATCTTTAATTACCTCCTCTATTTCGGTTTCAATTGGCTTCAGATGAGTATGTCTATTTAGAGGTGGTGGAAATAAGTTTTCACTATGTAGTTCATGAGATGCAATGGAAAATAAAGTTAAGAACTTAGTTAAACAATGGTCATAGGATATGGAAACTAAAGATTCTGAAGTAATTTGATCATTAATGACTTTTTCTATTACTACTTCTATAGACTCAATTCCAATTTCAATGTTTTCAAATCTACTAAGTTCAGATGCATTTGATGGCTCAGAAAACATAAAAAAAAAACAATGGAATATGATATTAATGCTAAAACTGTTTGAAAAAATGAGTTGATAAAGCTAATGAAATAAATCAATTCCTCTAATACAAATATAAGGTTTAAATGATAGGATAAATGTCTAAAACAAATGGATAAATGATTAAGTAGAAAATATAAGGTAGACGGAATGTCTTCGATCTATCACTTCACGGATCTCTTCACTTCAACTTCTCTTTAATTCTTCAATGTTGGTCTGTAAAGAAAACATTAGTATACAAGTAGAATTACAAGAATCATAAATAAAATTTAAAGCATAAATCACATGTACATATACATACATGAATTCATAATCATATGCATTTCCCTACTTCAAATATCATCACAAACATACATGTAATATACTTAAGGATTTATATTCTTCATTTATCATAGACATATGTTTATGTTCTCCTACAAACATACATGCATTCATATGTTCATACATCTATGCACATACATAATACTTAAGTGCACTCATATACATACATTCAAACACACATACATATACATGCAAATATCACATTCACTTCTAAATGTATTAAATGATGCAAATGCATTAACATTATTAATGCATTTGTACTAACATAATACTTAAGTGAACTCATATACATACATTCAAACACACATACATATACATGCAAATATCACATTCACTTCTAAATGTATTAAATCATGCAAATGAATATGTACTAACATTCATTTATATGCATATATTCATTAATTCATACATATGTATTTTTACTAACACACATATGCACTTAACTATATATGCAAACCTACATTCATGGATCAAATCACATTCAATCCATTAAATTTTATATATAGACTCATTCACCAACCTAAACATTAATATGCTAACTTAATACATACACATGCCTCTATACATATTTGCACATTCTCATTTATCACTCAAACATACTAACATATTCTCAAGCATATATTACACTTAATCCTAAGCAAATTAATGCAATAATGCACACATTAACCTATGCTTATTCATTCATTTACATACCCATGCATATTAATCATGCATCCTATGATACACATTTTAATATGCATAGTCTCCAGTATTCTAACTAGTCATACTTTTCCATGTGTATGCTCATACTCTCATGCACATGCATCTATATATGCTCTTATATGATAACATACACACAAACACATACATTTATATGCTCATGTATGACCACATGCACCTATTATTCCCATAAAAATGCATTCCTACACAAGTATGCTTACATATTAATCATCCAAACACATGCATTCATACACATGCTCATGCATGCTAACACACGTTCATGCACATGCTAACACTTAACTCAGGCATACTAACATGAATAACTACACATATGATATCACTATGCAAATATATACACACTTATACTTACTCATAGAGACTAAAATCTAATTAAACTTTTAGAAATACTTATCTAATTATACCATGCCAATTGCTAATTAAACAATTCAATAACTAATTAGACCTTATTATATCTAATGCATTAATTTATATCTAACTAGATTTGAATATCACTAATTAAAAAAATAAATATATATCTAACTTCTTTCTCTCTCTCTCTCTCTCTTCCTACGCGTGTGCAGCGTGTCTACAGCCACCGTGGAGGGAGGGACAACAGAAGGAAATATATATATATATATATATATATATATATATATATATATATATATATATATATATATATATATATATATATATATATATATATACATACATATATATATATATATCTTTCTCTCTTAGAACTTTTGCAAAGATTCCTCTCTCTCTCTCTCTATCTCTGCGCTAACTGTCTCTCTCTCTATCTTTGAGTATGCGCGATGCGCACTTGATCACCGCTAGGAGGAAGGGACAGAGAGAATTAAAATAATATAAAAACACAAAACATTAAACTCTCTCTCAATGCTCCTCTATACTTCTTCTCTCTCTATGCACGCGCTGCGTGCTGCCGACGCCGCCAGGGAAGAAGGGAGGGAGAAAAAACATTTTTTTTGTTTAAAGAAAAAAACATCAGCTAACTCTCTGTCGTGCTTAGAGCGCCGCCACTCTCTCTTATCTCTCCCTCTCTTCCTCTCTTCTTCTACGTGAGCATACACAACTACTAGGTGTTCTCTCTCTATAGAGTATAAAAGGGGTAAGGAAGAGGAAGAAAATACTTGTAAAGAAAACATTAGGAGAACTAGAGCATAGCACATATATTTATACGCAGAAAAGTCCTATGTCTATCACTCTTTTTAATCCTGCTTTAATTCCTCATCCACTCTTTTACCCACACTTATTCACATCTCTTTTCATTTCACTTTTCTCTCAAAACCGCACTTTACATATTCACTCACAAACCATTCCTTTAAACTTACCTTTCTCATACTTTAAATGCACATCTTTTTTTTACCATTCTTTAATCTAACACTATCACACACCACTAATTATTTGTCTATTTCTAATTATCATTTTTAATTTATTTATCCTAAATTAACTAATTAAATAATTCACTTAATTTAAGCTTATATTAAGGTTTTAATTAATTAAATACCTTAGTATTTATATTTACACACACTATTAAATTAACTAATTAAACCATTTATAATAAATAAATACCTAATTTAAAGATTAATTTAATTGAATACCAAATATTGTTACCCCTTAAAACACACTAAAACCCTTAGAAATCCCTTTGAAACTCATCAAGACCCATTGAGAACCTAGTTTAACCCTAGTATTTACCTTATCACTAACCCTAGAATTAACATTCTTACTTAAATATACATAAATTTAAGTAACCCTAGGGTATTGCACCCATGATCCTTGCTTATTTGAGTACAAAAGCACAATTAACGAGAAATTAGGGTAAACCCTAATATAAAACATTTTCTTCTTCATCAATTGTACCTACAAACACTTTCAAAGTAGTTAATTCAACCAAAACAGTTGATCAAAAGTGATATAAAAGGTTAGAGTTCACCAATAAAACTGTTTTCATTTTTCTGGTCATCAACTGGAAGATACAAAACTTTTTGACATCGTGCCATGCATGAAAACACAAAACACTAACTTTCTCTATGTGTAGCAATAGATAGAGGTCATGATCTCAGGACCTATGCAGAGGTTTATCGTACTTGTGCAAGCTACTAGAGATGATGATACAGCCAAATCCTCCAGAAAAAAGCTCAAAAACACACAAAAATAGAAGGCACAATCTCTCTCACACACAAGTGAAATGTGGGGAAGGAAATATGAACAAAAACGGAATTTTTTGTGAAGGTGATGGATGTCGGAGATGGTGATGAAGAAAGTAAGAAAAAATGACAAAAATTAAGGAAAATACCTATGACTCTAGCATCACAACTCTACATCTTACCATCACATGCTCGTCCTTAAAGCTCTCTCTTCAGCAACTGTGCCAAATTTGGTGTCACTCTATCACAATAGCGAGTACCAACGTGAGGAGATCCACCTCATAAATGTCAATCTGTGGAGACGTGAGGAATAGTATGATGACTATGAGCAAGTGAAGGCATAAGTGCATGAGTGAGAAGCACACAAACATGCACACACATATACACACACACATGCACACACACATGCACACAAGGCAAGAACAAAGAGAGGAACAATGAAGTTCTTTCTATTACTCAAGAAGTCTCTTACAATAGCTCAAAACTCTAACAAGAAAACCTAAAAAATAATCTCTCTAAATCTTTTTATAGTTTTCTGACTAGCTTTGGCCATGTCTAGAACTAGTGTCTGGCTTAGTTAAAAATTAGGTTCTAGGGCTTATTTGAGGGCTCAAAGGGAGTATAATAATTATGAAAATTGGTACAAAGGTATTTCTACTACTCTTCAAGCTTGAGGAATCCTTGGCTGGTAGAAAATGGAGTTGGAATTATCAATAATGGTATTTATAGTGTTGGTGTAGTGATTAAAATCACTATTGATTGGAAGTAATTTATGAATAAAAAACAATTAGGCCTTATAGTCGGGTTGTGCTTGACTGCTCTCCTCATTTTAAGAATCCATATCATTTTTGCATTGTGTATTTGGAGTAAACTCTCTATGCTCACAAACATGGATACTTGTTTGAATGTACAAAGATAAGTAACCCATTAAAGTTTCAAAAACTAAGTAAACTTATGTTCTAGGTATAGATGATGGATCCAATACTTTCAATCATCAACGTAGGGACTGGAATTTATCAACCATATTCTAAACTACTTTGAAGCCAATATTATGCATCCTTTTCGTGTATGCATACTTAAAGATGCAAAATTTCATGCATGTATAAATGTCAATGCACTATGGATCTATTCATGCAAAACATCCATAGAAGATCTTAAAAAACTATCTTTTTACTATGCCATTTTTAACCTTTATAGCAATCCATACATGAATTATTCCCTTTCCATGTTTTCGTAATTAAAGTAACCTTAAAATAACTCAACACCAGTGCATGCCAACTGTACTAAACCTTATGATTACTGAATTTTTAATTTGTCATTACGTCCTCTATTGATGCATGCATGTATGTATGTATGTATGTATGTATGTATGTATGCATGCATGCATGTATGTATCTAAGAATGTATGCATGTATGTATGTATATATGTATGTATGTATGTATGATGTATGTATGTATGCATGATCTATGTATATATGCATGCATGCATGCATGCATGTATGTATGTATGTATGTATGTATGTATGTATGTATGTATGCATGTACGTATGTAACTATGTATGTATGTATGAATGTATGTATGAATGTATGTATGTATGTACGTCTATGTATATGTAAGTAATTAACTAAGTATCTATGTATGTATGTGTAAATATATGTATTTATGTCTCTGTGTATGTACGTATTTTTGTATGTATGTATGTATGTATGTATGTATGTATGCATGTATGTATGAATGTATGTTCATATGCATGTATGTATGTATGTATGTATGTATGTATCTATGTACGTATGTATGTATGTATGTATGTATGTACGTATGTATGTATGTATATATGTATGTATGTGCGTGTGTAACTAAGTAAATAATTCAATATGTGGGGTAGTAAGTAATTAAGTAAGTAAGTATGTATGTATGTATTTATTCATGTATGTATGTATGTATGTATGTACGTACGTATGTATGTATGTATATATGTATGTATGTGCGTGTGTAAGTAAGTAAATAATTAAATATGTGGGTTAGTAAGTAATTAAGTAAGTATGTATGTATGTATTTATTCATGTATGTATGTATGTATGCATGCATGCAATATCGTGTGTGTAAGTAGGTATGCATGCATTTAAGCATGTATGTATGTATGCATGCATGTATGTATGTATGCATGCATGTATGTATGTGTATGTATATATTTCTGTCTGTATGAATTTATTTATGTATGTATACATGTATTTATGTATACATACATAAATACATGTTTTATCGACGTTATTAGTGAATTGATTACAACCTCAAATGTATTTGTTCATTGCGGGGTCTCACCTTTTAATGCAACTTCTCTCAAACAAGCTAAACTACTGAACTTCAAAAGTGAATGCAAATACAATAACAACACAAGCGATATTTCACGATGCGAGAAACCCAACGTTTTATTTTCAACTTAATAGAAAGATCTAATCAATTAATATGTATGCATATAAATGAGATTTTTGTACCTTGGTCCATTTATACAAAGTGAATCCCTTTTCCATTTGGGGTAAGATGCACGATGTATGGGTTAAGTAAAATGTATCGCGAACATATTTGCTCGTGTCTTTGTTTTTCGAGCAACCTGATTTGATTTACAAATTAAAATCATAGTACTTTGTTGTACGCGTATGTCAGACTATATTCAAAAGATTCAAGGTGCATGCAATTCATATTCAGAACAGACATACTTCATACATCAGAAAGAAGAACTAAATTTTCTCAAATTTCAGAAAAAGTGTTCACTCTTATCAATGTCTTTATCGTTTACTGACACAGTGAGAAATCTATCATATTTAGCTGGCAGACAATCATACTGTAGCAAAATCCTGAAATAGATAATCAGAGATCACAATGGAAGCAATGTCATAGTAGATTAAAACAAAAGCTTGAGATAGTAATCATAGTTGGAATAGTAAAGAAGTGATGGTTGGGCATTAGCACAAAACTAAAGCTGTTGTCATAGATCGTTGATTCATGATAACGATCGAATAAGGATATTCACCACAATAAACAAAACAGACGTTACCTTGTTGGTAAAAACAAGTGCTCCATTTGAGTGGCTATAAAAAAAAACAAGTGCTCCATTTGATCTCCGTCGATAGCATGCAGCATTCAATCCTCCTAGAAGGATTCCCAAAAATTCAGCTTTTGCTCTTCTATGATCAATTTTGTTTAATCCCTCCTCAGTATGTGAAGTGACTCTTTGTGATAATGCTCTGAACTTCCCATTCATAGAGAGTATAATATCTTCGAAATCATCTCTGTGATCCTAGACATGATTTCGAATCTATAATCCTGAGTAATGCCAATCTATAATCCTTCCCCATCACAGACTTCGAATTCCGATGCCGTTCCAAGGAGTTAATCCACTTGTGCGTGTCAACCTCACAACCAATGGTTACATCTCACTTTCCATCAGTAGTATTTACCTCTTAAGGGATATGCTCAGACATAACACGCTGGTCAAATCACGAAAGTATGCGGTCTCCAAAGGGGTATCTAGAATCAATCTAATCATCCCTTGCAGTTCCTGTCTGCTTGGCCTCAAAGCTGACAAGGAGGAAGACGTGGTAACGAAGAGTACGTAAATTATGCAAATGACGACTAAAAAGTTGCAGGCGCATACAACTGCAATTGCTCGTTTGTAACACCTCCCAACATCCTGACTTGCCATCCTTACGTAAGCCGGACAACTGCCAATTTCTAGGAAGTTCAAGTCATGAAGAATATGTGTTGAAATTTCATGGCATTTTTGGCGCACACATATTCAATTCCTTCGTCTAGGCGGTTCATCTTCGATCCCGAGGAATCATTTCATATATCTGAGAAACGGACAGACATGATGTCTCCGTATGGCCTCGCGTATTCAAGGACCCTGGCACGGAGAAAGAATCGATAATCGGATAAAAAACGATGAACTGCAGTAACAGAGCTTCAGCCTTAGAATATACAGTGGCTTGCATGAATTTTCGTATATAGCAGACAAAAAACTTCAGATAGCTAGTCTCTTTCCTCTCGTTTTTTTGAAACTTTCTTCTCACAGTTGTCATGCACCTGAGAGAGAGGAATCGACGCCCATTTTCTTTCCTTTTTGCCCCCAAAATGACTCCCCCCCTTCATCTACGTTGCATCACTAAGTTAGTAACATCTCTTCGAATCCTCCAGAACAACACATAATGTTCAACACAGGTATATTTCGAGGACCTAGGAGCATTTGGATGCTCACAATGCTTTGCAAAATAGTAGTGTGCTCATCGTCGTCAAATAACTAGAGCAAATTTTGCAAGGCAGCTTTAGTAATTATTGGAACAAAGCCACCATTGACAATATCAGCTCCATATCCACTTTCAATGCATTAACATGTGAGGATGCCTTGAACATTGAAGCAAAAGTGGTTGACTTCGAGTCATGACCACAAGCTGCAATAATGTTTCAATATATTTCATTTGACACAAAGCTATTCCACCATCAACATGCATAAACTGAATGCCCAAATAGTGATGCAAATGCCCCAAATCAGACATCTCAAATGGGGCATGTAAATCAGCCTTAAAATCAGTAATATGCCTCTGATGAGGACTAGTGAGCAGCATGTCATCAACATAAACCCCAATGATCAGAAGCACATCATTAGCACGCTTAACATATAAGGTGCTTTCAGTTGGACTATTCTCAAAACCATGTGCAATCAGAAAGGCATGTATCTTCTCATACCAAGCACATGGTGCTTGCTTTCAACCATATAATGCCTTCTTTAACCTACACACCTGTTTTCATGCCCTTTTTGCAGAAAGCCACGAGGCTGAAAACATACATTTCTTCATGCAAGTCACTATTCAAAATTGTTGTTTTAACATCCAACTTTTGTACATTCCAACCATGATGGGCTGCAAGTGCATATATGCTCCAAATAGTAGTCATACGACATGTAGGTGCAAAGGTCTCATCAAAATCAATGCCTCTTTCCTACGCGTAACCCTTCGCAACAAGCCTAGCCTTATACTTATCATTTGTTCCATCAGGCTTATGCTTCAGCTTGTATACTCACTTTGTGCCAATGGCCTTCTTGCTAGGAGGCAAGTCACATAAAAGACCAAGTACCATTCTTCATTATAGCATCATATTCAGATTGCATAACAGCCATCCAATTTTTTGAATTTTGTGATTCATCAAAGCAAACAGGTTCATTCTCATCGTAGAGGCTAGATGCAGCCATATCATAGGAATCTAATGCAAAAGGGGCACTATGAGAGCCTAATCGAGTATGATATGATAGAGGTGCATCTAATTTGTTATCACGCAAAGTCTTCACTAGCCATTTTGGCATAGTTTTTGCATTCTCAATATCAACTCTCTCATCAACAAGTGCATCGTGTAAATCTGCATCAGAAATGGGATAATCTACATCATCACATAAAATGTGCAAAGGCTGAGAATTTGCCTCATTAGGACGAGCACTAGACTGTCCACTTGTAAAAAGAGGCAGCAAAGTATCATACATGTCATTGGAGCTAACACATCTCTCCTTAGTACATGAAAGCAATGTCTAAATAGCATCTTCCACAAAAACAACATCATGACTAACAAGAATGTGTTTAGTCTGTGGGTGATACTGACGATAACCTTTAGTTTTAGAACTATACCCAACAAAAATACATTTTGTTGCTTTATCATCCAATTTTTTGCAATGTTATTTAGGCACTGATGCATATGCCAAACAACCAAAAACATGAAGATGAGCAACGGATGGCTTGTGATCATGCCAAGCCTCATATGGAGTGATAGACTGTAGTGCTTTAGTGGGACACCTATTAAGTACATATGTTGCACACATAATAGCCTCAAGCCAGAAACTATGCGGTAAAGCCCGACTCTTGAACATACACCTCACCATCTCCATGAGTGACTTGTTCTTCCATTCAGCAACTCCATTCTATTGAGGTGTATATGGCATTGTACACTGGTGTTTTATCCCACGTTTAGCCAGAAATGCATTAAAATAAGAAGACATATATCCCCCCCCCCTCAATCAAAACAAAGGGTGCCCATTTTACATGCTGACATATTTTCAGCCAAAACCAAAAACCGTTTGAAGCACATGAACACTTGGGACTTTGCTTTCAATGGATATACCCATGCATGCCTAGAAAAATCATCAATGAAAGTCACGAAGTAAAGATAATTTCCAAAAGAGGGTGTCTGCATAGGATTGCAGACATCACTATGAACAGGCTGCAATTTCTGAGTAGCCCAAACTCAACCATCTTTTGGAAATGAGGAATGCCGCATTTTGCCCAAAATACAGCCTTCACATACATGTTAAATGTTGGAATATGCAAGTCCACATCATCTCTTCAAAGTATTATTATAGGTTGAACTCTTTATTAAAGTTCATTATATTCTTAGAGTGATTTATCATGTTTTCCACATCATCCATAGTCATGAATAAAGCATATTTGAAGTCAATGCCAAGTTGGAAAAGTGTTCCTATAATTAAGGAAAAATTTTAGGACAGCAACACATCTTTTCTGAAGGTAGTTTTGCACGGACCATATCTCGCTAACCATGCATTCTTTTTCATTGATTAAAAGGCTGAAGTATTCTCCATCATATCAGGTATCACGTCACCAAAAATCTTGCACAAATTCATCTCCAAACTCAAGTTATGCTAGCCGCAAGTTGGTAGGTAGAGAATTGGCAGATTGCTGAAAACGGCTAGTAGGCCAACTTCGGAAGCTTGTATCTTGAGCGTCATCTCAAAATGGTTTCATCATCAAAGTTGTTCTCCATATCATGGAGAATCTCCATCTAAAACAGTTTCACCAAACTCCCACGCATTAGAGAGTTATGCCTATTTAAACAGAGGCTTTTGAGCATTTTCGACAGACAGACAGAGGGCTGGAGTTGAGAGACAATCGACTCATTTCTTGTGGTTGTGGAGTGCATCCTAGGGACTGAAGTGGAGTGGTGTATACCAGACACTCTTGACCATTATACATTGGCTTCATTTGTATCATTGAGCTCATTTGATAGTGTTATCAGCTTTGTTCTTTTCAAGTAGTTTGAGCTTGAGTTAGCTTCTACTACTGAACTTTGTATTCTTGTTGATTTAAGGATTGCTCACTTATTTGTCTCTCATATCTCATCTCATATATTCTTTGAAAGTGTGTTTAAGCTCAGCTCCTCATTTTTCTCATGGTATTAGAGCACCTAGGTTAGAAGTGCCTAGTGTGAGCATATTTGAGTAAAGGGAAGAGTCTCAATTCAACTTGTTGCAGTTGAAGATGGCACCAAGTCTCCACAACCTACACTTAGAAGGAGTTGAGAAGCTCAATGGCAACAACTATGCTACATGGAAGGTAAAGATGGAGTCCTTACTTTTCTTTCAAGATTGTTGGGATTTAATTTCGATGGACAGACCGACTGGAAGTGAAGAAGAATTGTCCAAATGGGATAAGAAGGCCATGTTTGCAGTTCATATGATAAGGTTGAGTGTCAAAGATGACATTCTCAGTCATCTCCTTGATGTGAAGACTCCCAAGAAGGCAAGGGAGACATTGAAGAATATCTACGAGTCTAGGAGAACCTCGAGGCAAGTGGCATTGAGGGCTGAACTTACCAATTGTACGAGGAAGCAAGGAGAGGATGCTTCAAGCTTCATCAAGAGAGTCAAGAATCTACATCAACAACTAGTGGCTTTCGGAGATAAGATGTCTGAAAACGAGCTCTCTACAATCATCATCCATGGATTGGGAGATGGATATGAAGGCTTACTTCAAGGCCTTATCATCTTGAGGGAGAAGCCATCTCTTGAGGAGATGGAACAAATTTTTAGAGATGAAGATGAAAGGCAGGCTCCAATGAAGTCAATACATGATGGAGGAAAGGCATCAACATCAAATGACAAAGCACTCTTCTCATCAAGGGAAGAGGAAGATTCGACACACAAAGAGGAAGAGGGTGGCATCATCCCACTCACAACCAAGATCAACAAGATCATGAAGGTAATCAATCTTTCCAAGAAAGAGGACATCCTTCCTCAAGAGGTAGAGGAAGAGGAGAAGATAGAGGTAGATAGTACTCTATCTAGTGTTACAATTTCTTTAGGTATGGCCATTTTGCTAAAGATTGCAGGAGTAATCAAGATAATGGGAGAGGAAGATCAGCCCACTACAAGGATGGAGAAGGTGGAAATGAGTACACTCATTTTGTAGAAGATTCTTCACTTGTATCATTAGAAGAGATAGTAGCCCATACACATGATCCCAAAGAGGAACCATGGTGGATCGATAGTGGAGCAAGTTCTCATATGACTTCTCATGCTCAATACTTTTCTAATATTGATTATTCTCATAATGGTACTATCTTTACAGCAGATAGTACTCCAAATTCCATTGCAGGGAAATGTGACATACCCATTCGATTAGGAACAGGAGAGAAAAAGACACTCCGCAATGTTCTCTTGGTACCATCGCTTACCAAGAATCTACTTTCAGTTGGAGCTATGACTGAGAAGGGACTCAAAATAGAGTTTGAAGGCCTGCAATGCCTCATTAAAGATCCAAAGAATTCCTACAAAGTGGTTGCTAGAGGAAGAAAGCAAGGAAAGCTTTTCAAGTTAGAAGGAGAAGTCTCAGCATTTTCAACAATGGGAAATGACAAAGCAGCCCCCATTATGCCTACCGAGTTATGGCACAAGAGGTATGGTCACTTGAACTTCAATAGTATGTGTATGCTGAAGGAGAAAGGCATGGTCATTGGAATTCCAGCCTTACAAAGGATTGGAAAAGTGTGTGAAGCGTGGTGCCTTGGAAAGCATGCTAGGAGTAAGTTCTCAAAGAGCAGCTCAAGGGCACATGATATACTTGATGTGGTGCATGCTGATGTATGTGATTCAACCCACAAACCCTCACTTGGACGGAATATTTATTTTTTTACCTTCATGGATGATTTCTCTAGATATACTTGGTTTTATTTTATGAAGTCCAAGGCTGATGTATTTCAGATTTTCAAACACTTTCATGCTATGGTGGAAAAGATGACAGGACGAAGACTAAAGACTCTACGGTCTGACAATGGAGGAGAATTCTTCTCGAAGGATTTAAGCCATTATCTACTTGAGAATGGCATTCAAAGGCAACTTACTTGCAGCTACACCCCACAACAAAATGGAGTGGCAGAGAAGAAGAATAGGACATTATTTGAAGCAGCAAGATGCATGCTAAAAGACAAAGCTCTGAGCAACATCTTTTGGGCTGAAGCAATCAACACTGTTAAAAATAAAGAAGTAAGCTCGTATATATTTTTGCAAAAAGGATTTTCTTCAAGTAGAAGAAAAATACAAAAATGAAAAATAGAAGCATTTACTTCAGCAAGTAGTGGAGGCCAAAAGAGAATCATTCAAAAGAGAATCAAATCCAAAAACTGAACTGTAAGAGGAGTGGATGTCCAAAGTAGTGGAGAAATGATGGAGAAGAGCTCTCAAACTCATCATGAGAGTTTTTGATCACTTGGCTATAAAAGAGGCAAGGGAGGATACTCAAGTATAGAGGAAGAAGGCGTGGAAGCCCCCTTGTAGCTACTTCAATTGTTTTGAGTCATTTCGTTCAGTTCACTCTCATAGAGTATGTCCAACCACACACCCATTTTTGTGTAGTCTATTTGTAAGAGTCATATCTATCAATATATGTATCCAATTTTAGCGTTTAAATATTCGTTGGAAAGCTTATCTCGAGTACTTCCTTTGAATAGAACAGTGTCATGAAATTCTTTATGCTCTGTGAGTTATTCAGGTTTTAGTGAAGTCCAGTTTTCAACCTAATTGAGTGGATAGGTAGTCTATTTTGAATCCAATAGTTGCCAAGTCAAATCTACTCCAAATTGAGTGTTTGATATCTCATTTGAAAGCTCTAGGTGTCTAGTTTGAGTGACCCAAGTTTCAAGTTCATTGGATATTTCAATTGGTACGAGTTTTCATTTGAAGGTTCTGCTATTGGCAAGAGTCTTGATCCGAAGAAGGTCTTCTACACTTTCCACTGCGAGTAGGAGAGGAATTCTCCAACAATTGGTATTAGAGCATTGGATTTTGAAGAGGCAAAGCATTGGAACTGAAATGAAGCAAAGGACAAGCTACAAATCAAGGGGGAGCTTTGTAAAGTCAAGGAAGACCGCCACACAATACTTGAGGTAAACTTCAATCTTGGAAGTTTTCAATGGCTGATTTAGGACAACAAGTTGAGAAGTTAGACAAAGATAATTTTCAGTCTTGGAGGTATAGAATGATAAATTACCTTAACGGTAAAGGTTTATGGAGTCTAGTTAGTGGAGACGATCCACAACCGGTGGACCTTGAAGATCCCAACATTACTCCGGCACAAAGGAGACAATTTGCTGATTGGGAAGAGAGGAATCGAAGGGTGATGTTCCTCATCTCACAAGTTATTTCTAACACTATGATTGGTCATGTGCAAAGCTTAGAAACAGCTAAGGAAGTTTGGGAAGCATTGGAGAAGGTGTATGCTACCTCAACAAGGTCTTGGAGGATGCAACTCAAGAACGAGCTCAACAACATGAAGAAAAGCTCAAACCAAAGCATTAGTGAGTATACATTGAGGATCAAGGAGCTTCGAGATCAGCTAGCATCAGTTGGATGCAAGATAGAAGAGGAAGACATCGTCCAAACAGCCCTCAATGGCTTGAGGAGTGAAGAAAAGTGGAAGTCCCTTATCACAAACATTCTTAATAGAGATCCTCTACCAACATTCGACGAGATTATACCAAATCTTGTGGCTGAAGAGGTTGCTCAACAAGGAGAAGGCAACAAAGGTAAGGACAGCCATAGTCAAATGTTATATGCAGGAAGAGGTAGAGGAAGGAACTCAAGAGGAGGCTCGAGAGGAAGAGGAAGAAGCTACAACAACACAAATTTTAGCCAACACAACTCGGAGGACAACAAGGACAACTCAAATGACAACACACATAGAAGAGGTCAGGGAAAAAATAGAGGAATAGGTCGAGGTTCATACAATCCTCACAAAGGTATAATATGTTATCATTGTGGTAAACTAGGACATTATACAAATAATTGTTGGCAAACGAATGGAAGGATGAATGGAGGCAACCAAAGGAGCCAAAATAACTATGCGAGTACATCAAGTGAAGGAGACAAGCAAACCATGCTTGCCATGAAGCATGACTACAACAACTCAAGAAGTGATGACCAAAAATGGTTCATAGATTCAGGTTGCAGCAACCATATGACATGCCAAGGAGATTTATTCACAAAGCTACAAGCTCCAAGTGGAAAAGGATGTGTGGATACCGGCTATGAAATGCAACATGTAATTGAGCATGTTGGAGATATCAAGCTTGGAGATAAAAAGGTATTGGCTGACGTTCTTCATGTTCCTACTATTGCAAAGAATTTGATTTCAGTAGGACAAATGGTAGAGAAAGGATATCATGTTATCTTCAATGAAAAAGGCTGCTTTATAAAGAATCCAAAAGAAGGATTCAAGGTCATTGCTCAAGGAAGGAAAGAAGGAAGGATGTTCACCTTGGACATTCAACAACCACATGGAAAGGTGATGTATATTCAGTTTGGAAACAAGAGGATTGCTGAAATTGATTTGTGGCACAAAAGGTTTGGACATATCAACATTCCCAAGCTCAAGGACATGAGCAACCATGAAGTGGTAAGAGGTCTTCCAAGGTTCAATGATGCTAGACTACATGAGTTTTGTGAAGCATGCCAACTAGGAAAGCAAACTCGACAACCATTCAAGAAGAGCAACTATGTGGCAAGGAATGTCCTCGACTTGATACACACGGATGTATGGGGACCATCACAACAACCATCAGTGGCTGATAATAGATATTTTGTCACTTTTATCGATGATCATTCAAGAAAAGTATGGATTTTTTTCATTAAAAAAAAAATCAAATGTGTTCTCCCTGTTCAAGAGATTTTAAGCACAGGTAGAAAAGGAAACAGGACGCTACATAAAGACCTTGAGGTCCGATGGAGGAGGAGAATATTTCTCCAAAGAATTTTCAGATTTTCTTTATGAAAATGGCATCAAGAGACAATTTACATGTAGGTACACACCTCAACAAAATGGAATAACTGGAAGGAAAAATTGACATATCACAGAAGTTGCAAGATGCATGCTCAACGAGATGAAGATGCCACTAAACTATTGGGCTGAAGCAACTAGTACGGCCGTTTATTTGATGAACAAGTGCACAACAGCTGGAGTGCATAATCTAACTCCCGAGTGTTGGGAAAGATGGATGGATGATCCAAGAGATTGAGTAGGTACTGCTAAAACCTTCTTTGTACTAGCCCTCTTTAGCTTCAGACTTGATTAGTAGACTCCCTAATGACACCAAGAAATGGCCTATGTCCTTTGGAAATGAAGTGTGCAATGAATGAATCAAAACGGATAACTTTGGAAGTCACAAAGTCAAGAAAACCTTCTATTTTGGTCTTGACACCTGCTCAATGTTTTGCTCAGTGTGACCAGCACAGTAGCAGTTGATAAAATTCCTTCTAGGGGTATTCAATTAGCTTAGTAAGCTAACATTTGCAAGTGGAATGATGTAAAATAATGAACTATGTTCAGAGAAATTAATTTAGCAAGATTTGGTATACCCCCGATTTTTTAGGACTGTAGCAGAGATAGACCAGTGAGCACCTCGACGACGATTTCTCTGAATTGGCTGAATGAAATGACCGCAAACTTTGTAATCATGTAGATGACTTTTAGCTGAATCCAACAAGCTTTGAATCACTGAACTTGGAGTACTATTGGCTGAGATATGCCCTTGACAAGTTGACAGACTTTGGAGTAGACAATCAGTGAGCACAGAGATGAATGATGTAAAATGTATCTATAAATTAACACTTGTGTACAATCCCATTGGCATGAAAAGCATTGCCTAATGGTGTAGAGAGGTGTAGGCTATGGAGTAGTCCTCACACACACTCAATGACAGTAGAATGAAGCTCGGGAGTGATGTCTCTACTCGCGACTTTTCAAGTTCACCTTTTATATGAAATGTGTAAGAATTTGAATTCAAATTCAAATTCTTGGCTCCCTCTAATCAAGCTTCTAAAAGCTTGGAGATATTCTCTCAATCAAGTGAACTAACTTTTCCATGAATCATTTGGGTAGGTGATTACAAAAGATTCTAAGTCAAATTGACTTTTACAATGAGGTAAAGTGGTAAGTAATCACTAGCATATGTTCCTATGGTTCTTCATGCATGTAGAGTCTTCATGATATCTTTCAAGCCAAATGTGTAGGCTTGTGATTTACACCAACAGCTCCCCCTCAAGCCAAACATTTTGGCTTAAGTCTTCATTTTCAATCTTCAAGTACGTTCTGTAATCCAATCATAGATTTGAACCTACAAAGTTTGGTTTCATCCAAAGCTTTAGTCAGCAAATCTGCACATTGCATGTTGGTTGACACATAAGTCAGCTCAATGTCCTTGCTTAGCAACTTCTCCCTCACATAATGATAATGAACTTCTATGTGTTTGGTCCTAGCATGATAGATAGGATTAGCTGCAAGGTGAAGAGAACTTGTATTATCTCCAAAGATAATTGGTGGCCTAGTATATAAGCCCAATTCTGTGTACAAAAGCTTAATCCAAATTGCTTCTTGAGTGGCATTAGCTAGCCCTCTATACTCTGCCTCTGTAGAAGACAATGCAACAGTTGGTTGCTTCTTTGCAGACCATGAAATTGGTTTGTCTCTTGCAAAAGAAATGTATCCTGAAGTGCTCCTCCTATCATCCTTGCATCCTGCCCAATCTGCATCTGAATAGACTTTTATATCAATATCTGAAGTATAAGGAAAGTACAAACCATGGTTCTGTGTACCCTTGAGATACTTCAATATTCTCTTGGCATCCTCTAAGTGAGGTATCCTTGGCTTGTGCATAAATTGACTTAGCACACTAACTCCATATGCAATATCAATTCTAGTTAAGGTAGAATAGTTCAAGCTACCTACCATACTTTGATAACCTCTAATGTCTTGGACTTCATCACCTTCATGGGCACTTAGCTTTAGATTCACCTCCATTGGAGTGCTAGCTGCTTTAGTATCTTGCAAGTCAAATTTCTTTAACATGTCCTGTACATACTTCTTCTGAGTAATGTATATCCCTGAATTAGTGTAGACTAATTCAAGTCCCAAAAAATACTTCAATAATCCAAGATCATTGATCTTGAATTCCTTCATCATCTGGCTTTTGATGCTTCTAATTCCATTGACATCATTGCTTGTAATGATGATGTCATCAACATAAACACAAAGATAGATTACCTCTGAATTACTTCTCTTAATGAACAGAGAAGTGTCAACCTTACTCATGACAAAACCTTGGTCTTGGAGGTATGTAGTTAGCCTGTAATTCCATGCCCTAGGTGCCTGCTTCAATCCATATAAAGCCTTCTTAAATTTGCAAACATAAGTTACCTTCTTAGGGTCTTCATAGCCAGGAGGTTGTGACATATAAACCTCTTCTGAGATCCATCCATTCAAGAAAGCATTCTTGACATCCAATTGGTACATATTCCAATTCTTTGATGCAGCCACACTCACCAACACTCTGATTGTTGGCATCTTGGCCATAGGAGAAAATGTTTCTTCATAGTCAATGCCTTGGGTTTGTGCAAAACCCTTCGCTACCAATCTGGCCGGGTACCTGTTAATTGTGCCATCAGAATTTCTTTTCAATTTATAGATCAATCTGGATCCTATTACCTTCATGGAGTCCTTCTTGGGTACTAACTCCCATGTATCACTCTCCTTGAGTGCTTCAATCTCCTCATCCATAGCCTCTTTCCATTCTGATTTTGTGATTGCTTCTTCATATGATCCTGGTTCTTCATTTGACAAATCCTTTGCAAGATAAATTGAATGTGTAGTAACAAGAGTTGTATCACACCCATATCTGATAGGTTTTTTGCTTTCTCTTTGAGACCTTCTAATTGATTGAGTTGAAGATTCTGGTATGTCCTCAAGCTTCTTCATCTTCATTTTGCCTTTGGACTTCCATGCCTTGAACTCTTCAAGATTGATTGTATCTTCATCATCTGAACTTGACTCTCCATCCTGAGTAGGTTCCTCCTTTGTAAGTTTAGGAAATTCTTCTTCCAAATCATAGGGTAATTTGACCTTCCTGCATTCATTCTCATACCAAGAATCATTCTCATCAAAGATCACATCTCTGCTTACCATAAATCCCTTATTGGTGGGGTTATAAAACATGTAACCTTATTTATTTAAATCATATCCAATGAAAATACATTTTTCAACCTCTGGATCTAGCTTTCCTCTTACCTGTGAAGGAATGTGTACATATGCTACACATCCAAAAATTTTGCAGTGATCCAATGATGGTCTCTTACCATGCCATGCTTCGTATGGTGTCATACCATCAAGTGAATTTGATGGTAACATGTTTATGAGATAGGTGGCAGTAGAAACACTCTCTGCCCATAGATAGTTAGGTAATTTCTTCTCATTAAGCATAGATCTAGCTTTCTCAACAATTAACCCATTTCTTCTTTCAGCTACCCCATTCTGTTCAGGAGAGTACCTTGTGGTTATTTCTCTTTTGATGCCTCTGTCCTGCAAGAAGTCCTCAAATTCATTGGAGAAGTATTCACCTCCTCCATCTGACCTTAGCCTCTTCAAGTTCCTTCTTGTCTGATTTTCAACTAATGCAAGATATTTTTTAAAACAATTAAATACCTCATCCTTGTGCTTCATAAAGTATAATGCAGTCCATCTGCTATAATCATCAATAAAAGACACATAGTACCTTGAACCTGAAACTGAGGGGTCTTTGCTAGGTCCCCATACATCTGTGTGTACAAGCTCTAGATAGTCTTCATGCATAAATCCTTTCTTGGAGAAGGGTAACCTGTGAGACTTACCAAATTGACAAGCACCACACTTGTAAATCATATGTTGCTTGGATACATTAGGTATCCCAAGCACACATTGGTCCCTGCACATTTGCTTCAAGGTCCTTTCTCCTATGTGCCCTAATCTCTTGTGCCAAATCTCAAGCTCTGAAAGTGTCTGATCCTTATAATTGTATAATGCAATGTTCTTTGTATCTTCCAACTCAAAAGTGAAAAGTCTACCTGATTTTTCTCCTTTAGCTATCCTTTTGAATCCATGTCTTGGGTCCTCCACAAATGATCCATATTGATTGAATCTGACCTGCAACCCGTTCTCTACAATCTGACCAACACTCATTAAGTTCTTTGTAATGGTTGGTACATAAAGTGCCCTGCTCAACAAATTCTGATTACCATCACTAGTTTTCACATTTCCAACTTTAACTACAGAATGCTTTGTATCATCATCTGTTTGGACTTGATGTTTACCTTTTGGTTCCTAAAGATTAGAGAGTAGTGCAACATTACCAGCCACATGATTTGAACACCCTGAATCAATATAAAATAAGTGATCATCATTTGTACCTGACTTTGAAGCCATGCTCATGATCAAGAGAGAGTCATCCTGCTCCTCTGTGTAGTTGTAGTCCTTTCTATTTCTGAATCCTCCTTGGTAGTTGCCATTGTAATTGTTGTTGTAGTTGTTGTTATAATTGTTGTTGTGGCCTTGGTGATGGTTGAACCTTCCTCTAGACTGAGAGTATCCACCTCTTTGGTAGCCTCTTCCTCTCTGATTTTTGTAATTCCTGTAACACTCATCTGTGGTGTGATTTGACAAACCACAAATGTTACATGGTGATGTGTTATAGGGTCTCCCCCTACCTTGCTTACCTCCTCTGCCCCTGCCTCTTGAAGATCTACCTCTCCCTGCATAATTAGCTTGGGAGGTAGAACCTTCATCTTCTACCTTCTTACACTTGCCTTTATCCTTAGATTTCTTATCAGTATATAGGGCAGAAGAGTTGTTACCTTTGGAAGTATCTCCACTCTTGGTAAGCTTTGCTTCATGTGTAAATAGTTGTCCCATGAGACTTGTAAGATCTGGAGTGTGCATGTCCATGTAGAGATCCATTGCAGTGGTGAAGCTTTCCCACTTGTCATCAGCCTTGATTCCATTAATTACCTGCCTTACAATTTGTTCCTCTTCAATCTCTTCTCCTATGCTTGCTAACTGATCTGCAACATCTTTAATCTTGGTCACAAACTCTGAAATAGCTTGCTTAGGTTGCTTCCTTAGTATTGTGAACTCAATCCACAACTGATTTTTCCTAGCCCTTGTATTCGAGGAAAAATATGATGACAAGGTTTCCCAAGTCTCTTGGGAAGTCTTACAATTTCTGATATGAGGTAAAAGAAAGTCAGATATAGAGTTGAGTAAATAAGACATTGCCAATGCATCCCTTGCACACCATGTGTTGAGTTTTTCTTGTTCCTCCTTGGTTGGCAAACCTCTTGCTTTGAATGAGGGCAATTCCTCATCTCTTGAGATGTATCCATAGAGACTCCTTCCTTGTAGGTAGGTCTTCATCCTTAGAGACCAAGCTTGATAGTTGTTCCTGTCCAATTTGTCAATAAATGAAGGAAAACAGAAAGATGGATGGATGATCCAAGAGATTGAGTAGGTACTGCTAAAACCTGCTTTGTACCAGCCCTCTTTAGCTTCAGGCTTGATTAGTAGACTGCCTAATGACACCAAGAAATGGCCTATGCCCTTTGGAAATGAAGTGTGCAATGATTGAATCAAAACAGATAACTTTGGAAGTCACAAAGTCAAGAAAACCTTCTATTTTGGTCTTGACACCTGCTCAATGTTTTGCTCAGTGTGACCAGCACAGTAGCAATTGATAAAATTCCTTCTAGGGGTATTCAATTAGCTTAGTAAGCTAAAATTTGCAAGTGGAATGATGTAAAATAATGAACTATGCTAAGAGAAATTAATTTAGCAAGATTTGGTATACCCCCGACTTTTTAGGACTGTAGCAGAGATAGACCAGTGACTACCTCGACAATGATTTCTCTGAATTGGCTGAATAAAATCACTTCAAACTTTTTAATCATGTAGATGACTTTCAGCTGAGTCCAAGAAGCTTTGAATCACTGAATTTTAAGTAGTATTGACTGAGATATGCCCTTCACAAGTTGACAGACTTTGGAGTAGACAATCAGTGAGCACAGAGATGAATGATGTAAAATGTATCTATAAATTAACACTTGTGTACAATCCCATTGGCATGACAAGCATTGCCTAATGGTGTAGAGAGGTGTAGGCTATGGAGTAGTCCTCACACACACTCAATGACAGTAGAATGAAGCTCGGGAGTGATGTCTCTATTCGCGACTTTTCAAGTTCACCTTTTATATGAAATGTGTAAGAATTTGAATTCAAATTCAAATTCTTGGCTCCCTCTAATGAAGCTTCTAAAAGCTTGGAGATATTCTCTCAATCAAGTGAACTAACTTTTCCATGAATCATTTGGGTAGGTGATTACAAAAGATTCTAATTCAAATTGACTTTTACAATGAGGTAAAGTGGTAAGTAATCACTAGCATATGTTCCTATGGTTCTTCATGCATGTAGAGTCTTCATGATATCTTTCAAGCCAAATGTGTAGGCTTGTGATTTACACCAACACCGAGGAGGTTTATTCCGGTAAGAAACCTGACCTTACACATCTCAAAGTTTTTGGATGTGTGTGTTATGTTCACATCCCTCAAGAACTAAGGACAAAGATGGAGGCAAAGTCCAAAAAATGTATTTTTATTGGATATTCATCAGAGCAAAAGGGATATAGGTGCTACAATCCGGTGACAAAGGAGCTAGGAGTCTCACGAGATGTGCTATTTGATGAGCTAAGACCATGGTTTGGAGACAAAGGGAAAGAGAAGATTCTTGAAGAGGATTGGGAAGATGATGGAGGTGTTGTCCAAGAATTTCAGCAAACAAGCACTCAAATGTCAGGTCCAGAAGCTTCTACATCACTTGGAGAAAGCTCAACATGGAAGGGGAGGCTAAAAAGTCATTCCTCATCACCAACATCAGCTTATGAAAGATCTAAAGCTGAATGTGCTGCCCAAAATAGTGATTCAAATGCAAGTGAAGAAGAGTATGAGGAGGTGATCACACCAAAGGTAAAGTTGAACCGGTTGAAGAAGCAATGTTCAAAAGGAAATGAAAGGAGGTCTTCAAGAGCAAGGTATCCAATTGAAAGGTTGAGCTATGATAGTTTTATTGCAAAGCATTTTGCATATATGACACAGGTGGTCAAAGACAAAGAACCGGATGCATATGAAGAAGCATGTACACAAAAAGAATGGCAAGAAGCTATGCAAAAAGAGATGAAAGCTCTCAAGGACAATCACACATGGGAGCTAGTTCCAAAGGCTGAAGGTATGAGGATTGTTCCAAATAAATGGGTGTTTAAAATAAAGAGAAATGTTGATGGTTCTCTAGCAAGGCATAAAGCTAGACTAGTAGCAAAAGGATTCAAGCAAACTCACGGCATCGACTATGAAGAGACTTTCAGCCCGGTTGCAAAGATGGGAACAATTAGAACCTTGATTGCAGTGAGTGCAGCAAGGAGATGGCCATTGTACCAATTTGACATAAAAAATGCTTTTCTCAATGGTGAACTTCAAGGAGAGGTATACATTAGTCAACCGATTGGATTTGAAGACAAAAAGCATCCAAATTTTATTTGTAGATTGAAGAAAGCTTTGTATGGGCTGAAGCAAGCATCCCGTGCTTGGAATCAAAGATTGGTCGAGTACCTCACAAGGTGTGGGTATAGTCCAAGTAATGTAGATCCCTCTCTCTACGTGAAGAAAGAAGAAGGCAAGTAGGTATATATTTGCATATACGTTGATGATCTCATCATAATAGGAAGTAATGTTACAGGAATACAAGAGATCAAAAGGAAACTTGGTAAGGAGTTTAAAATTTCAGATCTTGGTGAGCTGAAATACTTTTTAGGCATTGAGATAGTCTATGGGAAAGATGGCATTTACTTGATGCAAAGAAAGTACCTATTGGATGTTCTTTTCAGATTTGGAATGAGTGAATGCAAACCACTCACTCAACCTATGGACACAAATGTGAAGCGTTTCTCAAATGATGGAGAGAAGTTACATGATGTAACTACATATAGGAGTATTATAGGCTCATTGATCTATGCTACGATCACAAGACCAGATTTATGTTATATTGTTGGAGTTCTTTCTCAATTTATGCAAGCTCCAACAAGTGAACATTTAAATTCAGCCAAACGAGTGCTAAGATATGTGAAGCACACTATCAATCATGCATTGTTTTATAGATATGATGAAGAATTGCAGCTAAAGGGCTTCAGTGATGCTGATTGGGCTGGTTCGAAGGAAGATAGAAGATCCACTTTAGGTTATGTGTACATGATAGGTAGCAAACCTATCACATGGAGCTCAAAGAAGCAACCTACTGTTGCACTATCATCTACAGAAGCTGAATATAGAGGTTTAGCCTTTGCAACTTGTGAAGCTATGTGGATTAAGAAGCTCTTGGCTGATCTTGATGTGCAAGTGAAGAACATTCCAATTTATGGTGACAACATGTCAAGCATTCACTTGACAAACAATCCAATGTTTCATGCACGAAGCAAGCACATAGAAGTGCATTATCATTATGTTCGAGAAAAAGTTTTGAGCAAGGATGTGGATATAAAGTTCATTGGAACTACTGACCAGGTTGTAGACATGCTTACAAAGTCCCTAGATGCTTCTAAGCTCAAGAGGTTCAAGGACGACATCAACTTGCAGGATATGGCTGAAGGTGCAAGCTCACATGTGAGCTTGAGGGGGAGTGTAAAAAATAAAGAAGTAAGCTCGTATATATTTTTGCAAAAAGGATTTTCTTCAAGTAGAAGAAAAATACAAAAATGAAAAATAGAAGCATTTACTTTAGCAAGTAGTGGAGGCCAAAAGAGAATCATTCAAAAGAGAATCAAATCCAAAAACTGAACTGTAAGAGGAGTGGCTGTCCAAAGTAGTGGAGAAATGATGGAGAAGAGCTCTCAAACTCATCATGAGAGTTTTTGATCACTTGGCTATAAAAGAGGCAAGGGAGGACACTCAATTATAGAGGAAGAAGGCATGGAAGCCCCCTTGTAGCTACTTCAATAGTTTTGAGTTATTTCGTTCAGTTCACTCTCATAGAGTATGTCCACCCACACACCCATTTCTGGGTAGTCTACTTGTAAGAGTCATATCTCTCAATATATGTATCCAATTTTAGTGTTTAAATATTCATTGGAAAACGTATCTTGAGTAATTCCTCTTTCTAGATCAGTTTTATGAAATTCTTTATGCTCTGTGAGTTATTCAGGTTTTAGTGAAGTCCAATTTTCAGCCTAACTGAGTGGATAGGTAGTCTATTTTGAATCAAATAGTTGCCAACTCAAATCTACTCCAAATTGAGTGTTTGATATCTCATTTGAAAGTTCTAGGTGTCTAGTTTGATTGAGCAAAGTTTCAAGTTCATTGGATCTTTCAGTTGGTACCAGTTTTCTTTTGAAGGTTCTGCTGTTGGCAAGAGTCTTGATCTTGAGAAGGTCTTCTACACTTTCCGCTGCAAGTAGGAGAGGAATTCTCCAACAAACACTTCATGCTATTTGATGAATAGGTCTCCTACCGAAGTCTTGAAGGGCATTACCCCTATGAAGCTCTTCACAACATCAAGCCTAAGGTACATCATTTAAGAGTTTTTGGTTGCCTCGCATTTTCTCACATTCCAGATAAAAAGAGGAAGAAGTTGGATGACAAGTCAAGGAAATGCATCTTTGTTAGATATAGTGATGTAAGCAAAGCTTACAAACTTTATGATCCATGTAAGAAGGAGACATTCCTATCACGGGATGTGATTTTTGATGAGAATGCAAGCTTCAGTTCAGCATCAATTTCAGATTTGGATAAAAGCTCTTCAACAACAGTTAAAGTTGAAGTTCCCTCTTCTACACATGAGGAAACCATTGAAGAATTAGCAGAAGAAGATGAAAATCACTGTGCAACTCTTAGAAGGTCTTCAAGGATTAGAACACAACCTCAAAGACTTAGATATCAACGAGGTAATTCCTCAAGTTTTGAGCAAAGTAATGTTGCTTTGCTTAGCTCTATTTTACAACATGATGAACCGTCAACATACAAGGCTGCTAGTACTCAAAAAGAATGGCAACAAGCTATGGACAAAGAGCTGGTTTCTCTTCATCAAAATGGGACATGGGAGTTATGTCCATTACCTCCCAACAAGAAAGCAATTGGATGCAAATGGATCTACAAGCTGAAATTCAACAAGGAAGGGAAGATAGATAGACACAAAGCAATGTTAGTAGCTAAAGGATATTCTCAACAATATGGATTGGACTATGATGAAACATATGGTCCAGTAGCAAAGATGAGTTCAGTTAGGTTATTACTTTCCCTTGCCTCCACATTCAAGTGGAAGGTGAAGCAAATGGATGTCAACAATGCCTTCCTCAATGGCATACTTGAGGAAGAAGTCTACATGCAACAACCGGAAGGATACAATGTCAAAGGTAAAGAGCACATGGTATGCAAACTTCTCAAAAGTTTGTATGGTTTGAAGCAAGCTCCCCGAGCTTGGTATGCAAGGATTGATGAGCATCTTTTCTCTCAAGGCTTTCAAAGAAGCAATGCTGATCATAGTTTGTATTATAAAGTCAAGGGAAAAGATATTGTTATTGTTCTTCTATATGTGGATGATCTCATGTTGATAGGAAGCAATGAAGCAATATTGATTGAAGATGTTCAAAGAAAACTCTCTAAAGAGTTTGAAATGAAGGATCTTGGTGACTTACACTACATTCTTGGCATCGAAGTCTCTCCACGAGAGAAGGGAGATATATTTATCTCTCAACAAAAGTACCTTTTTTCCATTCTTGATAGGTTTGAGATGTCTCACTCTAAGCCGGTCTCTACACCTATGGAGTCAACTCTCAAACTCATGAAGGACGAGAATGGTGTTCCATACGATGAAACACTATATAGACAATTCGTAGGATCTCTCCTCTATTTGACCATCACAAGACCTGATATTTGTTTTGCAGTGAACTCTTTCTCCAAATATCTACAAGCTCCCAAAGTATCTCATTGGAATTTAGCCAAGAGGATACTAAGATATTTGAAAGGTACTTCTTCACTTGGAATTCTCTATGGAGAAGATACATTGCCTTGAACATTACGTGTGTCCATTAGTGGATGACCTGCTGCCGGCCCAACTGTCACTCTTCTTCTAACTTGTTGAGCCGTATGCGAGGAAACTTGCACGTGCGGTTCTTTGAGGGGGGAAAGCTTGAAAGAGCCTATCCATCCTGATTATACCATTAGTGGTAACTTTGCTTTCTAGTAGGGAAGCGTCTCTCTCTTATTTACTCCCTATTACTCTTTTCGTTTACTTTCCTTAACATTTCTAGCACCAACTAATTCATTCAAGCGAGACATCTTACGATGCCACGAGGCGCCTATTCTTATGGCCATCCCCTTGATCCTCCTGGCTTTCGGAAGCATTTTCGTAGGATACTTAGCCAAAGTGTGACCCGTTAGCCCATAAGTCAGTCCCGTGACGAAGCGGCTGTTGCTCACCCGGATCAAGGGGGGATGAACAATAATTGAGGATTGGATGCGAGCGAAACTCCCACCAATGGCTGAGATGTTCAGTCGACTCTCTTCCCTTTGTAGGAGGTCTGGCAGCCTCTAAGTCTCGGATAAGCAAAAAGGAAGAGAGGAAAGAGGCCCCGACTAACCTTATGAGTGAATAAGTGTAAGCTTTGCCGCCCAACAGTATCCAGTACTGACCACACTGAGGGACAGGCCTAGTGAGCGAAGGGCAAAAACAAACAAAGGGTACAAGCAATGTCAGTTTTTGGCCTTGCACCGAACATCCAATGGACCATGGACTAAGAAACGGCCACTGCATGAAAAGACTATGTCGAGGAGACCGCCCCATGAGGTACATCTTGCACCGCCGGCCACTATAGACTATTCAATACACTCAAAACTGGAGTACCCTGGTAAGGTTCCCTCGCCTAGCGGTTCGATGGGGAGGGGTAGGCCGCCGAGCTACAAGCCCTAGGGGAGAAGGATTCTCTGAAAAGCGAAAGCCCTGACGAATAACTAGGGATATGCCCACTTGGAGATTTAGGATGAGGGTCAATGGAAAGGGAAATGGATTGTAAGTAGGTTTTACATAGAGAAGACCTACCTAAAAATAGGAACAACTCCCCAGCTGGAAGGCTGAGGTAGTTGTGTTTACGGAAATTTACCAACAAGCAAGCCCCTACGAACGATATGGACAAGATGCATGCTCTCACTCATACAATATATACACGCAAGACTCTAGTAAGACGAGTCACACAGGGTAGGCCGAGGAAATAAAGTTAGCAGCGAAAAAACAAACACCCTAGACGACAAACAATGGGGTGAGTGGTGACCGGCCGCCGCCTAAGGGATAGATACGGCGGGAGGTCTCCTATCTGCTGGGGCTATAGCACTCATTTTTTCGGGCTTTTCGGCCTTATTCAGCCAACCACTAAACTAACAAACAGGTGGAGGTGAACCTTCATTGAAGGAGTTGACCACACGAATAAGGTTCAATGGTTTGAGTCCTCTATCCTCACATAAGGGAGGCCGCCTATTGTATGTATTGGGGGCGTTTACTGTATGTAACGCGCTAAAGTTTCAACGTTCATGTTAAGTAAACGGGAAGGGCACCGCCGGCTGAACTGAAGGTTGGTTCCAACACTTCCAACAATACTCGATCGACAACGGAAAGACTCGGCCGTAAACCCCGCTTACGTGACGAAAAAAGCTACACAACCTTCTTTTTCTACCCAAGTTGAATGGCTAGCCAGGAGCACATAGAAGTGGGACAGAAGCCCGTCCCAATAAAACGTAAAGGTTTGAGATCGACAAGACTACAAACAACCAACAAGGAAAAAGGGCGGAAAGAAATGGCGAATGAAACTTTTTAGGTCATCTATATCTAGGGAGACATATAGATAGTGATTTCCTTACATATCCGTCCGTATAGAATTGAAGAAACAAAGACTTGATGAAGGGTGCATGCACCTTAGCTCCAAAGCGGGCATTGTCATACTGAAAACATAGAATTGAACGCTTCGTTCGTCAAGCCAACGAAGATCTTCGATCCTGGGAGAAGCCGTATGAGGTGTAGGAAGGAAGCTTCACGTACGGTTTTGAAGCCGGGCCAGTCCAGCAGCAATGGGGTGGCCTAGGGACCGATATGATGATTGGTTTAGGTACTAATTTTCGGGCCAATTCCCTGTCAATGCTACCCAAAAATGAGATTCTTGCTAAATCTGAGTTTTCTACTCCAATCACTATCAAACTAGTACCTATTACGTTTAGCATCTTAGGGGCTTTTACGACGTATAATGTAAATCTTTTCGCGAATGAAGTCCTTTTCGCTTTTGGAACCAGTACTTTCGGTAACAGACTTTATTGCTTCCTGAATAAGCACCGGTTCTTTGACAAAGTTTTCAACAACTTTATAGTGAGATCGTTTTTGCATTTCGGATACGAAGCCTCATTTAAAGCCTTAGACAAGGGTGCTATTGAGATCTCAGGTCCTTACGGGATTTCGTACACATTCCGGAAATTGGCCAAGCAAATAAGTTAACATTAAAGTGGATTTGTTGTGTGAGGAGTACGTCATGACCCGTTAGCCCTAAGCTCCATGGTGGGTAAACCATAAACTCGACTCTACGAGCCCGGATAGTAGGGACGTAAAGACCGGAGTTGGTGTAGTGCTAGCAAGAACGTGAGTGAATGAGCCTCGCCTGTTGTCCACAAGGCATGTTGGAATGAAGAAAGGCATGGTGGGCGTATTTCAGGTCGCGGTATGTCAGGTTTGGCTAAAGCAGGGAAACTCGTAGCCCTCTGCCTCTCCTTGAGAATATAGAGTTACGCCTTTTGCCGTCACTACACATACGATCAAGGGTAGACAGGGCGAAATAGCTAGAGCACGGGAAAATAACGATCTCAGCAAGAGCCGTACGTGACGACTACTAGTTACCATCGGCTCTGGGATCTCCTATAAACCCCCATACAATATATGGCGGATATTAGGGGAAGCAGTCAGTGATGGGATTTCGAAAGTGCTGCAGAGAGCCGGATGAGGGGAGATCTTCACGTCCGGTTCGGAGGGCAGTGGTCTCTTGACCCTACTATCATTATGCCTTCGTTATGTTACCTGGATTAACTATATTCACGACTTTGTTCGGTACGTGGGATTTTTGCTTTTTCCAGGTGGACAATTGATCGTATCTCACTTTCATAGTTCGTAGTTTCCTCTTACAGATACAGAGTCTTTTCTTATAGAAACAGAAGTCTTTAGTACAAACCAACGCTGGGGGAAGGTCCGACCCCTTCCCCTCTATATCAATGACATGGGGAACCGTAGGGGGAACTTTTGTCTATAGAAAGATGCTAAGGCCATTCTAAGCTAAGAGAAGGGCAGATCTTCTTAACAGAGTCATGTTCATTCTTGTCATAGCCATCATGTCATGTTAATGTAGGTTTATTGCATCATTCAAGTGAATACAAGTCGGGATTATAGAAACATAGGCTTATGAGATAGCTACACCTGATTTTGAGCTAGTTAATGCAAATACGATCGAAAGGGGCACGAGATGCGCCAATAGCAGAATACCCCTCATGGATAGCATGGTCCAAGCAAAGCCACATGAAATCTTGACTAAACTATGACCAGCCATCATATTAGCGAATAAGCAGATTCCTAAACTTAGCGCACAAAAACAATAGGAGATTACCTCCAGAAGTACTAGGAAAGGCGCTAACAGCAAAGGTACCCGAGGCGGTAAGAAAGGACTGAAAAGATGAAGCCCATGTATTTAAGACCCTACTACGGTAATTCCAAGGAAAAGGGAAAATAAAGGACCCGAAATAATAATAAAATAACTTGTGACCGTAAAGCTATAAGGTATCATACCTTACGAATTGCGAAGTGGTAGAAAAGTAAAAGTAACAGGGATCGGGGGAAAAAACTATTATTTCGAAACACCACTAATTTATTCATTCACTAGGTTGGGCACGAACTCGTAAGTCATCTCCACTAAAGATTACCAGGCATTCGATATTAAATGTCCTCCATTCGAGGTCACCAAGTGAACTAGAAGCAAGATTAACCCGAGAGTGGGTAGCATAGATAGAGAGGAATTGATAAATGAAAGATACAGATTTCCTATATGGATGGGAATCAATGGAATGATGGCAAATTGTTCGGGTGGACTATAAGTCATGGTAAGTAAGTTACATCGTTGACATAAATGAAATGAAAGGGGTTGTTCTTGTCTTGACATTTATCAATTTCAAGACAATCCTTTGTGTTCCCAGAATTCCCCTTCCTACTGGAATCGTTTCATTTCATTACGAAGCCCACCCAAACTTCCATTTCTCCAACTCGTTGTCCTAAATAAAAACTCGACGTCGTTGTTGCATAACAAGTGCATAGGTAAGCACTAGATCGTGAATTTCAGGGCTGGCTGCTATGAGACTGGAAGCCCAACCTACTTAACTCAGGGGTTAGAGTATCGTTTTCATACGGCGAGAGTCATTGGTTCGAATCCAATAGTAGGTAACACTTATTAGATACCTAAAGTACTAAAGTATTGAATCGCCACTGACGACAATTCGACCATCGAATGACAATTCGCAGTAGTGGGGAGTGCTGAAAGACGGCGAGAAGCAGCGTTAATCGCTAAAGATGGGGGTTACTTACTCCACACAGATCCGGGTTATCCACCACTTGCCACGCTAGATAAGTATGCAATAAGCCAGGCGGCGGGGATAAGTACGAACCCCCGAGAAGCAGTTGGTTACGATCCTGTGTGTGTCGTCGTCGCACCAATTGATTGAATGAATTCCGCGGCAGTTTAGATGGATTATTATACGAGAATCTTTGTTTGCTTTGACACTACTGACAACCTTCGAACCCGCAGTCTTCAGGTCATGAGCCTGACGGGCTCCACCCCGCTCGGCGGTGGGGTTGGTTGCCCATCAGCATAGGGACCACCTAGCCTACCCCTAGACCGAGAGGTTACGTTAGCCTAGACCGGGACCAGAACCTGGGGGAACGATACTGCGGGATACTTAACACGTTAGCTACAACACTTTCGGGTTGATTGATACGCGCAGCGATTAGTATCCATCATAAACGGCTAGGACAGGGGCGAAGGGGTGGGTCTCTAATCCCATTTAGATGACTAAAGAGACAACATTTTTTCATTATCTACCCGACCGAAATAAAGAACAAAATGACACCGGTTCATCAGCCCCCCCTTCGGCTGATGAACCGCGCCTTCGTCCTCCCTTGGAGAGCAGTAATACTTACTCTAGCCATCGAAATCAGTCAGTACTACGCCGCGCGCATTCATTCATGACTTCGCTCGCATAGGTTTAGCTATCTTACCGAAAACTAACGTATTAGCACGAAAACTAAAGTAAACTAACGTAGAAGCACAGATCGATTAGGTGCTAAAGAAAACCTATGGGGCTAAAGTTGACCGTTCACCTAATAGTTTTCTAACGTAGTAACGGTGAACGCACTATGCGTAGTTAGTTTACCGTTACGCACTTAGTTTTTGTTTACAACACGATGAAGCTAATACTATACCTTAACGGTATTATCTCCGCTCCTATTGGGTATTAGATAATACTAACAGTGAACGTAAACGTATTAGCTTCGCACCTCGCTAACGGGAAAAGTGCTTTTAGCGGCAAGGTAGATTTAGTTCTTTTAGCGTACCTTAAGGTATGTAACCTTTCCTTAGAGAAATCCTACCGGTGGGTGGTCAGATTTCATCTACTGCCAATGGTTCTCCGGCTTCAACTGCTTGCTTGCTCCGGATTCGAAAATGGTACCAAAAACTTGATCGAGAGCTGGTCTTCTGCCGCGTTTTATCTTGTGTCGTCATCGCGCTATGATGATGCGGGGTAAGGAGTTGGCAAAGTGGGTGCGCTTCTATGCGACCATCTTCCATGTGTACAAACTAATAATTGTGCATGTGGATCCTGGTCAAGTATAATTGAGCATAATGAGAAGGTATCTTCTTCTATGCGGGGCTTTGGGTCTGATCGGGAGCCCGGTCGAATGGATGACTTATGTCTCCAAGGACTTTCTAACAACTCCCTTTTAACTGGCTTAGGAGAGTCATTGTCATGGGCAAAGGACCGAGCACGGCATCGAAGGAAGGGGCGAAGCTAAGCGAAACAAGTTAGAAGCTTAGTTTCTTTGTTAGTTTCGGGCTCTAGCTGCCCTCGACGCAGCTTTACTCGGGGGTACGTACGGGATTGAATCCTGCTACTGTAACGAGTTTTCCGTATTCTTCCTCCTCTTTTCCGGGTTCCTTTCATAATTTAAGAATTCAACTAATTTTAGGTAATCCATCTCTATGTGGCACGACATGAAAGGTACTATGAAAGACACGTAACCGACCGAATTACGTGAAATAGATAAATCGATCTGGCTAGGGCATTCTTTAAAACTTACTTGGGAAGACAGACTCCTCGACTGCGGTTGCGAGTTGGTTTGTTTTACTCTCTTGTATCCATAACCTTTCCAAAAGCTAGAGCGTAGCTTACCTTCTTTCCTTTCTTGAAAGCTGGCTGGGCGAGGAGGGATTCGAACCCCCGACACCGTGGTTCGTAGCCACGTGCTCTACTCCCCTGAGCTACAGGCCCTGTCTGGTTGATTGTGTTTACGCGAGGAGGACTGAGAACTGAGCCCCGACCGAGCCCCTACGGAGGAGAGTTTTAAAGAAGACGCCGATGCTGCTAACTTTCTGGGCTGGCAGAAAGACCATGGACCCCCCACCCCAGAGGCTTATCCATCATCAGATCACAGGAGTGGGTGGCAACTCAAAAAGAAAATAAAACATAAAGAAATAAGACTCGATGTGCGGATATGATGGAATTAGCAGACATGCCAGGTTTAGGTTCTGGTGACCTTACTCAGTCGTGGGGGTTCAAATCCCTCTATCCGTATTGGAACCTCGAGGTTATACAATCACTAGGCCTCTAGTGAGAAATTGAATGGGCGAAAAAAGCTGCCTGAAATGAAATGCTATTCCTCGGTTTTTCTTTCACATAAAAATGTTACATCTAGATCTTATTGATTGAGAAACCGCAAAATTTAACTAATGAACCCGATTACATGCATAGTGATGAGTAAGTATTTTGTTATCAGAGATTGAGAGCTTTCAATCTCAAGAGTTGACTTTGTAGAAAGATTTACGAGGCTACAAATATGTATGTATTGGGTGAACTCAGTCAGAAGTTCATGCTCTGGAGTTTTAGCTATATAATCTTCAAGAGAAGAAAGGAAGTAAATGGAAGAAAATTATCTCTTTACAGAGAGGAATTGAGCATCCATCCTAGTAGTTCATCTTCTACGCTCCGTAGTTCTCCTTTGATTCAATAGCTGCTTTGGATGAAGATTCAGCTTGACCTCTTTATGAAGAAGGCTACGCTAGAGTGAGAGATGTGGTTAACGGTAATGAGGCTGAAAGCGTTTACGCTAGTCAACATTGAAGCGCCGCTTATCAGATCTTGGATGTGTCGGCTTATCCTTGGTATTTGTCTAACGGATTCTTTACGCTAAGGCAATTGCTTTTTCTGGTTTTCTCATCGGAAGGGGGGTGGACATTTTCTTGTTCTTAATGGCTCCTCTTCCTTTTTTGTTTGGCACAAGGTGGGAAGCAACGAAGAGATAGTGCCAGAGGAGAGGTTGTCCAACCTTGACCGCCACCAGGTGGTTCATCTAGTACCTAAGAAACTAGATGTTAAGATGCAAGCTCATGCCCGGCAGAACAGAGTGTCACGAGGAAGGAGATAAGGAAGAGAGCTCACACACACTCTCACTCTCAAGGAGAAGCACACACACAGATTGAAGCAAGGAAGAAGGATCTTCTTCTTCTTCTTCTTCTTCTACTACATAAAAGGAATGTACAAGAATGACCTAAAAACAAGAATACAACCAGTGCAATATATAAAGACCAGTACATAAGGAAAAACCTAATGTCCGTGAATGAGTGAGCTGGCAAGAAACAAATGTGCCATCACTCTCGATAGATAAATCTAATAAAGCTCAATGAAGTATCCCTGACATATACCAGCGTGACCACTATACATGTCAGAGAAACGAAAACCTGGTACGTGTCATCCTGGATCATCACATGTTGAGCTTGATATCTCAACACTCCCCCTCAAGCTCAATGCCATATCCTGTAATCCAAGCATCTTCCGAAACTTCTTCAACTTCTCAGCTCCAAGTGCTTTGGTGAAAATATCAGCAACGTGCTCATCTATTCTCACATAAACAAGATCAATATCACCTGCTAATACCTTCTCTCTGATGAAGTGATAATGTACCTCGATATGCTTTGTTCTAGCATGGAAAACAGGGTTCCGTGCTAACTGTATGCTGCTAAGATTATCACAATAGATAGTGATAGGCTTTTGCACTTCCACACCTAAATTTGCAAGTAACATCTCCAGCCATGATGCCTCACATGCTACCATTGCAGCACCTCTGTACTCAGCCTCTGTACTCGACAAAGCAACAGTGGGTTGCTTCTTACTGCTCTATGTAATAGCTGCATGTCCAAGTGAGAAAAGAAGGCCACTAGTAGATCTTCTATCTGGAGTACTACCAGCCCAATCTGCATCCGTGTATCCATGAACCTACAAATCTACACCAGCTTCATAAAACAATGCATAATCCAAAGTAGCACTCACATAACATAGAGTGCGCCTCAGAGCATCCAAATGTGGCTTCCTTGGAACCTGCATAAACTGACTTTCAAGTCCAATAGTGTAGCTTAAATCAGGCCTTGTAATTGTAAGATATATAAGACCTCCCATAATTTTCCTGTACATAGTAGCATTTTCCAATGCTTCACCTGATGTAGTATCCAATTTCAAATTCTGAACTAAAGGCATAGAAATTGGCTTACAATCAGCCATACCATACTTTTGCAGCATATTCAAGGCATATTGCCTTTGCGACATCCATATACCTGTTTCTGTATGTAGAAACTCAATGCCCAAGAAATAGCGCAGCACACCAAGATCTTTCATGTCAAATTCCTGCATAAGAAGTTTCTTTACCTCTTTGATGCTTTCTTCATTATCACCACGTACAATCAGATCATCAACATAAATAGCCACAATAGTGATGCCATCATCAGCCTTCCTTGCATATAGTGAATGATCTGCATCACACATAGAAAACCCAATGCTGGTTAAGTAATCAGCAATCCTTGCATGCCATGCACGCGGAGCCTACTTCAGCCCATACAAAGCCTTTTGCAACCTGCAAACATATTCTGGATGCTTTGAATCTTCATATCCTTGTGGCTGGTCCATATATACTTCTTCTTGTAACTCACCATGTAGGAAAGCATTCTTCACATCCATCTGATGCAAAGTCCATTCTTTTGCTGTAGCTCATGCAACAAGTGTTCTGACAGTAGACATTTTAGTTACAGGGCTGAATGTTTCCTCATAATCAATGCCATATGTCTGTGCATAACCTTTAGCTACCAATTGTGCTTTATACCTGCTTATGCTACCATCAGCATTATGCTTTACCTTGTAAACCCATTTGCAGCCTATGGATTTCTTCCCTTGCGGCAATGGAACCAGCTTCCATGTATCATTTCCATAAAGTGCAGCCATCTCCTCATCCATAGCTTTTTCCCAATCTGCATTACCAATTGCATCTTCAAAACAAGAAGGTTCATCATCATGTATTACCTTTGTCATGTAGGCACAATGGCGAGCCATGTAACTATCATATGTCAATCGTTGCACTGAATTACGCATCCTCCCAGATATTCTTGGTCCTGGGTCACTTCTTCTTGTATCATCTGCAGTTGCCATTCTTAGTCTTGGAGTCTTCACAGAGGGCAATCCAAGTTCCTCATCAAGACTCTTTTCTGAACCGCTTGAATCTTACTTGCACCTGTTTTACTACCAGCAAAAAGATTTTCTTTACCTTTCTTGGATGTATTTGATGAATTTGCTGGACTGAAATTTCCACGCAATCTTCCACTCCATGGATTTGAGTTGGAACTATTGCTTGGTGATGCATCCGGTCCACTCAAAACTTGAGATTCTGCACTAGATTTTTCAGCATTTTCTTTGTCATTTGGTTCAAGATTCAGTCCTTCTTTGGCATCTGCATAGAAGCTTGACATTTCATCAAATACCACATCTCTGCTCACCTTCACCTGTCGTGTGAGTGGGTTATAACATTTGTACCCCTTTTGCTCAAGGGAATATCCAATGAAGACACATTTTTCTGCTTTCGGATCAAGCTTCTTCCTCAACTCATCTGGAACATGTACATATGCAATACAGCCAAAAACTTTCAGATGTGATAAGTTTGGCTTTTTACCTGTAAACTTCTCTTCAGGTGTAACTTGATGTAGAGCAGCAGTCGGAGTTCTGTTCATGATGTATACAACAGTATGCACAGCTTCTGCCCAATAACAACGAGGCATATTCTTCTCAGCCATCAAGGCTCTTGCTATTTCTGCAATATGTCTATTTTTGCGTTCAGCAACACCATTCTATTGTGGTGTGTACCTGCATGAAAACTGACGCCAAATTCCATGATTTTTTAGAAAATTGTTGAACTCATTTGACATGTATTCAGCTCCTCCATCAGATCTTAATGTTTGAATGTACTTCCTTGTCTGCTTTTCCACCATAACTTTAAAATTCTGGAAGTGATTAAACACCTCGCTCTTCTCTTTCATGAAATATACCCATACTTTGCGTGTATGGTCATCAATGAAAGTAACATAAAACCTGCAACCGCCCATAGATGTGGTCTTTGCTGGACCCCACACATCTGGATGTACTACTTCTAGTACATTCTCACTAACATGCTTGTCATGTGGAAATGATGCTCTTGATTGTTTACCAAATTGACATGCTGCACATACCTTTTGCATTTCTGCAACTTTGAAATTTGGTAGTCCATGGACAATCTCCTTTGACTGCATCAGTTTTAGCCTTTGCAAGTTTGCATGTCCAATCCGTTTGTGCCATATCTCTATATCTGTAATAACTCCTGCACCTTTTGCAAACATGGTTGCATTCATTTCAGCAATCTTCACATTTAAGGTGAACATCCTACCCACTTTGTTTCCTTTGGCAACCAATCGTCCATCCTCCTTGTACTCTTCTACATATAATCCATCAACATTGAACCTAACTTGTAATCCCTGGTCAATCATTTGTCCAACAGAAACCAAATTCTTCGTTATATTTGGAACATACAGCACATCAGCAAGATGTTTTACCTTTTTGTCCTCCATAGACAATGCTATGTTTCCTGTATGCTCAATAGGATGCGATGTGTCATCACCTGTTTCAACATATCCAGGAACTGGCATTTTCTGCAAAATACTAAACCATTCTGCATGATTGGTCATGTGATTTGAAGCACCTGAATCAACATACCAGACATTATCATTCGATCAGACATCGTATTCATCATGTGATGTTGAACCATAAACAGCTTCTCAGAATCATCTGCACTTGTGGATGCATAGTTGTTTTGCTGCCTTCTGTTATTTTGATTCTTTAACCTGCAATCACGTTCAAAGTGTCTAGGTTTATCACAATTCCAGCATCCTTTACTATCATTGCCTGAATCATTTCTTTGGAAATTTTTGCGACCTCTTTGGCTCCCCCTGCCTTGAAACTGTCCTCTTCCTCCTGCATGATTCTGTTGTTGACCTTGGTCTTGGTTACTGTTTCCTCTTCCACTTCTAAAACCTCTACCTCTGCCTCTTCCTCTGCTAGAGTAGAATACCTGCTCAGAACTGGGCTTTCCTTGGGAGTTTGAATCCTCACCAAGATTCTTTTCTTCAATGATCAGCATAGAGACCAAATCAGCAAAATTTGGAATATTTTCCCTGGTATGTATAGAAGTTTTGAACTGCTTATGTGCAGCTTCTAAACCACGAAGGCACACTTCCACCTTATCATCATCATCTACATTCACGCCAATAGATGCAAGTGACTCACATATGCTTTTGATTTTTAGAGTGTAGTCACTTACCGACATGCTCTTTTTCTCCAATGTATGCAGCTCGTTCTTGAGTTGCAATTTCCGTGCCTTTGTATTGGTCTCGTACAAAGTGACCAAACTATTCCAAGCCTCTTTTGGAGTCTTGGCATCTTGTATGTGTCCAATCATGCTATCCTGTATGCTAACAGATAGCCAATACATTACCTTTTGTGCTCCTTGATTCCATTCCTCATATGCTCTTAACTGTTCTGCAGTCCGATTCCTTACTGGTAACTGCGGAGCATTTTCATTCTCTCCTTTGATGTACTTCCAGTAGCCTTTTCCCATCAGGAAATTCGTCATTCTGAATCTCCAAGCATGGAAGTTGTTCTTGTCCAGCTTATCGCTCATAAGTTGACTCATTCCATCTGCGTTTGCCATTTCTGCAACAATTCACAACACCGCAACACACTACAAGCAGCACTTCTACTTGAACATTGTCGCACTATGACGTGACAGTTCGATCTCAGAAAAACACAGTTTTCGTGTGTCTATAGTAGACGGAATCGCTTGAAATTTTGGATCTGGAATATATGAGCGTCGTCGAATAAAATACAAGTTACAGTTTCTGAAACTGACCTGGTTTTTCTGTGGGCCCCACCTTGCGGGCTCGAAACGGAGGTCGAGATGGTTCTGAAACTTTGATCTGGCAAAAAAAAGTGACCCTAAAGGGATAACTCTCGAAAATATTTTGAGGTCTTCTACCTTCACGTCGATTTACGTAGCAAACGGAGGCCGTTTGTGAAATCGTGTTTTCTCCACGCCTTGCCGTGTAGTCTTCACCGTCGCCTTCTCCACGAGCTCTCTACAACCACGCTGGCTCTGATACCATGTCACGAGGAAGGAGATAAGGAAGAGAGCTCACACACACTCTCACTCTCAAGGAGAAGCACACACACAGATTGAAGTAAGGAAGAAGGATCTTCTTCTTCTTCTTCTATTACATAAAAGGAATGTACAAGAATGACCTAAAAACAAGAATACAACCAGTGCACTATATAAAGACCAGTACATAAGGAAAAACCTAATGTCCGCGAATGAGTGAGCTGGCAAGAAACAAATGTGCCATCACTCTCGGTAGATAAATCTAATAAAGCTCAATGAAGTATCCCTGACATATACCGGCGTGACCACTATACATGTCAGAGAAACGAAAAACTGGTACGTGTCATCCTGGATCATGACATGTTGAGCTTGATATCTCAACACAGAGTACCCAAGAAAGAGACCCACACACACCGATGGGATTCTTTCATTCACCACGAGGTAGATAAGTATGCCAATAGATCGATTCCATGAGGTTCCGCCTAACGTTTTCGTTTAAGCGTTTACGTTAGTCAACGTAGAAGCGTTTCTTAGCATCACCTACTATTACGGCCAACAGTCATCAGGTGCCACTTCGGCTAGACCTTGAGGCCGCTAAGCCGTCATCGCAGCAAGGTAGGCACTGAGTCTGAAATGTCGAGCGGGTGAACCCGTAGGGTGGCCGTGATAGATATTGGGTTTGGTTTTGTAGTTTACGTGCTATCGCTGGCAAACGCGCATACCGAGCTCACTGGAGGGGATCGACTCATCCGCATATCGTTCATGTCCGAGTGAAGCACGCACCACTCGCTTGAAACACAAAGGTAAGCACTAATCTACCCTAAAAACCGGCGTGCTAATGGATTGTGCTTTCTCTCACCATCTTTCTTTGTGTTGCCGGCGGGCGGCCATTCTCCCTTAGTTTAGTCGGTAGGGGGGTCGTAGACTAGCTTTGTTAGCAAAGCCCTGTAAATAGCATCGGCAAGCAAGCCTAAGCCTAAGCCCAGTGGGTTTTGGTTGAAAGAAGACAGAAAAAGAGAGGGATATGCACACGTGCGAAACGTACTCCCCTAAAAGGAAAGCTTGAGCTACGCGCTTTTTGGATATGGGAATAGCGTAGGCATAGTAGCTTGCCGGATAGAGAAAGCCTTTTACCTTTCTTAGTAATTAGCTGAGGGAGGAAAAAAGCGGCTATCCTCGCGTCTTCCTCCTAGAGAATGTAACGTTACTTAATAACCATACCATTCTCTCGTAAGCCTAATTGGTGCGTTGGGGTGAATGACCAATAGAGTACTTTTGATCTATTTTTAGATAAAGGAGTGGCTTAGCAGCTAAACTGCTCCGTTTAGCAGCTAAACTGCTCCGCTTAGTAGCTAAACTGCGGAGCTTAGGCTAAGCTAAACTGCGGAGCTTAGGCTAAGCTAAACTGCTCCGCTTAGGCTAAGCTAAACTGCTCCGCTTAGGCTAAGCTAAACTACTCCACTTAGGCTAAGCTAAACTGCGGAACGGAGCTAAGCTAAACTGCTCTCGCGGAGGCTAAGCTAAACTACTCCCGCGGCTTAGCAGCTAAACTGCTCCGCTTAGGCGTTGCTAAACTGCTCCGTGGAGCTAAGCTAAACTGCTCCGCGAAGCCTTTACGTTAGTCAACGTGCTCCACGTTTACGTGTTGTTTTCGTTTAAGCGTTTACGTTAGTCAACGTAGAAGCGTTTATGCTTTAGCCTTTAGGTAAACGCTTAATCGTTTACTTAACGTAAAAGCTGCTATAGTGTTGTAAACGTAGATAGAGCTACTACATTCAGTAAACGTTTACGCTAATACGTTCAGTAAACGTTTACACTAATACGTTTACTTAATGGTATTAGCTTAAACGTGCTAATACCGGGTGAATGATTAAGCTAATACGTTTACAACTCAGTTCTTTAGCTCCTATTGGTGCTATGCTAATACCGGTTAGGGAATCGGCTAAAGTCGGTAACGGAGGGATTAAGCTTGCTGCGCACCTAAAGTAAACGTTTTCGGTTAGAAAACTAAAGTAAATGTAGATAGAAAACCTATACCTAACAGTAAACGCTTCTACGTTAGGTATAGGTTAGTTTACGTTTACCTAACAGTAAACGCTTAATCGTGTTGTTTTCGTTTTCGTTTAAGCTAATACCGGTAACTGGTTTTCGGGTTAGTTTACCGGTAACGGTATAAGCTTAAACTACGAACGTTTATGTTTACCGTTCCCTTCGGGCCTAATCGATTAAGCATTTACGTTTACAACACGTAAACTTTAGCTCCTATTGGACCTATTGGATTAAGCTAATACCTATACCGTTACAGTTTTCTAAGCGCTAACCCGATTAGGAGCGATAGTTTACCGTTTAGGTATTAGGTTTCGGAACCTTTTAGGTAATAGCAAAGTGCAAACCTAATACCTAACGGTATTAGCTTAAGCAAGACCTTAATGGTCTTCCCTCCGGGCCTTTAAGTTAAGGTTTTTCTTTAGCGCAAAACCAATAGGTGGGAAACCGGTCCTTTAGGCTATAGCGTTTCCCGTTACGGCATTTTCTTTAGAAACCAAAACCGTTTCCGTTTCCCAATAGGTTTTCTTTAGCACCAATAGGAAACTAAAGCACCAATAGGACACTTTAGCTTAGGAAAAGCCCCTAAAAGGCTTAAGGTGCTATGCCAGCGATGTTGGTCTTGTTTTGTTTTCTAACGCGCAAAACCAATAGGTGCGTAGCGTTTCTTAGGGAAACGGCTAAAGCCGGGTAGGGTTTGGGACTAAAGCATTTTCTTTAGCCCGACGTTAGGTTAGGGGCGAAGCTAAGCACGTTTACCATCAGGTATTAGCTGCTATAGTGTTGTAAACGTTTACGCGGAGGTTTACGCTAGTTTTCGGCTAGAAGTACTTCCTCAAGCTTCGCACGCGGTGTCATCATCGCCCAAAACTCTTCACTTGCAAAATCGATTCACCGTTTACTAACGTATTAGCATAGCCCGTTCACCGTTTACGTTTACCTAACTATGTTCGCTTAAACGTTTACTTATGGTAGGAGCTAATGCGTGTTGTAAACGTAATAGCTTAATCGTTAGGTAAACGATAAACTTTAGCTCTTAGGCGCTTAATCGAAAACAACACGTATTAGCTGCTATAGTGTTGTAAACGTATTAGGCGGAGCTAAGCTTAACTACGGGTGAATCGATCGGAGCTAAGTGAAACTTGTTAGAAGCATCGAAGCTAAGCCTTTCTGCTTAGTTCATCGAAGCTTAGTTTCTTTGTTAGAAACGTAATTAACAGCGAAGACGTAGTCACAGGTTGAGTGTTTCAGTTTCAGATCGAACACTCATGAAGATTTTGTATGGTGTTCGGTAGGTTCAATTCCTACAGCATCGAAAAGAATGCATTGGATGGATGCCTGGGCATTGAGAAGGAAGGACACTTCCAAAGGCGAAAGGCCATTGGGAGATACCGTCTGTGATCCATGGGTTTCCAATCGGGAAACCGTATCCAAGCTTGCCGGGCATGCCGTGTGCAGTGGCTCCACCTCGGACTTGAGAGACTTAGCGAACTGAAACATCATTGTAGCTAAAGGAAAGGAAATCAACTGAGACTCAGTTAGTAGCAGCGAGCGAAAGCGGATTAGGCAAAGAAAGGAGAAGGCGCGCTTAGGCCGCTTTCCCTGGCCCTGTGCGGGGGAGAACTTGCAGTAGGGGGAAGGGTTTCTTCCTTCCTCTTTGGGAATTCTGAAAAGGTTGGAAGATCTCGCCAAAGAAGGTGATAGCCCCGTAGATCTTTCCTAACAAGTTTGAAACCTATCGCAAAACGCGAATACCGTGTTTGAATAATGATCGGGGGACCACCCTCACGGCCTAAGTATTCCTCAATGACCGATAGCGTACCACAAGTACCGTGAGGGAAAAGTGAAAAGACCCAATCATCGGGAGTGCAATAGAACACCTAAAATCCGGTGCAAACCATCACCCGGAAGAGAAAGATGAGATAGCATTTACGTTAGTAAACGGAGTTGACATTAGTAAACATATTAGCGTTTACGTGTTGTAAACGGGCCACTAATGTTCGATGGAACGCGCTGTAGCGAAGCTGAGAAAGCGCTTCACGGCAAAGCCACGAATGTTCGATAGAACCGAACTGCTTCGCGTTGTCGGCTCTCGCTCTAGCACTTTACCCTAACGGCGTACCTTTTGCATAATGGGTCAACGAGTGAATGGGAACAGCAGCTTAAGCCATTAGGTGTAGGTGCAATGAGGTTGAATCTTTGTTGTTTCTATTTGACCCGAAACCAATTGATCTAGCCACGAGCAGGTTGAATCGAGCTCTCCAGAGAGGCCGATGAGGACCGAACTCACGTATGTGGCAAAATACGGGGATGAATTGTGGCTAGGGGTGACTCTTTGAGCTACGACTCTGTTCTGCCAAAAGGACTAGGAGGTTCAGCGAAAAGGAGCTTCGGCCTTTTGCCCCACAAGCGTGTGAACGCTTTTTCAATAACTGGCTCATAACGGTGAAACCAGCTGTTTCTGGGAGTAATGGCCACACCGTGGGAAGTCGTGAAAGCTTCTCCCCCTGCCGAAAGGGAGAATAATATTCCTCAACAAAAAAGAAAGCGGGTCGGCGCAATCGAGTAGAAGCGTAGTCCTAACACTATGGATTTACGACTCCCGTCGATCGAGTATCCTTTGGAACTACTTTGGGGCATGCAGGGCGCATGCTTGAACGTTTACTTTAGTTTTCTATCTACGTTGACTTTAGTTTTCTTTAGCTTTAGTTTTCGCGTCAACGGTGAATCGTAGCTAATACTGTGTTGTAAACGTTTACTTTAGTTTTCTAAGCGCTCCGCAGTTTAGCAACGCCTAAGCGGAGCAGTTTAGCTGCTAAGCGGAGCAGTTTAGCTGCTAAGCGGAACAGTTTAGCTACTAAGCCGCTCCTCGTTGCTTTATTCTTTCATCCTCTAAAAGGTTAGGTAAACCCTCTCAATGCTACGAGCTAGCTCACTGACCCCGTAACGACTGATTTTCAAGATGAGAGCATGATTGTTAACGCCAACATGCCGGTTCTCACCCCGGCCGAATCCATCTCGAACCTTTGGTTCTCCGGTCATATGCACCGGTTCTCATATCGAGAGCCTTAACAAAAAACCTAAACTTTAGACCAAAAAAAACAAACTGCCACTAATATAAATAGGAGAGGGAAACAAAGAAACCATGCTACTCTTTGATGTTTCCCTAGGCATGGCTTTAGTCTCTGCTGTTACGGTCATACGTGCTAAAAACCCCGTCCATTCCGTTATTTTTTTCATCCTTGTTCCCCGCAATACTTCAGGTTTACTTCCCTTGTCAGGTCTTGACTTCTTTGCTATGATCTTCTTAGTAGTTCATATAGGCGCGATTGCTGTGTCACTTTCATTTGTAGTGATGATGCCAGATACCAAAATAGCAGAAATTCATGAGAATATATTGCGCTACTTCCCAGTAGGTGGTATCATTAGACTGATTTTCCGGCTGGAAATCTTTGTCATCCTAGACAATGATTACATTCCAATACTACCAACTAATTTGAATAAAACCTCTTTGAGATATATTGTTTATGTTGAAAGAATCTAAAGTTGGACTAATTTGGAAACATTGGGCAATTTACTTTATACCAACTATTCGGTTCCGTTCCTGGTGTCTAGTCTGATCTCATTAGTAGCCATGATCGGGGCAATAGTCTTAACTATACATAAAAGTACTAAAATGAAGAGACAAGATGTATTCTAGCAGAATGCTATAGATTTTCGAAGGACCATCAAGAAGATACGCACGCAATAATATGCAAATAAAAGGGTGAAGCTAATACTAACAGTGAACGTAAAAGCGTTTACGTGTTGTAAACTAGCGAAAAGTGAAGTAAACGTTTACTTTTTACATTTACCTAACAGTATTAGCATAACCCGAAAACAACACGTATTAGCTGCTATAGTGTTGGTATTAGCGAAAACTGTTAAACAGTAAACGTCTTCTTTTGGTTGCTGCTTAAGCCTCAAATCAAACATTCTTCCCCGGTTCTGCATTCCCATCCCCTGACCTACTCGGTGCCTTCCCTTTCCTTTGTAGGTGCTATGCTAATACTGTTAGGGGTGAAGCTAATACCGTAAAGGTAAACTATGTTAGAAAACTAAAGTCAACATAGATAGAAATTTTTTCATTCATTTTTTGAATGAAAATCACGCGAAAAGGGGTGGACGGAGCTAATACCATTTACGTTTATCGTTACAGTAAACTAAGCACTTTCCCAATAGGTGCATTCGCCGCTCCCTTTACGGTAAACGTAAAATTTAGCACAAAATGAAAGGGGCAAAGCGCACAGTTGACCGTTAGGTAAACGAGAGTTGACCTAACGGTGCGTTCGCCCCGGCCTATAGGCGCTTAAGTTTCCCACCTTATGGTAGGGAAAGTCAAGAAAACGCCGCAAAACAAAACAAGACCAACATCGCTTGCTACGCACCTTAAGCCTTAACGGTCAACTTTAGCGTAAAACAAAACAAGACAAGACCAACATGGTGTAGCTGCGTGCAAGACAAGACCAACATGGCTTTCATAGCACCTCCGGACCAACATGGTGTAGCTGTAGCAAAACCTACATGGTGTAGCTATAGCAAAACCATGTTGGTCTCTTTAGCTTCACCAGCATGGTGTAGCTTTGCCCTAACATCGCCGCTCCTTCTTGACTGAATGGTAATAGCTTAAGTCTTCAAGGGTATTAGTTTAAGCCTTTAGGTCGTTTACCGGTTAGTAAAGTTTTCGTTGTAGCTTTACCATAATGGTCTTCCCTCCTTGACTTTAAGGGTATTAGCTAAGCGCCTAACCGGTAAACTAACCCGATTCCCTATACGGTAAACGCTTCATCGAAAACGCTTAAGCCTAACCTAAAGAAAACGCTTAAGCCTAAACGGTTAAGCTAATATGTTGTAGCCTGGTATTAGCTTACCCATAACGGTATAGGTATTAGCTACACCTAAAGGACCGGTAGGTTTTCGCTTAACCCTTTACGGTATTAGCTACGTGCGCTCGAAAACGTTTACTTTTGGAAAGTTGACTGAGTTGTAAACGTATTAGCTTCGCTCCATACGGTCAACTACGTTTACCTTTACAGTTTTATTTCGCCCTAATACCGTATAGGTATTAGCATAGCACCTTAAAGGCCCGGAGGGAAGACCATGAAGGGAATGCGCGTTTCCCTTAAAGGCCCGGAGGGAAGACCATGAAAGAGCATAAGTGGAAATGCCTTCTTCCTAGGCAATGGAGCTATTTCATGGAGTTCCAAAAAGCAAAGTACGATCAGCTTATCCTCTATAGAAGCTGAATACAAAGCTCTCACAACCTCATCTTGTGAAGCTATTTGGTTGAGAAGATACTTGGATGAGATTGGTTTCGGTGAAAACCAACCTACAACCATTCATTGTGATAATGTCTCAGCTGAATCTTTGGCAAAGAATCCAATCATTCATCAAAGAACCAAGCACATTGAAGTGAGGGAGCACTTCATCAGAGAAAAGATACAGAGTGGTGATATCATCTTACACCATTGCAACACAAAGGAAAATGTGGCTGACCTCTTCACTAAAGCTCTCGGCAAGGAGTTGTTCATCGAGCATAGATCATCACTTGGCATGATGGAGCTTCCCTTAAGGGAAGGAAGTCATGAGTAAGGGAAGGCTCATCATGCATCTTCAACAAATAAGGGAAGTCTCATCTTCATATGCCTTCAGCAAGCATTTTATTTCAGGTTATTATTTTGAAGATGCTGGACTTGAGGGAAGGTGTTGGAATATGCAAGTCCACATCATCTCTTCAAAGTATTATTATAGGTTGAAATCTTTATTAAAGTTCATTATATTCTTAGAGTGATTTATTATGTTTTCCACATCAACCATAGTCATGAATAAAACATATTTGAAGTCAATGCCAAGTTGGAAAAGTATTCCTATAATTTAGGAAAAATTTCAAGACAGTAGCACACCTTTTCTAAAGGCAGTTTTGCACGGATCATAACTGGCTAATCGTGTATCCTTTTTCATTGATTCAAAAGCTGAAATGTTCTCCATAATATCAGGTATCAGCTCACCAAAAATCTCCCGCAAATTCATCTCCAACCTCAAGTTATGCTGGCCGCAAGTTGGTAGGTAGAGAATTGGAAGATTGCTGAAAACGGCTAGTAGGCCAACTTTGGAAGCTTGTATCTTGAGCTACATGCATCATCTCAAAATGGTTTCTTCAGCAAAGTTGTTCTCCATATCATGAACAATCTCCATTTAAAACAGTTTCACAAAAATCCCACGCATTAGAGAGTTATGCCTATTTAAACAGAGGCTTCTGAGCATTTTCTACAAACAGACAGAGGGCTGGAGTTGAGAGACAGTCGACTCATTTCTTGTGGTTTTGGAGTGCATCCTAGGAGCTGAAGTGCAGTGGTGTATACCAAACACTCTTGACCATTATACATTGGTTTCATTGGTATCATTGAGCTCGTTTGATAGTGTTATCAGCTTTGTTCTTTTCAAGTAGTTTGAGCTTGAGTTAGCTTCTACTACTGAACTTTGTATTCTTGTTGATTTAAGGATTTCTCACTTATTTGTCTCTCATATCTCATCTCATATATTCTTTGAAAGTGTGTTTAAGCTCAGCTCCTCTTTTTTCTCATATCGGGTGCCTCAACTTTGGGCAAAGAGGAAACCATTTTAGATTTCTGCAGGCATAGCAAACTAGCATAATTCAGGTGAACAAAGTGTGCATGCCAAAGCCTTGCATCTGACATAGCCTCAGAATAATGTACTACACATGTTGAATCATTCACAAATTTTTCATAATCTATAAGCTTATACAACCCATGAGATAAAATGCCAGAAAGCAATAATCACATCGCCATTTGATAGATCATGAGTTGTACATCTGTCATCAACAAATTTCATGACCAAGCCAATCTTGGCTAATGCAAAAATTGATAATAGATTTTTCTTGATCCTTGGCACAAGTAAATAATCTGACAATGTGAAAGAACTACCATCAGTAGTAGTCAAAATGATCTTAACAACTTCCATGACACGATAAGAGGAGTTATTGGTGCATGTGACAGTATTCCCTATAGGGGCAGGCTTGAGTGAAGTGAAGAAATTGCACTATGAGGTAATATGTTTGGTTGCCCCAGTATCAAAATACCAAACATCTGAGTCTACGGCAGATATGCACTGCTCATGAGAAGATGGGTCAAAATTGCAAACAATAGTAAACGCCCATTGTTCTTCCTGCACAAGATTAGTAGACTCTATTTTCAGAGTAGAGCCCTCTGCATCAACCATCCTAGCCTCTTTCTTCTTTGCCTCTTTAGTAGCCAATTTTGGATAGCTATCAATGACATGATCATTTGCTTTACAATATTTACAAAACAATTCTGCTTTTCTGATTTCTTCTCATCTTTGTCTTCCTTCTTCGAATGTGCAGCATTTGCAGATTTCTGCTTACTACTGGAAGAGCTCCATTTACATTTACCCTTCTGACTAGCCAAGAAAGCTTGATCTACAACATGTATAATAGACCTATTTTGCCTAGAGTCGTCTTCCTACAATAGAATAGAAACTAACTCTTCAAATGAGAAGGCTTTTGGATTGCCTTTCATCATGAAATGAAGAGTTGAAGCAAAACTCTAGTATGAATCAGAAAGACCATTCAGAACGGTCTACACAAGTGAGCTATCAGGAAAAACTTCATGAGACAGAAAACTTTCCATATAATCACCTTCATTCATGTGCTCACTCTCCAACTGTTTTCGGAGGCAAGCAACACGAGCCTCATTCCTAGCTTGGTACAATGTGGTAAGAGTATCCCAAGCATCCTTAGCTGTTCTGCAAGAGTGAATGTGAGGAATAATTGACATGTTTGACAAACAAAGCTATCAATGCATGTGGCTTGTTTTTTGGACACATGCTTGTCATTCAAAAAGGGGTTCCATTAGATCCTATCACTTGATTGAGAAGTGGAGTTAACCAAAAGAAAGTCAAGCAGGTACTATCACATTTCACTCGGGAAGAATATGAAGATATGAAGTATCAACTTGCAGCTTTTGAAGTTCTCAAGGTGAGAAGTTGTCCACTTATGTTCCATTAAGAGTTGCAGATTCTTGAGAAGGATTTAGTTGAAGAGAAGTTTTACAACTTTATTTGAGAAGCATGGACACTTAGAGACATTTAGGTAGCAAATCAAACATTCAATCATGAAGATTTGATGAGAGAAGATTCTACAAAGGTATTTTTTTGGAAAGATCTTGATAGATCTTGAATGATCTTGAAGATCTTGAGTATTTATGAGTCAGTCGTCTATCCTTTTTTTGTAAAGTTCTTAACATTGGAAAAATTAAGTCAAAGATTCAGATTCTATCAGATTAGTGTTGTAAAGAAATAGAAAAAGGTACTTGTTATGTTGTAGAAGATTATAGCGCTTTCAGCAAGGTTATGTAATAGATCAACTAACCTTATTCTATAATATGGAAAGCTAAGGAGTCACAGTGAAAGCTATTGGCAGCTGCAGTGCTAATAAAAAGGGTTTCGATATTTTCTTTCAGATACAGGTATTGATGTTAAGGAAGCAATGCTAAATCACTCAAGAATGTTTTGGATTTGCATCCCATGTGCTTGAAAGAAAAAAGGTATGGACAATATTTTGAAGTTCATTTGGGAAAATTATTAGATTTCTTGGAAAACCTATCATATGTTCATCTATAATTCATTTCTATTCCTTTATTTACACAAATAAAATTCCATATATTCCATCCTATGTCCTCTACCACTTGACTGCTATAATTCTATGAAAATATATATGGAATGATCTTAGAAATAGAAAGAGAAAGGTTTGTATACTTCCTTGGCTATGCTTTAGAAAGGAGAACCATTTGATTACATCATTGTCCTTCCAATTGAGTTTAATATCTTCAAGTTAACTTGGAGTTTTGATCCTTTGGCCTCAACAATCTTAGAAAGTTTGATAATATGTGTACCACATGAATTGTAACATCATCATTCATGTGATCTTAAGCCTTTAGGGATGCTCCAATAGTTCATATGGTTTCGATAAAAGGAAAGCAAAGAAATGGTTCCAATTAGTGGACAGGGTGCTCTTGTAGAGAACAAAAAGTGGATGAGAGAGGTGGACATAGAAGGGATGTAATCAAAGCAAATTAATCACGCATGGGGTGTATTGGAGTTCAAGGAGGGAGAAAGATGTCAAATAAAGGCACACATGGGTAGTATTGTCCAATATACATATACATTAATGTAAATACATGCATACATATTTTTTGGTTCTTACCACATAGACTAAAGGATAAACTAAGTACCTAAAGGATTAGCAAGCCGACTTTTCAAGAATAACTAAACTCACAAGGGGTGAGAGATGCACGTATCCGCCCAAGAGAATCCACCCATATTTTCTTCTAAAGCTGAATGGTTTCTATATAGAACATCAACCTATGATGTTTAACTCACTTACTTATTATATCCAATTGAACCCGATCTTAACATGACTTCAAATAATCTTTCATATTCAACTCCAAGATTTGGAAAAGCAAAAAGGAAGAATTGAAACTCTCCATAACCGATTCAACTTCTAAGACACTAAAGTGATTTGAGTGAAACTAGATGGGACTAAAAACCTTAAAGATTTATTCTAGTCAAGAATTTGAAGCATTATTTCTAGCTATATGAGTTTAAGAAGAATTCTCAAAAAGATTATTTGGCTAAAGTTAAACCATAATCCATCTACACAACTCTAATCGTATAAAAAATCAATGTCTCAAGCCACCAAGCTTTATAATTGTTGGCTAATGTTTTATTTTACTCAAAAAATAATGATACTTCAGCTATGTCGATTACCAAAATATTCCCTCTTCCAATCTTTTGAGACTCCTATATACTAGAATACCAATCTTGTATTCATCTCTAAATTCATGAGATTGATTCACCTTCTTGTATTATCAACAAGGTGCTCGGTCTAACTTTCCTTGCAAGAAATGATCCTTCCAATGTTTTCAAAACCTTGTGTAGCATTTCTAGTAAAGAACTACAAAATCCTTACTTGGAACTCTCCTAACTTAGGTGGGATTGTTCTAGTCATACTAAAAAAACTTTATTTATTTATTGGGTAGTATGATTTTCAAACTCTCTAGTTGACCAATACTTGAACTCCCAATCATGTACTTCCTCTTTATCTATGAAGTTTAAATTCACATCGGGATTGATTTTTACTTCAAATCATGAGCCCAAGATTAAAAGATGCCTATCACCACAAGGTCTAATGTCCCATACCATCATTCCTACACTAATGTGAATAAAATGTATAGTATCCCATACTACCATACTTTATATCCAACACTAATGTGTGGACGGTATTTATCTAAAAGTAAACAAAGAAGTCTTTTTTATGTGGTATTTAGGGTATCTTACAACCCTTTTATTTACCTCTTTTTCAAGACACCTATTTTCTTGGAAGAGTTGTGTAAAGCTCTAAATAGTTCTTAGTCATAAAAAATACAGAACTTCTTGAAGGGAGAAATTATTACTTGTAAAATAAGATATCTTTATGACCCTTTCATTCATCAATCGAAAGAATCTTAAAATATAACCTATGATTCTGCATGGGATATTGATTCTACCATCTTCAAGTATTATGTGAATTCTCTTATTCCATATTTTATCTTCCTTAGAACTTAATAAGGATCAATCTAATTTATGACCACTACTTTGTGGTTGAAGAAGAGAGACAATTTGACTTTACTTTAAGTCTTTGTCCTTGCTGATTAGGCATGCCTTGGATTTTGTGGAATTTCAAATTCCATATGAGGGACTTTAAGCTTAATGAACTCCACTAATGTAAAGTTATTCAACTTAATAGGAATTTGGTTTACTATGGATAATTCACCACAACACCGTTATTCCTATGTTCCTAGTTTATGATCTAAGTCTCCCTCTTATCCCAAGGACCAATGAAATTCATTTCATATCCATACATACTATATGTGAACAATGTTTAGATCTTCATGGGAAGAGGTGTAGCATTCATAAGTTTCTAAAACCAAACCCCTCTTTCAATCATGCAAAAGTTCCGATTTGTAAATTTCTTAGTTCAAAACATGCTTATGCACAATCAAAATTTTTCTTTCCTACATGAATTCAATGCACAAATCCAATCTTTTTGATGACTAAACATATGGGTGACCCAACAAATTAGGACACGAATTTCTATGCATCAATTTGCAACTTCGTCTTTATTATAACATGCCTTGATTGTCTTATTGTTTATAACGAGAAGAGAATGCTTATTTGGAAGTTAAACATTGTCCATCCCTTGTCTTTTCTTGGGTGCTTCCATTGTGATGATGTCAACTTGGACCAATCCACGAATTCCATTGTTCAATTCCTTGTTCTTTGCTTTGCTCCTTGGAAAGGGGAAAGAGCATGGAAGGTCACAACCCAAATCGTTTAGCCTTCAAAATTTCATGCTCAAACATGTCATAAACAATAGTATCTAATAAGAGAAATTTATAAATTGATGAGCATAAATGATTTACATTTATTTAAAAAAAAAAGAGCCCTCAAATCACCTTCCTGACGGCTAAGTAGCAAATTTGTCCATCAAAAAGCACATGGTCATGATATGTGTAAATCAAGATGTATTGAAATACTTTGGGGGCAAGGGGGGATCTGGTTCGAGCTCCTCCTAGCACCTATATTTGTGAATTGGTTTGTGAATCACCTCACATAACATGCCAAAAAATCTAGACATGGTCTATATAACAAGCACATGAGAGATTTTCAAATCATGTCTCATATGTAGGCTGAACGCCTCATGGATACCTTCTTCAATTGATAGTCCTCTTGAAGATCCGTTGGTTATAGGGAATGGCCCTAAATGTCCCGCTTTGTTGGGGGAGGGGGGACCTAGTGTGAGCTCCTCCTAGCACCTAGATTTTTGAATTCGTTTGGGAATAATTTGTAAGTGTATGTGTATGCATCAATGTGTAAGTGTATGTATGTATGTATGTATGTATGTATGTATGTGTATGTGTCTATGTGTATGTATATATGTGTAAGTGTATGTATGTATGTGTATGCATATGCATGTATGTGTGTTTATGTATGTGTATGTGTGGGTATGTATGTATGTGTAAGTGTATGAATATGTGTATGTCTATGCATGTATGTGTCTATATGTATGTATGTGAAATTGTATGTATGTATGTGTAAGTGTATGTGTATGCATGTATGTATGTGTGTATATGTATGTGTGTAGGTATGTATTTAGTATGTATGTGTGTGTACGTATATGTGTGGGTATGTGTATGTATGTGTAAGTACGTATGTGTAAGTGTAAGTGTATGTATGTGTGTTTGTGTATGCATATTTATAAATTTAAAGTTCTTCTCATATTCTAATCCCTTTTTTTGTTTGACATTAAAATAAGAGGAGATATTGTATGGTAGAACAAAATAAGAGAAGACCTAACATACCACTTGAGATGTGGTAGTTTTTTTTTGTAGATAGCTACATCTTTAGGAATCATTTTCTCAATAGAAGGTATACAAATTAATAGTTTATACTACTATGACTCATAATTCTCATATCTTTTATAAATGTTTTACATTTAATCTTTGTAATTTTGTTTCATTAAATAAAAAGTTGCTCCAAAGAAGAGAGTTGAGTCAGGTCATACGTATATGTATTATTGAAACTTTATTCTTTATATTACTTAAAACACCAATCATTAATCTTTTTTATTTGTTTCAATTCAATGAAAGGATTATGGTTGATATCCTACGGACAAGAAGATCGATTTTGCTATACATTGTGGATATCAACATCTCAGTGAGTACATGCAAGATCATCCAAATGCTTTTGTAAGTATTATTATATTTCATATAATTATTTGATTTTTATGTTTTATATGTTTTATTTATTTATGTTTGTTATATGTAATACATGAATATTATGAAGAAGTAGATATGGATGAGGTGGAGAGATAGACATATGCAAGACAATCTGGATCGTCAAAGAGTGCTCACGCCTCTACCCATGATGCCACTATAGATACATCAGATCATGTGGATGATCATGATGATGAGGATAATCATGATAATGAGGACTTACATGATGATGTGGATGATGATGATCAGGATGATTGATATATTACATTGGATATATATTTTACATTGATATACATATTTTTTTTTATATCTATATATTTTCTCATTCACTTTGTGTGTGTATGTGTATGTGTAGGTATATGCATGTGTATCTATATGATCATGCATGTGCATGTGCATGCATCTCCATTTGCATCCATGTGTATGTGCATGCATGTGAATGTGCATATGCATGTGTGTAAGTATGTGTTAATGTGTGTATGAGTATGTGTATGCTATGATGCATGCATGCATGTCCTTTTATGTTCTTGTAGATATGTTTGTGCATATGCACATGTGTATGTGTGTGTCTATGTGTATGTGTGTGTATGTGTACGTGTAAGTGATGTGTGTGTATGTACATGTGTATGTGTGTGTATGTGCATGTGTATGTATGTGTATATTTGTCTGTATGTGCATATGTATGTGTGTGTATATGTGTGAGCATTCATGGTCATGTATATGTGTTTATGTGCATATGAATGAGTAAGTGCGAGCATGTTAATTAATGAAAATAAAACAATTTAAATGATATACAAACAATGACAATTGTACTTACAATAATTTTATGCTTACTAGGAAAAGAAAGATCTTTCCTAGTGGTATCTAGAGGAAAATTAGGAGTTTCTCTTTCCTTCCTAGCTACGAAAGAGGTGACATGTGTCTCAAGTGAGATCATTTGAGACTTAAGTTGCTCAATGAGAGACATCATGCTATCTATGTCTCTTTCTAACCTAAGGGTCTATTCTTTTAACTCTACAAATTATTCATGGGTAAAAAACTCATCAAGAAGTTCCTCATAAGTATACTCTTCTTGTTGTGGCTCTTTCCCCTCTAGTTTGTTCTCAACTTCCTGCTCAAGTTCTACTCTTCCATGTTGAGATATCGAGCTCAACATGTGATGATCCAGGACGACACGTATCAGTTTTTCGTTTCTCTGACATGTATAGTGGTCTTAGCGGTATATGTCAAGGATACTTCATTGAGCTTTATTAGATTTATCTACTGAGAGTGATGGCAATTTGTTTCTTGTCAGCTCACTCATTCGCGGACATTAGGTTTTTCCTTATGTACTCGTCTTTATATATTGCAATTGTTGTATTCTTGTTTTTTAGGTCATTCTTGTACATTTTTTTTTTATGTAATAGAAGAAGAAGAAGATCATTCTTCCTTGCCTCAATCTTTGTGTGTGCTTCTCCTTGAGAGTGAGAGTGTGTGTGTGAGCTCTCTTTCTTATCTCCTTCCTCATGACATTCCATCCTATGGTTAGGGTCCTCTAGTTGTTCCTTATGTGGAGAAGTCTGTTCTAAGATTTGTTTGCCCTTGGAATCCATATTTCACTCCCCCCGTTACTAACTAGAGTATGTGAAAAGAATGGAAGTGAACCTAAATATGCAAGAAGAAGAGAAACATAATACTAGAGCACTTCCCTGATACAAATAGAAGACTCCAAAGCAAAATCAAAGCAATATTTGAAGTCTGAAGGCACTGATCTTCAATCCTTGCTAGGCCCAAACAAAAATTTGAAATATTTGGTTGCCTCAAGGAGGTTCTATTGACCAAAAGCCGGTAGGAACGATGCCAAAAACATATAGCAATAGCCTCAAATGAACAAACTAAGTCAAAGTGAAGTACTTTTGAGTTTTGCTAGTCCTCTACAGTCCAAGATAGATAGTGCAACACCCGTACTTCAAATGTATGAAGCTACTCCAAGTGAAAAAAATTTATTTGGATGCCAAATGATGAGAAATTAGGCTCGAAAGTGACCACCTACTTTCTACTGAAGTGCTGCAGAGGGATTTTGGTCGACCAAATCTTCTTCAAATCAATCATTGTTTGATGTTAAATGAAGCTTTGAAGATAGCTTTGTAACATTACAAAAATTTCTCAAATTGGATTTTGGGTCACCAAGTTATGGTCTGGAGAATGCGGCTATGTCCAAACTAGGAAGTGGAAGAGTGACTCTTCGTGAATGGGTGACTTTGGAAGGCTCAAACTGAGAACCTCAAGCTTTTCTAGCTATCCCAATGAACCATAAACCAAATCCAAAACCCAATATACATGTGTATACCTTTGCTTGTATTCAATTTTTCTCATAAGTTGACACTTTTAGCCCTTAAAACTGAAAAAAAACTAACTTTTCGAGTTTTGATTACCTCCTTCTCAATAATTGAACAAAGCATTCAAGCTCAAAATCTGCTTAGATGAAGGGGATAATCTCACATGCAAGTGTGCATCTAGCTTGTTGTAGTATATAGGAGAGGAGGAAGCCATGCTTTATTCATCGTAGAGGGGAGCAAGAGAGAAAAGAAAGCCCATGGTTGCTCTTGGCACCTTCTGGTGGATTTTCCCTCCCGTCGACTAGTTGTCATATCTCTGCGCATCTAAATGATTGTTCCCATTTTCTTCATCTTTTGCACCATTCCCAAAATAGTCATAGAGTTTGATGATGAAGTTGCCATCGGCTCTATATTCGGAGTGCACATAGAGAATGTTAATGATCACAAACCTCCTAGCCATGTAATTGATCCCTTCTTCCCTCATCAAGAGTAACCCCCAAATGGCTACACACATAGGTGCCACATGGCACTCATGTGTGGGCCCATCTAATTAAAGATAAGAGGTGGTTCAAACCTCTCTCTTAGGAGTTCTCCACATAACAAGGTGCACTATAATTATTTCAGGGAAAGGTTCTATGCTAGTGAGATTAGTTTGGCTTATGTGACCACACAAGATAATGTTTTAGCTTTTCAAAAAAGTTGTGCCTTTGTAGTCGTTTGAACCTTTCCACAAAGCCTTGGGATTAATTCCTTTTAGGGATTGATTTCTTTCCACATAGTTTTGCACTTCTTTATATCATGTTTTGGTACCAGCTCCTCTCTTGATTTGATAGACCCACTTAATTGATATTACCTACATTGCAACTTCTTTTAGTATCATATCCCATGCATGGTTGTGCTCTATGGCTTCGATCTCATCCTCCATTGACTGTTTCGATTTCTCGCAAACCCTATCTTCTTTGTAGGATGTTTGCCTTTGATAACTTGTGTCATGAATGCATAATGCAATGCAATAAATCTATGATATGTGAGATTTTCTATTGGATACTTAATCCTTGGTGACATTGTCTCATTTCATAATGAATATGTATTCCCTTTATCATTTTGCAACCTTCGATGTAATCACTTATTTGAGATCTTCTTTGCTTGTATCTTTCATACCATCTATGAGCTGATGTTCTTTACCTTTGTTTCTGTTCATTTGTATTTCACGGCTTGTAGATGAGCTCCTTAGCCTTCCCTTCCATGGTGTGTGAATTGTAGAAGGTTGTGCATTGTTTGTTCCACTCAATGCCATGATTTGATGCCCTTCTTGATGTCCTATTTCTTCTTCTTCTATACCTTTTATTTATTCTTAGGTGCATACCATGAGTTAATTCATAAAATAAAACATATCTCAAAAACTTAACCTCTTTTGTGGTATGTTTATAGCACTTGATGCCAATAAATACAATGTTTTTTGCCCTAGCATCTAGCTTTGTCCTTATCTCTTGTGGAACAAGTGTAACAAACACATCCAAACACTTTAAAGTGTGAGGGATCTAGTTTTCTCCCAATCCAAGCCTCCTCTCTTGATGAATAATGAGTCCTTGAAGTTGAACACCCACTGATAATGCAAATAATAGCAGAAATTACTGCTCCCCAAAAATATAGGTGTAAAGAAATCTCATTTAACATGCATCTAGCTGTATTTGCAATTTGTATATTTTCTACTCTCTTCCACCTTATTTTATAGGGGTGTATACTTGCAAGTATATTGTGTTTTTTGCCTTTAACCTATAAAAATTATGTAAATTCTTTGGAGAATTATTCTCCTCTCCATCAAAACTTAAGAGTTCTTATGTATTTCCTTGTCCCCTTTTCAACTTGAGCTTTGGATTGTTTTTAACCATGTAAAACACAATTGAATTGTGTTTAATGCAATAAATCAAAACTTTCCTTGTGTGATCATCAATAAAGGTCACATCATACATGTTCCATGCAAGGCTCACCTCTTTAATAGATCCCCAAAACAACCATATGTACCAAATCAAGTTGAGCTCATTTTTTTATTGAATCTTTCTTGCTTTCATGCTAGTGGTGTATAATCTCTCAAGACAGTTCTGTATCTCCTCATTTGTGTTGAAAATTTCTACATGATGTACCATGGTTTTTCTATATGTTGAGACAATGTGAAGAACTCTTCTATTCCTTTCTTCCCACTCTTTGGTCACTCTTTTGTTAGCATCAATAAGACTTTCTCCATTAAGTAATTGATAATCTCAAAACTCCAAGTGTGATAGCTTCCTTTATATAGCTTCTCAATTTGATTGTTATAATCAGCCATATCCTTACTTGCTAGTCTCCTACTCCCCTTGAATGAAAGTGAGGCATGATTAATGTCAAATTAGCTTTGTAATATCTTTAGCTTGTGTCATAAAAAGACAGATAGCAGATGGTTGAAACACACCCTAAGAGGGAGGATACGAAATCCAAAAGACATGAAAGAGGATTAGTTCCTAATCTTGCCACTTAGGGTGTGGTTCAACTATCTCCTTCCTATCACTTTATGACATTCTTCCCCTCTTGTTTGAACATTGTCCTCAATGATATGCTCATGTATCTATCTAGCCTTGTTGATTAGCTTCCAAACTCCCTAAGCACCCTTGAATTTATGTCCTCACACTTGCATAGTTTCTTGAACCTTATTCATTTGACGTATCCTCCTAATGATACTCTCTTCTTTTTCTCAAGAAGTCAAGCACAATACCCGATGCACATGACTACACACATGAGAGATTTCACACGATTTTCCTCTCCACCTTGTGTTCTTCATTAAAGCAATCTTGCTATCTCCATGCAACCACTCAAGTGATCTAGTGCATGAGTACCACATGGCTTCACACTCCTAAGTAGCATAAGAGGTGATTCCCATCCTTATTCACATAACATTTTTGTCCCTTTAACATAATGTTGTCCTCAAAATGAGGTTAGAAGTCATAAATGAGAAAGAGATAATATTTGGTGACCACTCCCATTGAGTCCCATGTACCTAATGTGCATGGTCATCTCTTTGTAATGTTTCCCCATTTCCTTCCCTTTAAGAAGACTTTTGTGAAGTCTTCATGAAGGTGGGAAGCATTCACATTTGGATTGCCTTTCATCATTAGGAAAAGAATAGAAGCAAAAATTTGACAAGAAACTAGAAGACCATTAAGAAAAGTTTGTATAAATAAACTATCTAGAAATATTTCATTAATAAAAATGGACCTATTTTAAATCCTTGATCTTTGTCAAAAAAGTGTCAATTGAATCTCGTTCATGCATATTCTCACTCTCCATCTGTTTTCTAAGATAACAAACACAAGCCTCATTTCCTTCTTGGTATACTGTGGAAAGAGTATCCAAAGCATATTTGGTTGTTCAACATGAGCAAATATGAGTGACAATGGTAAATTTGATAGAAAAAGTTATCAATGCATGTTCTTCTGCATCTCTTCCATCCTGAAAAAAGCTAGCACTTCAATAGTACTAGAAAATTGATATCATCATCTTTGAATCACTTGTATAGTATTTACAAGTACAGGAGGATGCATTTCAACATCCCATAGAATATTCCATAAGCCTTTTGCTACCAATACATGATGCATCATGTATGCCCAAAATGGGTACTTGGATCCATCTAACTTATGCTCAAAATCCAACATACAAAATACATCATTGCTTTCATCCATGGCCAATGATATACCCTCATGCAAGAAATCCACCCAAAGGTTTTCAATGACACATTGTAGAAAGAAACATCTTGATCTGATACCAATTAATAGATCTCAAGGACTATAAAGCCATGCAACTAACATGAGGAAGTAGAAAAATCTTGGACCACATTAGTAAGTATCTTAATAAGTGAATGTACAAAGATGAGTAGCATGTTAGGGTTATATGCATATATACAAGTGGGAAGGGGACCCCAACAAAGGGAATAAAGTGCCTTGATGGTCCTTAATGTGTTTTTACAAACCAATACCAAAACCTATCAACAATTCACATCACGAGTAATCATAATACCAAGTATATGTTTAGCATCCCCCAAACCTTTCATGTCAAAAGTTTGACTCAACTTTATCTTCAAGAGAGATGATCCTAAAGGTACTAACCCACTTCCTTGTAGCACTATCTTTTGAACTATCTTTCCACTTTACTAAGCACTTTTTATATAGGTGACTCATCTATTTCTCTCTAGTATGTAGTATGCTCTCAGGCTCATGTGGAATAGATTGAACAAAATAAAGCTCTACTACCTCATTATCTAGAGCTAGTTTGTTAGATCCACCCAACCTCTTTTTAAGACATCTTACATGAAAGTGTTAATAGGTGACAGGGCTCACCCTTAATAGGTCAATCCAATGCAAAACTACTACAACCACAACTTGAATATGTACACAAATCAAAGAACAAGATAGATGAGATAGGGAGAGAACCATACCCAATAGGATCGCAGACCCAGATTCCAATGCATGCTTGTCATTTCATTAACTTGAAACCATATATATATATATATATATATATATATATATATATATATATATATATATATATATATATATATATATATATATATATATATATATATATATATATATATATATATACATGCCCATTCGACGGTTTCAATTTGAAACTTAATTGAGCTAAAACAATCCAACCATAAAGTGGTAAAGATGCCACTCTAACATGAAAGTGTTAACGGGTGGCAGGGCACACCCTTAAGAGGTCAATGCAATGCAAAACTACTACAACCATAGCTTGAATATGTATGCCGATCAAACAACAAGATATATGAGAGAGGGAGAGAACCATACTTGACCGGATTGTAGACATAGATTCCAATGCATGTTTGTCATCTCATTAACTTGAAGCCATATATATATATATATATATATATATATATATATATATATATATATATATATATATATATATATATATATATATATATATATATATATATATATATATATGTGTGTGTGTGTGTGTGTGTGTGTGTGTGATTACATGCCCATTTATATGGGTCTTGTACCTTTTCATAATACCCCTTCAAAGACCCTTCAATTTGAACCTTATTTAAGCTACAACAAGCCAAATATAAACTGATAAAGATGCCACTCTAACATTGGCACACACGAAGGACCTGAACCCAGATACTACTTACCAATGTCCTAGGTTTATTACATGCAACTATTCTATGGAACACTGCTTCACCAATCAAAGTGAATGTTCAAGCCATGGTATGGGAGGCAAATAAAAAGTCCATATGTATCTGGTCAAATTATGCAAATGAGAAGCAAAGTACACTGCTTAGGATGGTAACCAAGATATACAAGCTACTCCTCATTTACACAATAATCCGTCCAACCTAAATGCTCTATATGCAATGCAAATTGGTTGGATAAGTTTCATCTCGTCATTTAATTTTTTACATCATGGGTGAGATACATCATCTAAGAATACATTTTCAAATACATGAGGAGCCATTTCTTTAGATACAAGATATGTAATTGACTCCAAAAGAGTGAGTCAATGGGCACATAGAATATCATCCAATTAGTCCATGCTCCAAAATGCTTCCAAACTTTGCTTCAAAATGATCCAAATCATCCATAGTTTTCACATCATGTTGCCAATTTGTGAACTTCATTTCCACATGCTTGTCTTTATACCCATTGTTTACAGTCTTCCATGTCCAAACTTCACTATCATATCCTACAAAACTTTGGAACAATCATATGCTTCCACCAAACATGAATAGCATAGTCACATCAAGATCCTTTCTCCATATGAGAACAACAAGATAACATGCAAATATGGAATGAGAGCTAGCAATGACATTCATGACCCCATAAGAGATACACTTTCCAATGCACAATCTCAACCATAATACATCACATCTAGCACGAAACTACCCAAAGCCACAATCTCATCACAAGGCTTGGTAGACACAGAAGAGTTACACTTATGGGATTCCTTCCAACCATAAGTTAAGTAATCATCATATAAAATGATAGAAATTGTTTAGCATAACTCTCACTCAAAATCCTAGCATCATCACTATCATTTGTGAGTTCATTTGCATTATGTTTCATATGTATGAAAGAGACATCATGTGTGTTGATCAAAGCATGTGAATTCTCCATTTTATAGTCATCAAAGAGATTTTCATTCTTTTCAATATTGGTAGCACATGGAGAATTTACATCATCATCATAATCATCAAAGATAGGTGGAGAAGAGGGATCATAAACACAAGCATTATCATGATCACTTGGAAAATCATCAAAAAGAGAGGAGCAATGTCATGGAAAAGTAGAGTATCATCATCAATGGAATCAAAGGTAATATGATCAAGCATAGGTTCCTTTGGTATCAAATCATCATGCATGATTTCAATTTCTTTCCTAATGAAGCATAGAGATGGATCATCATTATCATGTATTGTTTCATTATGAGAAATTATATACTTCATCACCAAGAGGGCAAGGATTGTTCTCATCTTGCATCATCATAGGGGGAGGAATGGAATATTTCAAAGCACATTTCCTTTCATAATATTGGGTATAATAATAATATGCATGCTCATTAATTAACTTGATATGCATCATTGTGAAAGTGGTAGCACAACAATTTATATTTTGTAAAGTAGAGAACATGCAATCCCTTAGCATCTCACATGCATTCTCAAATAGAGAAACCATATGATCATCAATGCAAGTAGTAACTTCCGTATCATGTTTGTGTATCATGTCATGAAAAGACTCTCTTTATTTATCCACCATAGACACAATTTTTTTTTGATAAAAGGAATTTCCATCAAATGAATATTTGCTTAACATTACTAAGTTAAAGAACTCCCATGCAAAAGGGTAAAAACAATGTGTTGTGTCCAGACATGTGCCATTACATCCATGAAGAAAAGAACATCGAGTGAAAGTGTGATCAAACTCCAAACATAAAGTGCGAAATGGTTCATTCATATATCTACGTATAGTCATGGCTTTTGTGTAATCATGCATCAGTGTGTCACATGCTTTCATGCAATAGACTAACAAGCTAGGAAGCATACATGTGACTCTTTAAACATAACTAATTGTGAATGTAATTCATTTTCATCCCACTTAATCTTAACAAGCGTTTTGATACCCTCATGAAAAAAATTAATCATGTTCAAAACATTCCTAAAACAAAGGGTGTTGATATATTTACATAGTGATGTGTGTGAACACTCTAGGACTGTCGGGGCACTTTTTTCCCTCTTAAAGAGGTTTTTTTCCTTCGGCTTGTATATATGCCTATTGCCCTAATGGGCTACTTATCTTTGTACATTCTCTAGTAATACATTCAGTATTGTGTGTTGTGCTCCAAGCTTCTTCTTCTTCCTTCTGTTGTTCGCGTGCTTCCGCGGACGTCTAACTCCAACAATTGGTATCAGAGTAGGTCACCACTTCATCTAGGGCATCGTCTACACCTCTCCGATTGCAGTCTCAGATTTGCACAAAATTTGGTATGTATACTCAAGGTGTTTTAGAGATCAAAACTGCTTCCCTCTATGGTGCCGAAATTGCGATTTGAGCTCGTTTCGGCCTCTGAATGCACTATCGCAGTGCTTGTGCAGGCTATTTCAACTTTTTGTGCCAAAGGTATATAGCAGTTTTGGTTCGCCAGTATAAACGTCTCGAAGTCTCCTACAGGTCTAGTAGAATTCATCTAGGTAGTTCCGTTCAAGTTTTTGAGATATAGTCAATTTTCTGCATCAAGGTATTTTAGTCACCGACCATGGCTGAAAGCAGTGATGTATTCCATATGTTGGTTGTTGAGGATAAGTTGGATGGTACCAACTACCCGTTGTGGGCTTATATGATGTGACATGTATTGGTTGCAAAAGGACTGTGATGATATTCTGCATATCCCTATTTGTGTTGTAGTTTCTGTTGCACCTACTGCAGAGAAAATCCCTTGGGATGGTAGAGATGCCCAAGCACATGCATTGATAGATTTGTCTGTCAAACCTGCCATTATTCCTCACATTCGCTCTTGTAGAACAACTAAGGATGCTTTGAGGCTGCCATGTGTGCAGCATATGTACTTAACTAGTGTCCCACTAAAGCACTCCAGTCTATCACTCCATATGAGGCTTGGCATGATTGCAAGCCATCTCTTGCTCATCTGCGTGTTTTTGGTTGTTTGGCATATGCATTAGTGCCTAAACAACATCATAGAAAATTGGATGATAAAGCACTAAAATGTATTTTTGTTGGGTATAGTTTTGAAACTAAAGGCTATCATTTGTATCATCGACAAACTAAAAGCATTCAGGTTAGCCCTCATCTTGTTTTTGTGGAAGATGTTATTCAGCCATTGCTTTCATGTACTAAGGAGACATTTGTTAGCTCCAAAGACATGTATGATACTTTGTTGACTCTTTTTACTGGTGGATAGTCTAGTGCTGGTCCTAATGAGACAACTTCTCAACCTTTGCAGGTTTCATGTGATGATGGAGATCATCCATTTCTGATGCAAATTTACATGATGCACTTGTTGATGAGAGAGCTCACATTGAGGAGGCAAAAACTATGCCAAAATGGCTAGTGTAGACTTTGCATGACAGCAAGTTAGATGCACCTCTATCATATCATACTTGATCATGTTGGAGCAAGTCTATATTGATGATTGCAGCAGATGGAGTATCCTATTCTTTATGAAACACAAAGATGAAGTTTTTTCATGTTTCAAAAGATATTTGGCTCTTGTGGAGAATCAAACAGGTAAATCACTAAAAAGGCTAAGGTTAGATGGAGGGGGAGAATACTTCTCCCATGATTTTGATTCTTTTCTTCAAGAAAGAGGAATCAAAAGAGAGGTAACTACAAGGTACACTCCTGAGCAAAATGGAGTGGCAGAAAGGAGGAATACGACAATTGTTGAAGCTACAAGGTCTATGTTAAATGAAAAGAATTTACCTAATTACTTATGGGCTGAGGCTGTATCTACAGCCACTTACTTGATTAACAGGTTGCCTTCAAAATCCCTTGATGGGATGACTCCATATGAGGCTTGGAATGGAAGAAGACCAAGCTTACATCATTGTAAAATTTTTGGATGTATTGCTTTTGCTCATGTTCCTTCACAAGTTAGAGGCAAGATGGATCCAAAGGCAGAAAGGTGTGTATTTATTGGATATGACAACAATCAAAAGGGCTACAGGTTATACAACCCTACCAACAAAGGATTCTTGGTAAGCAGAGATGTAGTTTTTGATGAGAACAATTCATGGTATGAAGATTCATGCAGGAAGATCAATTTACCATATGATCTTGAAGAAGATTTTCCAAAGCTTGGTAGAGAACAATCGAAGATTGAAGAACAAGACACCTCAGAGGATGATGAAGAATCTCAGAGGGAAAAGATCAAAGCATGGAAGTCTAAAGGTAAAGCAAAATTGCAGGAACTTGGACATGAGGCAGAATCATCACATCATGGCCTAAGAAGATCTATGAGGGAAAAGAAAAAACCAGAAAGGTATGGGTTTGACACCTCATTAGTAACTAAACATTCTATCGACATAGCATAGGATATAAACCAAGAGGAGCCATCATCAGTTGAAGAGGCCAAAGCAAAATCAGAATGGAAGCATGCAATGAAGGAAGAGATTGAAGCACTTGAGGAAAACAACACTTGGGATTTGGTGCCCAAGACTTCATCCATGAAGGTAATAGGCTCAAGATGGGTCTATAAACTCAAGAAGAATTCTGATGGTTCCATTAACAGGTATAAGGCAAGGCTTGTAGCAAAAGGCTTTGCACAAACTCAGGGAATTGATTATGAGGAGACTTTCTCTTCTGTGGCAAAGATGCCTACTATTAGGGTTTTGCTTAGTATTGCCTCTTCCAAGAATTGGAAGATACTTCAACTAGATGTATAAAATGCATTTTTGAATGGTTGGATAACAGAAGAGGTATATATGGCACAACCACCTGGTTTTGAGAATCAAGTTTATTCTCATTATGTGTGTAAACTTAACAAAGCATTGTATGGTCTCAAGCAAGCTCCAAGAGCTTGGAATTTCAGGCTTGTTTCATTCTTGCAGGACAAAGGCTTTCAACCAAGCAAGGCAGATCCTTCACTCTTTATTAAAAAGAGTAACTCTGAGGTCATCTACCTATGTGTATATGTAGATGATATTATATTGACAGGAAATGATGGAGATGGTATGAAGAAGATCAAAGATCAGATGAGAGAAGAGTTCAAGATAAGTGATTTGGGTTCACTTACCTACTTCCTAGGTTTGGAAGTTGTCTACAAAGATCATGGTTTGTTTCTCACTCAAAGAAAGTACATTAACGACATGTTGGCAAAATTCAAGATGCAAGATTGTAAGATTGCAGGTACTCCAATGGAGGTCAATCACAAATTGAGCTCACATGAAGGTGAACTCATAAAGGACATCACATCATATCAAAGTCTAGTGGGTAGTCTCAACTATGCCACATTGACAAGAGTAGATATATGTTACAGTGTGAGTGTGCTAAGTCAATTTATGCACACACCAAGGAAACCACATATGGATGCTGCCAAAAGGATTCTCAAGTATCTCAAAGGAGCCATAAATGAAGGACTTTATTATCCTTATGTATCTGATTTAGGTTTGAAGCTATTTTCTGATGCAGATTGGGCTGGCTCCAAGGACGATAGAAGGAGCACTTCAGGTTATCTTACCTTTGCAGGTTCAAAGCTTATTTCATGGTCATCCAAGAAGCAACCCACAGTTTCTCTCTCTTCTACTGAAGCTGAATATAGAGGTCTTGCCATAGCTACACAAGAAGCTATGTGGATGAAGACATTATTCAAAGATCTTGGATTGGAGTTTGGAACTCCAACTATTTTTGGTGACAATATGAGTTCTATTCACTTGGCTGCTAATCCTATTTTTCATGCAAGGACTAAACATATTGAAGTTCATTATCACTATGTACGAGAGAAGGTTCTAAGCAAAGAGATTCAAATATCATATGTGTCCACTCATCAACAATGTGCAGATATTCTAACCAAAGCATTGGATGGTACAAAGCTTTGCAAATTCAAGGCTATGATTGGTTTGCAGGTAATCTTGGAAGATTGAAGACCTCAAGCATACTTGGCTTGAGGGGGAGCTGTTGGAGCAAGTCTATGACAAGCCTAAGTATTGGCTTGAGTCCCACAAAGTCATAGAAAAAAGCCTTAAAATGAAGACTCTGTAAAGTTCACTTGTGAACTACCTCTTGTAACTTTTGAAGAGTTTACTTAATGTAAAAGTAAGAGAATCTTAAGTGGTTGAGTCCACTTGATCAAGAATGGAAAGAGGAGCCACGAATTCGTGATTTGTGGTAGGTAGAGAATCAAATCAATCATTGATTGATTGGAGAGTGATTGAGGGAAGTTAGCCTCCCAAACTCAACTATAAATAGATGGTAGTTTTAGTCGTGGTTACAGAGACCTATGTGAAGACCTCCAAGAGCTGAGCTTTATGCCATATCAAGGTGTGATTACAAGGCACACATATGTATCAGTAATTCATTGTATTGTACAAGCAATATACTTTCATTTTCATGATTATTTGAGTTCATCTTTCCATGTTCTTATGAAGTGTACTACTCACTGCCATTACTCTCAGTTTTTCTCAGTCAGCTTGCAGAGATGTTTTCTCTAAGCTTGGTGCATCCTTTTCAGTGATTTAAGTTGGTAAAGTTAGCTCTATAAGTCTATTATATGCTCACAAATTTTCATGTCATTTGGATGTTGCAATCTTCAGTTATGTTCATTTGAAGTCAACAGGGTCTGTTCATCTTCACTTCTCTGTCAGGTACCCGACTTTTTCACTCATCTTGTCAGAGGTGTTTCTCAGTTGTTACTTATTCAAATTCAATGATTTCACGCTTGTTGGATTCATCTTACTGTCTAGTATAAGTATACAAATTTTCATAATCATTGGATTCCTACATGTTGAGTTATGTTGATTTTTCTGCTCACTGGTCTCAAACTGTAGCAACGTGTGAAAATCGGGATGATGTCATCACTTGTTAAAACTCATTCTCAGTGTGTGGTTCATTATTTTTTATGAGATTACTCTTTAAAGTTAGCTCTTTAAGCTACCTAGACTTCCCCAAGAGGAATTAAGCTAATTGCTATTGTGCTCAGAGAATTATGTAAAACACTAGATAGGTGTATGAACCAAGAATAGCAAGTTTTCACCTCTGAGCTAACTCCAACTTATCTGTTTGATCTATCTTTTTGAGAGTGATCTTCCAAGGTAAATAGGGTGTCTAATACATCCATTGGCAAGCTAAAAGGGCCCACCATATACTCCTGGAGTTCAATTGGTTGGTGTAGATCAAGGATTTTGCAACACCTCTTCATCTTCAAGCACATACCTATCCATCTCTTCACAGATCAGGCTCTCATAGTGCCTCTTTTGCATTAGATTGCTATGCTATGGCTGCATCTAGTCTCTGTGATGAGAAAGAGCCTATTTCATTTGGCGAAGCACAAAATTCAGAAAATTGGATGGCTGCTATGCAATCTAAATATGATGCTATAATGAAGAACGATACTTGGTCTTTATGTGACTTGCCTCCTAGCAAAAAGGCCACTGGCACCAAGTGGGTTTACAAGCTGAAGTGTAAGCCTGATGGAACAGTTGATAGGTATAAGGCTAGGCTTGTTGCAAAGGGTTATGCACAAGAAATAGGCATTGATTTTGATGAGACCTTTGCACCTACATGTCGTATGACTATTGTTCGGAGCATCTGTGCACTTGCAATCCATCATGGTTGGAATGTACATCAGTTGGACATTAAAACTGCATTCCTGAATGGTGACTTGCATGAAGAAGTGTATGTTTTTCAGCCCCGTGGTTTTATGTAGAAAGGGCATGAAAACCAAGTGTGCAAGTTAAAGAAGGCATTATATGGTTTAAAGCAAGTACCATGTGTTTGGTATGAGAAGATACATGCCTATTTGATTGCACATGGTTTTGAGAATAGTCCAACTGAAAGCACCTTATATGTTAAGCGTGTTAATGATGTACTTCTGATCATTTTTGTCTATGTTGACGACATGCTGCTCACTAGTCCTATTGAGAAGCATATTGCTAATTTTAAGGCTGATTTTCATGCCTCATTTGAGATGTCTGATTTGGGTCATTTGCATCACTATTTGGGCATTCAGTTTATGCAAGTTGATGGTGGAATGGCTTTGTGTCAAACGAAATATATTGACACATTATTCCAGCATTTTGGCTTTGAAGACTCTAAGCCTATTGCCACTCCTATGGAGACAGTTTTACGATTGAGTCTTCATGATGCTGGAGATGCATTTCATGTTGTCCTCTCTCAGCAGGTTGTTGGATGCTTGATTTACTTACGCATTACTCGGCCAGATATTCAATTTGGTGTCTCACAAATAAGCAGGTTTATGCATTGCCCAGGTGTTAAGCATTGGCAGATGTTAAGCACATCTTTCGCTACTTGAGTGGTACTCGGCTACTTGGGTTCTTTTATCCCAAGGGGGGATCACTACCGCTAGATTTGCATGCTTTTTCTGACTCAGACTAGGCTGGTTGTTATGACACTTGTGTGTCCACTAGTGGATTTTGCTTCATGCTTGATAGCTCATGTATATCTTGGTTGAGCAAGAAGCAGCCTATTGTGGCCACTTCCAGTTGTGAGGCTGAGTATAGGGCAGCTTTCACAGCAACTATTGAGTGTGTGTGGCTCAGATGCCTTACGGTTGATTTGGGTGTTGGTTAGTCTTCTGCCACCACCATCTTCACTAACAGACAGAGCGCATTGGTAGTTGCGAGGAATCGGGTGTTGTTCCATGCTTGCACTAAGCACATTAAGGTGCATTATCATTATGTCAGGGAGAGGTTCTCTGCTGGGGAGATCAGCTTGGCATATGTGCCCACACAGGAGAACATTGCAGACCTTTTCATGAAGGCTCTGCTAGGGAGAATTTTGAAGCTTTTTGCAAAGCTTTGGGCTTACTTCCTTGTGTGGAGTGATTTCCACATAGCTTGGCACTTCCTGTGTGCATAAAGAGAATATGTACCTGAATTCTTAGCATAAGATGCAAATCTTATGTTAACCTCCATCCATTGTCTTTGAAGTACACTAAAATTCATGTAGAAGACAATCTTCAGATACATTATGTAGATGGTTGATCCACACCACCAATTTGTTGATGGGCAAGTCCTCTCCATAAGCAAGAGTGTGAGCACACTCTTCTCCAAGAAGAATTCCATAGCTGCTCCTCAACATGCTCGTAGAGTGCAATTGGTGTGTGATGATCCTAGAAGTGACCCAAACACTTATTTATATAGCCTTGAGTATCTCATGTGAAAAACTCATTAAAAAGTTCTTTATTTTAATCTAAGCATTGGCAGGCAGTTAAGCACATCTTTCACTACTTGAGTGGCACTCGGCTACTTTGGTTGTTTTATCCCAAGGGGAGATCATTATCGCCAGATTGGCATGCTTTTTCTAAATCTGATTGGACTGGTTGCTATGACACTTGTGTGTCCACTTGTGGCTTTTGCTTCATGCTTGGTAGCTCATGTATATCTTGGTTGAGCAAGAAGAAGCCTACTATGGCCACTTCCAGTTGTGAGGCTGAGTATAGGGCAGCTTTCATAGCGACTGTTGAGTGTGTGTGTGGCTCACATGCCTTATGGTTGAATTGGGTGTTGGTCAGTCTTCTGCCAACACCATCTTCATTGATAGTCAGAGCCCATTGGTAGTTGTGAGGAAGCCTGTGTTCCATGCTCACACTAAGCACATTGAGGTGCATTATCACAATGTCAGGGAGAGGTTCTCTGCTAGGGAGATCAGCTTGGCATATGTGCCTATGCAAGAGAACATCGTAGACCGTTTCACGAAGGCTCTAGCTAGGGAGAAGTTTGAAGCTTTCCGTGAAGCTTTGGGCTTACTTCCTTTTGTGGAGTGATTTCCACATAGCTTGGCACTTCCTTATACATGAGTCCAAGCTCCTTGTTCATCGCATCACTCCCAAGGGGGATTTGTTGATATATTTAGGAAATAAGTGTTCCAACATTTATTTCTTTTAAATTTCCTTGCATCTTGCTTTGGCCCGTTTTGTCATGCTTGGGCCTACATAAATATTCATTTCTGGTGGATTGATAAAACTTCAAAGTGCATCTGCATTGCATGCTTGGACCACATTCACTCACCTTTGTCTACAAAGATCCCATGTGAATGGAACATCAATTGGACAATGACCTATAATCGTATTCTTTATAATATCTTCTTGATGATTGAAAAAGTCATCCTACCAAGATACATCTTGATCTCCAACATATTTTTTTGCACGCTCAATATGTCTCTTCTTTTCAATAAGTACATGCATCCACCTTTTAATTTGATCAACCACATTTCCACATCTTTCCATATTATTTTTATCTTCATTTGGTGTTTGTTCTACACCATACACAGACAAATTAGGCACTTGCAATAAGAATCTGCATCCATCTTTCAGCTCCCACCCGGGAGAACATGAATACTACTTTGCAAATAAAAGGGTTATGTCATCAACCCTCCTCATCAAGAATACATGGTTGAAACTAATATTCTGCAATGGAGCCAAAACCTTATCACTGTTATCAAAGCCTACTGAGCAAAAGTGCTGAAAGTCATAAATCTGTCTAAGGTGTTGAACTTCAGGTTTTGGAGTATATGCTTTTGAAATCAACTCAGAAAATATTGGAAGAATAAAAGCATTATTATGTTCCAACCTCTTAGAGAATGTACTGAACATTTGATCAATGTGATAATGAGTGTGCCCAACCAAAAAGAAATTTACCTTAACCTTCTCAAACACTTGTCTATCAACAAGCATGCATACATATCCAAAAACTGTAGAATTTTTATTTTCTCTTGTAGTATTATCAAGCTGCAAATACAAAGTTGGTGGCAAAAGACCCTTCCATGATTGCGAAAACCCCGATGAATGACAATAATCATAAGGTTTGGATCATTATGCAAATTCGGATATGTGAAGAAAACCTTTGACTTTATAGCTCCATTGTATACGAAAGCACCAACCAAATGCATTTGCACAAGGACTTCATCTCCAATGTCCTTAGGGATGCAATAAAAATGGTGCAAACATGTTCTTTTTTTATCCATACCATCAACTAGCAAACACATATAACGCTCTAGATTTTTTAGTGCTTTATTTTGATGATGAATTGCTTTCTTTATTTCTAAAGCTTGACTCTTGTGATGGTTCCTAAGAAGTCTTTTAAAATTATATTTTTCCTGTGTTGTTGTAGCCCCCTTTGCCATGTTCTTCAAAGTGGTGCAAAATGAACACTCACCCATTCAAACTTTATGAGGAATAGTCATATTATTAAACTCCTCCTTCCATAATCGAATAAAGTGTCGATACAACACATGTTTCTCATTTCTACTTTCCATATCTTCTTAATATACTTGAAATACTTCTTGATGAGTAAAGTTATCAGACAAGTGTAACCTTCCACTTGTAGGCATAACCTCACAATGCAAGCTAAAATAGTTCATTATCCAATTCATTGCATGAAGTGCAATAGATCATTTGGTCCCTACATGATATGTATCCAAAATGAGATCTCCATTCTCAACCCCCTATTGAACCTTATGCATTCTAAAATTTCCCACACCCATTGCAATGTCAAATACAGCCCTAGAACACCGCATCCCTTGGCTAAAGTAGTTTTCAAAAGCAACACATGTTAGTGACATGTTATCCTCAATCATTTGCATGAGATAAACAAAGTATATATCTTGCCTTTCACTATCTAAGTGGAGCAATTTCTCTCTTAGGTGCTTTAGTTTCTTCATTCCTAATTTATACAAACATTTCATATGTTCACAATCGAGAATAAAAGTTTATCTCAGTTCCCCAACAACATATGTTGGAAGAATCTCAACCAGAACCCATGCAGTTGGATAACATTAGAATCAGATGACTTACACCAAAGGAAAGAAAACATCGAAAAGACAATGAGTTATGCTTTTATTGTGGAAATCATGGTCATATGGTATTTGAATGTTCTAAGAAGAATAAGCAAGTTGGAATCAGGAATTCTACAATCACCATCCCACATAAGAAGGATCATCATCAAAATCAAAAGAGGAATACTACCCATCATGTATCAATTTCATATTCTTGTATCAATTTCATATTCTTGCATTGTTTCCCTTGCATGGGTGATCTTGTAATAAGAAGTGTATTTCCAAAATCTTGTCTACTATAGTCAGAGATTACAATCTAGTGCTCCCCTAACATTTTGGCAAGACTACCTTCATCAAGACTAGGCACCATGGAGATTATTCGTGAAGAAATCTGTTCTGCACTTAAAGTTATTCAGCAACAAGTCCAACAGATACGAGAAATCCAGTAAAGGATTCAACAATAGAATATTCAAGATGTAATCACAGAACGTCAAAGGAAAATCCAAGAGTTACAGATCATTGTAAATAAATCTCCTTCAAGTAACCCCATGATAACTAACACGAGGAAAAGTCCAAAAGTGAGCATGCCTGAGAAGTTTGATGGGGCAAGATCAAAGTTTTGAGGATTTGTGCAACAAGTGAAGCTATTCATAAGAATGCAACCAAACAGGTACCCAGACGATTCTTCTCAAGTAGGACTCATAGGAACTCTATTATGTGAACCTGCTCTTTCATGGTTTGCACATATCCTTGAGAAGGATATGGATATTCTGCATGATTTCAAGGCCTTTATTCAAGAGTTCACATCTTTGTTTGGAGATACCAATTGTTCACGTGTTGTCGAAACAAATCTAAGAAAGCTACATCAAGGAAATAGGCCTACGTCTACCCATGCATTAGAATTCAGACAAATCATTTGTGATCTCGCATGGCATGAGGATTATTTTATCAACCAATTTTGATGGGGCTGACGTGATGATGTCAAGGACCTCATGTTAATGATGCCCAAGGTAAATACTTTGAATGAATTCATGAATCAAGCAATTGAGTGTGACAATATGTTGTTTGAGAGAAAGCAAGAGAAGAAGATTTATGTTCATGATCAAGAATACAAGTTTATCTCAGTTCCTCAACAACATATGTTGGAAGAATCTCAACCAGAGCCCATGGAAATGGATAACATTAGGATGAGATGATTTACACCAAAGGAAAGAAAACATCTAAAAGATAATGGGTTATGCTTTTATTGTGGAGATCATGGTCATATGGTATTCAAATTTCCTAAGAAGAATAAGAAAGTTGGAATTAGGACTTCTACAATCACCATCCCACATCAGAAGGATCATCATCAAAATCAAAAGAGGAGTACTACCCATCATGCGAATCATGGTCTTGATTATGTACCTAGATATACTACAAACCCTTTCCAGTTTCATCATGGATATCTATCATCATCATGTTCTAGTAGCACATATCAAGAACTCTACAAAGACCAAGAGCTATGAAGATTCAAGTTCTAGAGGATCTCAGGGTCACATAACCGCTCCTCGTGGAACTCGTCGCTTGAGGGTGAGGTGACATCATGGACACAAAAGAAACCATCATAAAACTCACATTCCATATGACTTTACGTATCTCATGATTGGTTTAGACTTTGGAGAAACCAACCCCAAGATCAACGGTCTATTTATTGAATTCTGACATCGAGAGGTCTTGTTTCAAGTCGATGATATCATGATGACATCATCAAGTCATAACTGCCATATAGCACTGCCTTTGAACACCTAGAAAAGGAGGGGTTGGCCACATTCATCCTCAATCTTTCCAATACCAGTCTTGGGAGCTCAAGGAGTCAGAACCGCCAAGTAAGTACTCTCCAAGAACCAGTTCCATCTCTTCTCTTGCTCCTTGTTCTTGTCTTGTCTAGTCTAGTTCTTGGACATCCTATCTTTTCCTCTTGTAATCTCATAGTACGAGATATTGTCGAGTTCTTCATTGTATCTAATTCATCTCCCATAAGGGATTTCTTATATTCCATATACATTGTCTCATACTTACAATCCCGGGTTGTGGGATCTCTTGTATCATCTCTAGTCCAGTTTTCCATACCTATTGGTCCCGGGTTGTGGGACGTCTTGTATCGGCTATGTCCTCTTGCATTATTTTCCCTATGTGGGTGTTCTTGTAATCATAAGAATATTTCCAGAATCTTGTCTAGTGAAGTCAGAGAGCACAATCTATGCTCCCCTGATGTCATGGGCATAAAGGAAACCATCCTAAACCTCAGATTCCATGTGACTTTACATATCTCATGATTGGTTCAGATTTTGGAGAAACCAAAGCTACCATTGCATTCGGAACGTTCCAAAACCCCAAGATCGACTGTTTATTTGTTGAATTCTAACACCAAGAGGACTTGTTTCAAGTCGATGACATCATGATGACATCATCAAATCGTAACCACCATATAGCACCACCTTTGAACACCTATAAAAGGAGGGGTTGGCCACATTCATTCTCATTCTTGCCAATACCAATCTTGGGAGCTCAAGAAGTCGTGACGGCCAAGTAAGTACTCTCCAAGTTCCAGTTCCAGTTCTTATCTTGTTCCTTTTTCTAGTCTTGTCTAGATCCTAGACATCTAGTCTTGTCCTCTTGTAATCTCCTAGTATGAGATCTTTTCTAGTTATTTCTTGTATCTACAAGTCGGTGCCACACATCGACTTTGAGCTGCAAGTTTGATGCCTCACATCGACTTTGAGCTATAGGTCGATGCCAAGCATCGACTTTAGGCTGGAGGTCAATGCCAAGCATCGACTTTAAGGTGGAAGTCGATGTGTGGCATCGAGATTGTGCTGGTAGTCAATGCGTAGCATCAACTTTGTGCTGCAAGTCGATGCTTGGCATCGACTTTATCTTGCAAGGTGATGCGAGACATCGAGTTGTATCACAAAGTCGATGCCAGACATCGACTTGCACCTTAAAGTCGATGCCTAGCATCGACCTATAATTGATGGACGACATTCACAGAGAGAGAACCAACATTTTTCCCCATTTCAGGGACAATGAGGGAAGAGTGGAAAAGACTATCAAGAAGCTTAAGGTGACGGTGAGCTCAGGAGAACAACCGCGTGATAGGAGAATGGGTCACCCCATGAAAGGAAATAAAAGTATGGCTTCATTATCCTTTGAGAGAGCAAGCAACCCGATTCCCATTTCACCTGGTGGACATAACAACATAAAACCTTTTGATGATGATCCAATGAGGAAGGAGAGGTCGAAGGAAATTGAGGGTAATGGAAAGATCGGCCACTATGTGACATGACAGGTCTCGAGTGGTGTCTTCAGTACATTGAAGAGAAAAATGCTACTCTCTTGGTGTTTGTAGGAGCATATGGAAGGCGAAAGCTCATGACAACACATGCTTTTCAGTATGGCTTGGTGTTCAAGGTAGATAATGAGGATGAGGATTCAGAAAACCTTCTAACTGTTGTGTGCTAGAAAAACTTGCAGTTATTTGCAAGGAATCTGAGAATCTTATCAAGGATTTAATGCCTTGGATCCAAGGGAACATAATGCCAACATAGCAAAAGAAGACAACCCCAATTAAGGCAAAGGGTAAGCAGTGTGTATAGAAGAAACCACTCAAAAAGGTGAAGAAAACCACAGATGAAGCATCTAGTGAGTCAAGTTCTAACTCAGAGGATGTTATGCTTGCACCTGGTGGAGAACTTGCATCAGGGATCTTGGGTACTGAACAAAAAAAGATGAGGGAAGATATTGCTAAGAGAAAACTTGTTAGAAAAGGGCAACTATTCCACCTTCTCTTTAATATTATCCATAGACCACCAATTGATCCAGTCACAGGTAGGAGGCCCCTTGAGATAAGGGAGCCACATAATCTGCATGTGTAGAACCTAAAGAAAAAGATGAAGATCAATCCTCATGCAAGTATAGTCCCTTTTTTGGTTATGGTGGACCCAAATGAATGCAGCTTTGCGGAAGATTTCAATGAGGCTTTTTTTGAGTATTACACATACTATGTGATTGGTGGATCACACTCTATAGAGATCCATAGACAACTGGTGAAGGAGGACCCCACAACATTCTTCTTTAGGTATGCAAAGTGCAAGATATATGTAGGACTTACTACTGAAGAGGCCAAGCTCTTGGCTTGCGACCATAATAACAACAATGACTACAGGCAAAAAATGTCATCCATTGAGTGGATTTGCTTCTTCCACCATGAGTATGAAGATTCTCTAAGGAAAGATGCTAGGAGAGTACATCCTAATATGAGGAAGCAATGTCTTATTGAGGTGGGGATTGCTACTGATGAGAATCTGAAATCAGATGCCTTGTAAGGGCCAAAAACAGTGGAAATCAAGGCCAGATCTTCATGTGGATGTAAAAGGAAAAGGAAAGAAGCTTGACGTTTGCATTGAAGAGGCTGCTAAGGATATGAAGCTAACACCATGGAGAGCCCTACAAGGGATCAAGGATGATACCTTGATAATATCAACTTTATCAAGAGTAATTTCCAAGGAATTAAGTCTTGAAGAGATGGTGACTAAGCTCAATAAGTAAGCAAGAGTTTCTAAAATCATCTTTGCTCTCTGTTTCTCATTACTAAACTCACTGGCTTCTATCCATATGGGATGCAGTCACAAAGTATATATGAAGATTCAGGAGGTAATGATGAAGAGGCTGGGATGCTTCTCTTCGAGCGAAGTCCAAGCAGAATATCCAACCACCTCATCATACAAAGCATTGTCAGAATACTTTATACTGTTCTATGACTAGGTAGGTGCTGCAATCTATATTCCACTCTATGTTGGGGTTGGATGCATGGCATCCACTTTTGGCAAGAAGTTGATGCATGGCATCAATCCTCTACTAAAAGTCAATGCCTCGCATGGACTTCCTTTCACAAGTTGATGCTAGGCATCAGATCTTTGCTGCGATTCGATACGTGGCATCGACCTCTAGCAAGGAGTCGATGCTAGGTATCAAATTTTAGCAAAGATCTAATGCCTAGCATCAACTTGTGAAAGGAAGTTGATGTTAGGCATCGACTTTCAATAGAGAATCGATGCCAGAGATCGACTTCTTGCCAAAACTCGATGCTAGGCATCGACTTCCTGCCAGAAGTCGATGCCAAGCATCAACTGTTAGTAGGGAATCGATGCGAGGCATGGACCTCTTGCCATAGCTTAATGCCAGGCATCGAATTAAGGCCATTATATGTGTGACAATAATCATTCTTCTTCTCTTGTTTTTGTAGAAGCCAAAAAAGTCAAAGCTTGCTTATGTAAATGATGATTGTCCACCTCCATTCTTGGCTCACATTTAAAGGGAAAGGCAGGAGAAGTCTAGGCTAAAAGCTAAGGAAATTGATTCTGATGATGAGTCAGATTTGAAGTGTTTTTCAAACCCCCTAGACCCCCTTAGACCTGTATATTACAATGTATATTGCAATGATGTAAATAATATATGTACTGTTGTACCTAGAAAACAGTACTCCCTTGTTATGGCAGATATACCCTATGGGCTTAGAATGATGGGATCTGTTAATGATGACGAGCCATTCAAGCACCCATAGATTCGCAAGATGGTTATAAATTTTGTAGATTTGACTATGTCACCTTTATGGAGGATAGTGGTTTTCCATAGCAGGGACCAATCCTTTTCTATATCAACTGCTTTGAAGTCAAGATGTCATGTTGTGGAGTGTCTTACATGGTCATGCTCTGATTTATGCATGATGAACTCTATTTTACTTATGGTTTTCTTTGGCAGGGTAAAGACAAATGTGAACCATACTCCTTTGCATAGGTTTGTGAATTCAACTAAATGCATTACATTCGGGTATTATGATGAAGTAAGCAAACAAAGAGTCAAGGAACATTGCAATGAGAACGGAATCTCCAATGTGCTCATGTTCCCTGCAGTTACAAAGAAACTTCATCATGTGGCTCGGGACAAGACATTGGTGAATCCATGTCAGAAGCCACAAAAACTTATTATGCAATTAATTCACTTGTTTTCCAATGATGATGACTGGGTCCTTGACCTTATCTCTAGCACAAGTAATTCTTGTTCTAATGGTTCTCATCGACCATGTTTCTTGATGTTCCTCTAATTCTTTTGTTTCCTTTTTAGGAATGACTCTTGCTTGTTCATTAAAGATGTTCAAGCATTGCATAGATGTAGAGAAAGATGAAGCTCAAGTGAGCCTCATAAGAATGAGGATTAATGGGTTGAATGAATGCCCAGATGAGGACCAAGAGGTAGGGAGGAAGCACATAGCAGATACTAAAAGATTCCAACCTGCTTCAAGGGAGCCTGTTCCACCACTCGCAGATGTACCTGGAGACATGGCTCACCTTGAAGAGAATCTTGGAGCAAAAAAAACAAGCTATTAGTTCTAAAGCTCCATAAGATGATATTATGCACGAAGCTGAGGAAACATATGATCAGCTTCTATTGTAGAAGCTTTTTATTCTTGTAAACAATATCTTAACTTGGAAAAGCACTTTAATAGAAATACAATTCAAAGTGTTTGTTTCAAATTGTGCTTATCTTTACCTATGATGATCTTTCTTGCCTGATCAATGTGTCGATATTGTTTAACATCTATGGTTGTCTAAGGTCATATTTTTGAAATGTTACTTAGAAAATGCTTTGTGGTATTGAATGTGGTATGCAGAATGCCTACTCTCAATGTCTCTACTAGACAATGACATGATTATTATCTGAATTTCCCTATGAGAAACATTAACGTTTTGTTCCATCTCATGTAATGCAAATTTTGAATAGCATATAGCCGCTTATCATCTGTGCTTCTAGAGATTTAAAAAGTAAATGAAGAGGTTTCACTTATTATTATTTGTCTTGAATTTCTTTTTTTCTAGATTTGAAGGTTATGATGTGGGGTACTTGATCATGAAGATGCTTTTCTTGGCCCCAAGAAAATTATTCTATCTACTTCAGACTTCTTAGGTTATAAAATCAAGATTCTTTCTATTGTTTAGGAGTAAGAGACAAGTGGTTTTCACTAAAGGTTGTGAAGTGCACCATTATTTGCTTGATTTCATGATGTTTAGGTCCAAATAAAAAGAGAACATGTCTTTGTTCTCCTTTTTTGTGACTCAGTGTTTAGATATTCTTGAATCTAACTTTTGACTTCTTGATGCTAAGCTACACAAAGTCTATAAGGACGTTTACAAATAGGTTTAGTTTCAATAACTAATTCAACGGCATAGTCAATGTCTCCTCTAGAATGTAGTAATCCTTTTGCTAAATCAAGTGGAGATACATCTTTATATTCAGACATTAATTGTTTAAAATTTTAAACCACACATTCTTGAAAAAATGAATAATAAAAAGTCATGCCCATAATTACATTATATTAATCAAAACAAGATATATTTGAAATGCCATGATCATGAAAAGAATGATGAGCATCTCAAGCAAATGATGCATAAAAATCCTCTCCATCATGTGAATCAAATAAACTATCTAACTGAATGCATGATATAAGAGGTGTACTGGGCACATCTCTTTCACCTTCAATATAAAATGTACTTCCATTCATAACAAATTCAATATTATTTTTCTTGTAACTTCTATTAAGTATATCCCTTGATCCCCAAATCCATTCTCTGCCAAATAACATGTATGTCCTATCCAATCTAAATTATATATGAATCCTTGTATCTTGATTTCCAAATTGGGTACCAATGGTTTCCCATATTCTATTATCCTCACATTGCAGCATACATATTTATGTGCACTAGATGTTTGGGGATATTTTAAATTTCTTGAGTAGATCATAATTAATAAAACTATGAGTAGCAAAGTCATCAATCATGACTCTCACTATAGTCCCACATACATGAGCATGAAGCTTAAATAGATCATGTGGTCCAAACTCTTATGACCACAATGACTGAGTTAAGCAACAAGTATGTTCCACATCCTTATGCATCACCTCGACTTGCTTATAGCTAGAGCTACCATAAATTGGAAGTGTCTGCACAAGGTGGACTAACTTTTTTTTTTGTCTAAGAGCATTGTATTCCTAAATCCTTGCTTTTTATCTACAATTCCACTAAGAGTGAATAGGAGATAAACAATGAAGACATAAGTTCTTCTTCTTGACCTTCTCAAATTGATATGTACTGAGTCTAGGCCCTTTTGACTTTTGTACTATGAGTTTATTTTTACTTGGGATTAACTTTTTCTTGAATTTAGTTACATGTGTAGGTCTAAGTGTTTGGTCTATATCCATTGTTGTACGACTATGGTCTTCATATAACTGAGCATACTTGATAACTTTGTCTAATGATGTATGAGCATTCCATCTAGCCTCAATTTTAATGGCTTTCTCAAGCCCTCTAATGAGTCCTCTAGTCTTTTAGAAATAATCTAAAGCTTTCAATTTAAGTATAATCTCTCTATAGTATGCAAGATATATAGACTAAGGTCTACCTCTCTACATCAGTTTATCCAATTTATTCCAACTACACATTTCTTCATTCTTAGGTAGCAACTCTTTTACAAAAAGAGATTGAAACTGATTCCAATATGTAGGAATAGTTTTGGCTTCCTTAAGACTCATCTACCATTTGTATGCACATGTTCCAAGAAAAATACTCACATAGAGCACTTGATACTCATGTGGAGTTCCTTTCACCTGATATAAGTCCCTCAGCTTTTGTAAAAAAAGTATAGATTGCATCTTTAGTCATATCTCTATCATCCCCATGAATGTGGGTGGCTTTAAGTATTCTGGCAATGGTTTATCCATAGGATTGTTTTACTTCAAAATGTTAAGAGGTGTGGTTATTTTCTCTCGTAACCATACTAGAAGTTGCATGCGAAAATTCTTGTTCAGATTCTTGTTTGTTTGCTAAAGAGGTAATAGTAGTCTCTAGAGTAATGAAATGGATTTTCAGCTGTTCAAAGGTGGAGGTCATGCTCACTAATATGGACTCTAACTTGACATTGTAAATCATGATGTTAAGAATGCATAATAAAGTCATCCTATGAAATCTGTTAGCATGTAAATTAGGCACATTCTATTCCGATCGAGGGGCGAATACATGTCTTCTTATTTTAACGCATTTCTAGACAAGCTTGGGATAAAACGCTATGATGTTTTATACACCTCAACAAATGGATTTCCTAAAATAAAGAACATGTTTATCATGGAAATGGGGAGGTGCATGGTCAAAAGTTAGGGCTTACCGCTTGAGGATGTTATGTGTTCAACATATCTACTTAACGGGTCTCCCACCAAACAATTGCAATCAATCACTCCATATGATGCTCTGCATGATCCCAAACCATATGTTGCTCATATGAATCTCTTTTGTTGTCTGGCATATGCATTCGTGCCTAAACAACAATGCATAAAATTGGATGATAAGTGAAATGTATTTTTCTTGCATCTATTTTATCCATAGACTAGACACATTTTGGTTATCCATGATGTCATTTTTGAGAAAAATGCAATTCAACCATTACTTTTATGTGCCAAAGAGACATTAGTTAGCTTGAAGGATGTGGACGAAACTTTGCTACCTCCTTTTATAGGTGGATGATCAAGTGCTTATCTAAATGAGGCAATTTCTCATCATTTAAAGGTTCCAAAAAATAATGCAAATCATTCCATTGTTCATGGAGATTTACATGATGAACTTTTTGATAGAAAGGACAATATAGAAGGAGCTCAAACTATGCCTAAATGGCTAATGCAAAATTTGAGAGAGAGAAAATTAGATGCACCTTTGTCATATCATACCCTTTGAGGATCTCATAGTTCTTTGTTTGCATCAAATTGATATGCAATATTTGTCTCTAGTCTTTGTGATGAGAATCAACCCATTTCTTTTGATGAAGTACAAAATTGAGAAAGTTTGATGGATGTTATGCAATAAGAATATGATGTTATTATGAAGAATGGTACTTGTTCTTTATGTGATTGCCTCAAGAAAAAGGACCATTGGCTCTAAGTGGGTATACAAGTTGAAACTTAACTATGATGGAACAATTGACAAGTATAAGGTGAGGCTTGTTGTCAAAGTCTATGCTCAAGAGAGAGGCATTGATTTTGATGAGACCTTAGTTTCCTCATGTCGAATGACTACTCTTTGTAGCATTTGTGCACTTGCAGCTCATCATGGTTGGAATGTACATCAATAGGACATCAAACTACATTTTTTAATGATGGCTTAAATTAGGAATTAATCAGCCTTATGGTTTTGTGTAGAAAGGGCATGTATACAAAGTGTGTAGGTTGAAAAAGGCATTACATGGTTTGAAGCAAGCACCATGTGCTGGGTATGAAAACATACATGCGTACTTACTAGCACATGATTTTGAAAACAATCCAACAATTGAACAGGTAGCACCGTATATGTTAAGTGTGTAGATGATGTACTTTTGATTATTGTTGTATATGTTGATGATATGTTGCTCACTAGTCCTAACATGAAGCATATTGTTGAATGTAAGGCTAACTTGCATGCCACTTTTGGGATGTGAAATTTGGGGCATTTGCATCATTATTTGCGCATTCAATTCATGCAAGTTGATGGGGGATATAGCTTTGCATAAAATCAAGTACATTGACACATTATTGTAGCATTTTGGCCTTGAACATTACAGAAAACTATCACCAATATCATGAAAACATGTTTACGATTGAATCTTCATGATTTTGGGGATGCATTTTGATGTTATTCTCTTTTATTAGGCTATTGGATGCTTGATTTACTTATGCATAATTTGGCTTGATTTCTCTTTCATATGAGAATTTTTATGCATTGCCTAGGTGTCAAACATTGGCAAGTGATTAGAAACATCTTTTGATAGTTGAGTGGTACTTGAATACTTGGATCGTTTTATCCCAAGGGGGATCATTAGTGCCATATTTACATTTTTTTTTTCTTAGACTTGGATGGTTTCTTTGACACTCATGTGTCCACCATTGTTTCTTGTTTCATGCTTGATAGCTCATGCATATCTTGGTTGAGCAAGAAGCAACCTACTATGGCCACTTCTAGTTGTGATGCAAGTAGAGAACATCTTTAATAGCGAATATTGGGTGTGTGTGGCTTATATGCCTTTTTGCTCGTACGAGTGTTGGTCAATCTCTTGCCACCACCATCTTCATTGACATTCAAGGTACATTGGTGGTTGCAAGGAACCCTATGTTCCATGTCTGCACAAAGCACATTGAGGTGGACGATCATTATTTTAGGGAAAGGTTCTATGCTAGAGAGATAATTTTGCCTTATGTGACCACACAAGATGATGTTGTAGCTTTTCACAAAACCTATGCTTATGTAATTGTTTGAAGATTTCTGCAAAGCTTTGAGATTAATTCCTTTGGTGGATTGATTTCTTTCCACATAGCTTGACACTTCTTTATATCCTCTTTTGGTACCAAATCCTCTCTTGATTTTATAGACCCGCTTACTTGATATTACCTCCATTCCAACTTCTTTTAGTACCATATCCCATGCATGGTTGTGCTCTAAGCCCTTGATCTCATCCTCCATTGACTTTTGCCACTCCTCGAAAACCCTAGCTTCTTTTTAGGATGTTTTTCTTTGACAACTTGTGTCATAAATGCATAATGCATTAGAATAAAGATATGATATGTGAGATTTTCTATTGGATACTTGATGCTTGCAACATTGTCTCATTTCATAATGAATATGTATTCCTCTATCATTTTGCAACCACTAATGTGATCACTTCTTTGAGATTTTCTTTGCTCGTATCTTGCATACCATCTATGAGCTGATGTTATTTACCTTTGTTTCTGCTCATTTCTATTTCAAGGCTAGTAGACGAGCTCCTAAGCCTTCCCTTCCATGGTTTGTGGCTTATAGAAGGCTATGCATTGCTTGTTCCACTCAATTCCATGCTTTCTTGATGCCCTTCTTGATGTCTTATTTCTTCTTCTTATATATCTTTTACCTAGTTTCATTCTTAGGTGCATACCATGAACTAATTCATAAAATAAAACATCTCTCAAAAACTTAACTTCATTTGTGGTATGTTTGTAGCACTTGATGCCAATAAATACAAACTTTTTTGCTCTAGCATCTAGCTTTGTACTTACCTCTTGTGGAATGTGTGTAACAAGCACATCCAAACACTTTAAAGTGTGAGAGATCTATTTTTCTCCCAATCCAAGATTCCTCTCATGATAAATAATGAGCTCTTGAAGTTGAAAACCCACTCATAATGCATATAATAGCATAAACTACAACTCCCAAAAAATATAGGGGTAAAGCCATCTCATTTAACATGCATCCAGCTATATCTACAATTTGTATATTCTCTTATATCTTCTACCATATTCTATAGAGGTGTATACTTGCAAGTATATTGTGTTTTAAAAACTTCAACCTATAACAATTTTGTAAATTCTTTGGAGAAGTATTCTCGTCTCCTTCAAAACTTAAGAGTTCTTATGTATTTCCTCATCCCCTTTTCAAATTGAGCTTTGGATTGTTTAACCATGGAAAACACATTTGAATTGTGTTTAATGCAATCAATCAAAACTTTCCTTGTGTGATCATCAATAAAGGTCACATTATACATGTTCCATACAAGGCTTGCCTCTTTAATAGATCCCCAAAACAACCATATGTACCAAATCAAGTTGAGCTCATTTTTTGATTGAATCTTTCTTGCTTTCATGCTAGTGGTATATAATCTCTCAAGACACTTCCATATCTCCTTATTTCTGTTGAAAATTTGTATATGACCTACCATGGTGTTTCCTATATGTTGAGACAGTGTGAAGAACTCTTCTATTTCTTTCTTCCCACTCTTTGCTCACTCTTTTTTTAGTATTAATAAGGTTTTATTCATTAGCAAGTGGCCTTTGATCACCAACACTAAACAAACCCCAAAAACCTTTCCCCATTAAGTAATTGCTAGTCCTAAAACTCCAAGTTTGATAGTTTCCTTTATATAGCTTCTCAATTTGATTGTTATAATCAGCTATATCCTTACTCGCTAGTCTTCTACTCTCGTTGAATGAAAGTGAGGCATGATTAATGTCTAATTACCTTTGTAATATCTTTAGCTTGTGTCAGAAAGTGACAGTAGGAGATGGTTGAAACACACTCTAAGAGGGAGACTAAGAAATCCAAAAGACATGGCAGAGGATTAGTTACTAATCCTGCCTCTTAGGGTGTGTTTTAACTATCTCCTTCCTATCACTTTATGACATTCTTCCCCTCTTGTTTTAGCATTGTTGTCAATGATATGCTCCTGTTTCTCTCTTGCCTCGGTGATTAGCTTCCAAACTCCCTAAGCACTCTTAAATTTATGTCCTCTCCCTTGCAGTTTCTTGAACCTTGTTCATTTGACGTATCTTCCTAATGAAGGCCTCTTCATTTTCTCAAGAAGTCAAGCACAATACCCGTTGCACATGACTACACCCATGAGAGATATGAGCATGAAACTCTCTAAAATTCTCATATACTTCTATGCCTTTCTAATGATCGATGACATGCTCGATTTGGACACTAGTAGCTATTGCAAATAGTCTCTCTAAAACAAACTACTTGCCTCACATAGTTAACGTGCGTGACACATAAAGATAGGGAATTGACGTTGTCTCTTTTTCAAGAAAAGAATGAAGATGAAATTTTGGATGAAGAAAACAGAATCGATTAGCTTTCCAATAAGTACATGATTACAGAGACTAGATGCTAGAAACTACATGAAACAAGCAAAACAAGACAAACTACTTGAGAAAGAACTTAATCTAGGGAGAGTATGGAGAAGAAATGGAGCCTTGGAATAGACTCCAAAAAGTTGTGGCTTTTCTAGAGCTTGGGGGTGCTCTCCCAAGTCCTCTTGTATTTGGTTACGATTAGAGTGTTCCTTATATGTTGATTTGCCTAGAGATACACCCAGAGCAACTCGTCATTTTAGGGTAACTCTTGATTTTCTTTGTTGCTTGGCCTTCAATGTATCCTATTGTTTGGTGCTTCAGCTTCCTAATTTGAATAAGGCCCCCAATTTCTCGAACTCCTAGGATAGAGTTTACTTTATGATTGAGTTTACTTTATGGTTGTCCGATAGCCTATCCATAGAGTCCATCGAGAACTATGAAAACCAATGAAAGATGTCCCAAAGATATCATTTTCATTTCATCATCTCATGTGTTCAACTAGTGCAATCTATGGAGATTGCTCTTATGAGAATTGAACTCTCGCCCGTTTAAAAGGAACGAAAAACAAAACCATCCAATCATTTTGTCCAATATCAGCTCTGAAAATTCTAAACGCACAAGCTTTTGTATAAATGTATTTATTTTGTCCAGGCCAAGGTAAAGCACAAGCTTTTGTCCAGGCCAAGGTAACGAAGAGGCGAACTTTGGAAAGATTATCGCCTTGTATGAACCGAACCGCCTATTCAATCATCTCATTGACACTTCCTTTGCTGCTTGTGTTGGCTTCTCCTTCCCCTCCGTCCTCTCTGTTTCGAAAACTCGTGCCAGGCGTGGGGTTGTAGTACAGCTGGCGCCACGCCTATGGCACTCGCTTCCGCTCTCCTTCGAAAGCTCGTGCCACGCGTATGGCGTACCAGTAGACCATTATATATACGAGCTTTCGAAGGAGAAACCAACAGAAGCAGCGAAGGTTCTAAGACAGCCGTTTGTGTTTTGTCCGCGTTGCAGGACTGGCTTTGTTTCACCGTCTGCGTTCATTAAGCACGTGTGTCGTCTCTTCCTCATTTTTATAGGGGTCGTGGCAATGTGTGGTTGAGTGTTCTGACATGGATCAAGTGTTCTGCTTCTTTTTCGTTATGATAGTATGCTTCTTCTCTTCCGTTTTTTAATTTCTGCATAAGTAAAGTTGGTGAAGCTAATGACCCATTTGAGATGGATTTTCTTGTCCCTCTGCATTCGGCATGAGAACAGAAACATGAGCCATGAAATTGAGTAATTCCTTGAACTCTCCTCAACGTAATAGGTGCTCAGTTCTTATGCGGCATATGCGTAGGTTGTCTCCTCTACCTAGGCTTGGAATCTGGATATGCATATCTCATTGTAGGATGTTAAGTTTGTAGTAATATATGATTGAGCTCCTCCAATGGCTTCCTCATATCGTCCTAGTAGAGACATTGATAAAGTCCATCTATACATGCACCTTGTCATCTTAAATTTCGAAAGGACACAATAAGAGCATATTCGTATAGATACCATGAGTCAATGGAGGAAAATGTATTAAGTAGCTCTTTACTAATGTCCTTTTATGTTTGCCTTATGCCGCCGCCCAACCGAGCCTAAGTATAGCCAACCTATGGACGAATCCCATATTGCCAATCTCCCTTACACTATCCGTTGAGATATTAAAGAAGACTGTTTGATGGCTATGCACCGAAATTGTCCAGAATGATGTCGATTAAGAGATGGAACTTCTGCATATATTTTTGCTCTCGGTGATGTGCAAGCATGGTTACAACTTCTTCAGAAAAGAATAGCCACGCCTCTTGAAATTCCACCCTTCTCCTCTCTCTTTTATGTAATGTCTCCCATCTATATCCAGTTACCTAGGGCATTTGTATGTGTGATACATAATAAGTCAATATATAGGACACTGATTATCTTTGAAGCTGTCCTCAAAGGCATCGACATTCAAGTCAATAGATCTATTGCAATCCTAGGTCTTTATCTTAAATTTAATCCTCTAGGTCTTTTATGTTCATGTTGAATGTCAATCTAAACAACTTTATTTTTCCCTTTTTGTCGCTCTATTCTTTGGCATCAACTCATGTGAGCAAGTTTGAGAGAGGGTTTGCTCTTGGGTTGTAGCAGGCAGTGTCCATATCTAGAGGCATCTGGTTCTCACTCGTTTGAGGATTGAATAGTAACAAGCTCATGAGATGCATCTACTTCTTAGTCGTTTGAGGCAAATTCTCGTTTTTATGTGCCATAGTTTTTGTCGTTCCTCTGGATCCCAGAGTTCAAAGTTATTAGTCTGCCACGCTCACACCACCTAAAACTTCATTCACAACCCAGAGAGAGAGAGAGAGAGAGAGAGAGAGAGAGAGGGAGAGAGAGAGAGAGAGAGAGAGAGAGAGAGACTTTTTGGCATGGGAGGAGCCGATTCTGATGTTAATGTGCGATGTTTTTGGCATGATTTATAGGAGTGATTACGATATATATGCAAGCCAATCCACGACATATGCAAGCCAATCCACGACATATGTGGTGGAGAATTTGAGCAATTGAGTTTATTGCTGATTAGAAGTCGCAATCGCTCAAATTCTGCGCCGCAAATGCCACAAATGCAGTACCATCCTTGTAGTAGTAGTAGTAGAAATAATTATAATAGTAAAAATAAGCATAATAATATGATACTATCATTTCATAATAATATTGTTATTTTTAATGGCACGTTCTCCAACAGCATGATTGGCCTCGGCTGCCATTCTCCAACAGCATGATTGGCCTCGGCTTTGCATGGGATTTTGGGATAGGGTGTGGTGATTTTTATTTTGTTTTCAGGGTCAAATGTATGACCAAATTCCTTAGACCTAAATGATTTATTGCTTTCTTACATCATACATTGAACATTTTTTACTATTTGTGAACAAAATTATCAGCTCTTGTGGCTCACGTGGAGTGGAAAGCATGTGAATGTGTGTTGAAAGACTGCGGAATGAAAGTTTGTGCTAACATGACATGTTTGATCTGCCTATGAAAGAGAACTATATGTGATAACACGCCCAAGTATAGCCAACTCATATGTAATACCCATGCCTATGGACTACCTACTATACCTTGCACACTTATATTCTGAGCATTCAGCCGAATCCCATATTGCCAATCTCCCTTACACTATCCGTTGAGATATTATAGAAGACTGTTTGATGGCTATGCACCGAAATTGTCCAGAATGATGTCGATTAAGAAATGGAACTTCTGCATATATTTATGCTCTGGATGATGTGCAGGCATGGTTGCAACTTCTTCAGAAAAGAATAGCCACGCCTCTTGAACTTCCACCCTTCTCCTCTCTTTTATGTATTGTCTCCCATCTATATCCAGTTACATAGGGCATTTGTATGTCTGATACATGATAAGTCCTTCTCCTCTCTTTTATGTATTGTCTCCCATCTATATCCAGTTACATAAGGCATTTGTATGTCTGATACATGATAAGTCCTGTAGGTCTGTTATGTGAGCAACTTTGAGAGAGGTTGTAGCAGGCAGTATCCATATTTAGCGGCATCTGGTTCTCAGTCGTTTGAGGATTGAATAGTAACAAGATCATGGGATGCATCTAGTTCTTAGTCGTTTGAGGCTTGACTAGTAACAGGGCACATTCTCCTTTTTTTGTGCTATAGTTTTTTGTCATGCCTCTGGATCGCAGGGTTCAAAAGTTTGTCTGCCACGCTCACACCACCTAAAACTTCGTTCATAACCCAGAGAGAGAGAGAGAGAGAGAGAGAGAGAGAGAGAGAGAGAGAGAGAGAGAGAGAGAGAGAGAGAGAGAGAGAGAGAGAGATCCCCACATCTGTTTGATCCCCTTTATCTTATGGAAGAAATGTGTTTTATCCCCTTATCTAAAACCGAAGGAAGAATCCACATCTTATCTAAAACCGAAGGAAGAAATGTGTTTGATCCCACATCTTTTTGATCCACTTTATCTTATAGAAGAAATGTGTTTGGTCCCCATATCTAAAACCGAAGGAAGAACTTAAGGAAATATGATGATAAACTTAGGGGAAAATTCCTTATATATAAACATGATGATAAAGCACATTTGCTACGACGAAAATGGTTTTCAGGATAAATATATTATAAAGTAACTCAACCAACGCATAAAGTCAACTAGGCAAGTTACAAGCTTAACTTGAGATATTTGGAGTTAAATCGATTGAACGGTATACTATACCTATGAAGTAGAGAGAATATGGACACATCATGATTATTCCACTTGAATCGAGATAACTTGAGGCTCTACCTTCAATCCTCAAGCTATATATAGAGGGATAGGTTGGGAGGAATGCCTGCTTCTTGTTAAAGGTATATGTAACGTAAACTCATCATAGAAAATTCCGCGTAACTCAAATTTATCATGATGTACTAAAAGATTGAAAGAAATCAGTACTTTGAGCAAAACCAGATAAGACAAGAACTTGGAACTAGGCAAGAACAAGAATTGAAAATACAAAATATGTATTGGACGTAGTGACTCCTTAAAGCTCCCAAGATTTTCATTTGCAAAACTAAGGATATCTATGTTAAGCGCCTCTTTTCATAGGTTTTGTGTGGTAGTTAAGGTTCTACTAGAATGATCCATGATGATATCATTGATTATCTAAGCGATTACATGGCATGCTCTAAGGGCTTTTATGATGATGTGGCAAGGCGAAGTTCATATGCATATTCATTGATGATGTGGCAAGGCAAAGTTCATTGATTATGTAAGCGATTACATGGCATGCTCTAAGGGCTTTTATGATGATGTGGCAAGAAATGGACATGGCGTATGGCGTGGCGTACTTCGAGTCCCACACAACGCAACTCATGCGACAACACTTGTTTGTTTTATGAGGATAAATTTTCAAAAAGCAATAAGGCGATTCTTTTCATAGTGGTACACAACCTATATAAGAAGTGGCCGTTGGCTCATTATTATTATCATCTCAAGGAGCAAGCTTAAGCTTCCAGCTCAACATAAAGAGGAGGTCTTCTTGGAGGGAGAGTGTTTACACACTCTTGAGGAGCTAATCACTAGGAAGTGCTCTATCTTGGAGGAGGAGTTCTCACACTCCCGGAGGAGTTGTGATCTATATCTTGGTGATTATCTCAAGGAGATTCTGCCAGCATACTATCAACATCCATTGTTGATTTATTGTGAGTAGCAAGTCTATTTCCGTTCTTACTTGCTAGATCACTCATTTTTTATTTAGGTTGATCAAAATTTGATCTGCACAATTATATTCTGAGCATTCAGTCGAAATCCCATATTGCCAATCCCCCTTACACTATCCGTTGAGATATTATAGATAACTGTTTGATGGGTATGCACCGAAATTGTTCAGAATGATGTTGATTAAGAGATGGAACTTCTGCATATATTTATGCTCTGGGTGATGTGCAAGCATGGTTGCAACTTCTTCAGAAAACAATAGCACTTTCTTCTTATTCGCCATGCACTTTCTTCTTATTCGCCTCTTGAACTTCCACCCTTCTTCTCTCTCTTTTATTTATTGTCTCCTATCTATATCCAGTTACATAGGGCATTTGTACGTGTGATACACAATAAGTCCATATATAGGACACTGTGGTTATCTTTGAAGCTGTCCTCGAAGGCATTGACACTCAAGTCAATAAATCTATTGCAATTCTAGGTCTTTATCAGCTGTCCTCGAAGGCATTGACACTCAAGTCAATAGATCTATTGCAATTCTAGGTCTTTATCTTAAATTCTCAGTCGTTTGAGGATTGAATAGTAACAAGCTCTTAGTCGTTTGAGGATTGACATCGGGTTCTGAGTCGTTTGAGGATTGACATCCGGTTCTGAGTCGTTTGAGGATTGCATCTAGTTCTTAGTCGTTTGAGGCTTGACTAGTAACAGGGCACATTCTCGTTTTTATGTGCTATAGTTTTTTGTCATACCTCTGGATCGCAGGGTTCAAAATTATTAGTCTGCCACGCTCACACCACCTAAAACTTCATTCACAATAGAGAGAGAGAGATCATGACCTAATTTTGTGCAGAATATAGTGCGAATGCCCACATCTGTTTGATCCCCTTTATCTTATGGAAGAAATGTCTTTGATCCCCTTATCTAAAACCAAAGGAAGAACTTAAGGAAAGATGCCAACCATGTCTATATGATAGACCATGGTGCTTAGGGAAACATTCTTATATATAAACATAATGATAAAGCACATTTTCTAGGATGAAAATGTTTTTCAAGGGGAAATAATATTATAAAGTAACTCAAGAGAAATTAACGTGGTTGTGTGGCTGGACTAAAAATCCTTCCATACATATTGCACGGGTAATTCGATTCCCACACGGCACAAGTCATGCGACAGCATGTTGTGTTTTTTTATGAAGATAAACTTTCAAAAAAGCAATAAGGCGGGCGGCAGCGATGATCTTGTTCGTGGATTTTTTGGTTTCGCGATCGTCAAGTGATTTTGTTTTGTATGATTTTAGTCATGCTTTTCATAGAGGTACACAACCTATATAAGAAGTGGCTTTTGGCTCATTGTTATCATCATCTCAAGGAGCAAGCTCAAGTTTCTAGGTCAACGCAAGGAGGATGTCTTCTTGGAGGGAGAGTGTTCACACACTCTTGAGGAGGTGATCACTAAGAGGTGCTCTATCTTGGAGGAGAAGTTCTCACACTCTTGGAGGAGTTGTGACCTACATCTTGGTGACTATCTCGAGGAGATTTTGCCATCTTACCATCAACATCCATTGTTGATTTATTGTGAGTAGCAAGTCTATTTTCGTTCTTACGTGCTAGATCACTCATTTTTTATTTAGGTTGATCAAAGTTTGGTTTGCTGTAAAACAATTCTAAAGTGTTCATATTCTCCATATTCACACACACACACACACACACACACTCTTCATACCTCTTAGGCACACAATCTCTTATACCTAGGACACTATGGTTATCTTTGAAGCTGACCTCAAAGGCATTGACATTCAAGTCAATAGATCTATTGCAATTCTAGGTTTTTATCTTAAATTTGATCTTGTAGGTTTGTTATGTTTATGTTGAATGTCAATCTAAAATTCTTTATTTTTCCCTTTTGCTGCTCTATTCTTTGGCACCACAACTCATGTGAGCAAGTTTGAGAGAGGATTTGCTCTTGGGTTGTAGCTGGAAGTGTCCATATCTAGCGGCATCTGGTTCTCAGTCGTTGAGGATTGAATAGTAAAAGGCTCATGAGATGCATCTAGTCTTTAGTCGTTTGAGGCTTGACTAGTAACAAGGCACATTCTCCTTTTTATGTGCTATAGGTTTTTGTTGTTCCTCTGGATCGCAGGGTTCAAAATTATTTGTCTGCCATGCTCACACCACCTAAAACTTCATTCACAACCTATAGATAGATAGATAGATAGAGAGAGAGAGAGAGAGATCATGACCTAATTTTGTGTAGAAGATAGTGTGAATGCCCACATCTGTTTGATCGCCTTTATTTTATGGAAGAAATGTGTATGAAGTTTTGAATGAAGTTGTCTCTATCATGTATGTTTGAGCAGACTATGGTTATGAAATTCAAGTTCTTGTAATCATGGATAATGGGAGTATTGGGTTTCTACTTGATAATTTTGAGGTCAGTATTAGCACTGTTTGCAAAATTATCAGATGTAATCGATAGTTATAATATAAACTGGGAGCTATCAAAAGTTTTTAGACCATGCTTTGAACACCAATATTTTTGCATTGAATTTTTCATATCGGATCTCAAAAAGGACAGTTTGCACTTTGAATTTCCACGTTACAAATGGTCTTGGCGTTCTTGATGCAGGTTGAAGTAGGTAGATGTTACAATCTAAGGAACAAACGGATACTGCATTGGGTTCGTAAGTTAGAAGAGAAGTCAAGATGTTAACTGTACCAAGATTGGGTTGGAGGTGTGATACTTGTCAATTATTCAGTTTTGCTTCTTTTTGGCATGGGTGTAGCCAACTTTGATGTTAATATGTGATGTTTTTGCCATGATTTATAGGGGTGATTACGTACCCAGAAGCCAATTTACGACATGTGCAAGTCAAACCTCAGTCAATGGGAGATATTATGAATGAGTCGTTTGTGGTGGAGAACTTGAGCAAATGAGAAGTTTGAATAAAGAATAAAACTCAAATGCTCATGAGCAAATATTGTGGAAACATTCAGAGGTATTTTTTACGTGAATGAGTCGTTTGTGGTGGAGAACTTGAGCGATTGAGACACAGACATGAAAAATACCTCTGAATGTTTTCCACAATATTTGGTCATGAACATTTGAGTTTTATTGTTGATTTAAACTTATCAATCGCTCAAATTCTCCACCAGAAACGACACAATTGCAGCCTCTGTATGTTTTTTCTTTGTTCTGTGTAGAGGTTGGATGCACCCTTTCTCTTGCATTTGATGTATGCCAAAAATGCAGCACCATCCTTGTAGTGGTAGTAGTAGTAATAGAAATAATAATATAATAATCAAAATAAGCATAATAATATGATACTATCATTTCATAATAATATTGTTATTTTTAATGGCACGTTCTCCAACAGCATGATTGGCCTCGGCTTTGCATGGGATTTTGGGATAGGGTGTGGTGATTTGTATTTTGTGTTCAGGGTCAAATGTATGTGCGAATTCCTTAGACCTAAATGTTACTATTTGTGAACCAAATTATCAGCTCTTGTGGCTCACGTGGAGTCAAAAGCATGTGGTGGAATGTGTGTTGAAAGATCGCGGAATAAAAGTGTGTGCTAACATGACATGGCTGATCGATAGGCTTTGAAAGTAAGAAGTTTACGTCGGACTTGACAAAATTATTCTACCATAGAACTATATGTGATAGCACGCATTCTCAAATTTTTTTTCTTTTGAAATAAAGGAAGTTCGGCCTTAGCCTACTCTCCCGGATTTGAATGAAATAAAGGAAAAACACAAAAGAAGGGGACTAGTGCCCATGGGATCCCCCGAATCCCACAGAGCGGGGAAAGCTTTTACAGAGTGTAGATGGCTTTACAAGAAAAAGGTTAATCGCCCACTCATCACCCTCATGCGGGGCCTTGCAAGGCTTACATGGAGTTATAGAGGAGGTTGATAAACCTCACATCCCCATCATGTGGAGCCCACTTGGTCTTAAGCTTATTGTTGACATACTGTAGCTCTTTGTGGTGTCTGAAGGGGGGGTTTTGTTACAGTTAGCAACTCTTCTGCCGAGAAGGAAAAGTGACTTCTCGATCCACCACTCCTTGGGGGTATTTCCAAAGTTTTGAGCACATCTTTCTTGCCAAATCTTCCAAAGGATCTCTCCCCTAATCGCATTCCACAATGCCGCAGAGCAACCGATCGCTTTACCAATGAGGGCTTGCTTCCAAGTGATTTGTTCTTGGAGTCCCAAAGAACGGCCAAAGACCCTCCATAATCAAAGGGATTTAGGGCAAGCAAAGAACAGGTGACCAATATCCTCTTTTCCATGGTAACATCGCTTGCACCATGGCGGAGCCCCATAGATCTTGTTAGCTTTTGCATTGGTCCATATTCCACAGTGTAGGATTTGCCATAGGAGAACCGACTTTTTGTTTGCAATGAGAGGGTGCCAGATAGACATAAATTTCATATCCCATCGAAGTCGCGTCCAGTTGAGACACCATTTCTTGTTGAGATTGATGTGAATGTCATTGCAAGCTTTGACATATGGAAGCTTGGAGAGGTGATTACCATTATACCATTTAAGGCCCATTGGGTTCGGAGAGTCTTGTCCCATAAGTAGTCGAATTTAAGATCGGTCCCAAGCGTGGGGTCCTCTCAATAAAACATTCCATTCCTCATATGTGACCACAGTAGTAGGGTCAAGGTCCTCAAAGTCCACCCATCTGTTCGTGTCTTATATTCCAGAGGTGCTTCCATTGTTTGAACCCCTTATTCCAGAGTCTCTTGGCACTCAAGACATTCCAAGGCTCCACGTTTCTCATGCCTTAGATCGGGAACCAAATAGAGTCATTTTGTCTTATACCAGCAGCCCATTTCCTGTCTTCATTGATTCTGATGTGAGGTTTGAATGTGTTCTAGCTCAACCACAAGGATCTTACCAAGATCGATCCTTTGGGTGAAAGCGGAATTAGAGAGAATAGGAGGGTGAGGATGTCGAGGTTTTTCCATCCAAGGTAGCCTACCAAAGTGATGACGTTTGTGTTTCTAAAAATTAATGTGGCCCAAGAGGAATCTTTGTTGCAATACGCCTTAATCATCCACTTAGCCGCAAGTTTATTGGCTATGCTGCCAATGTCCATAATACCTAGAACTCCATTCTCCTTTCGGCTAGTGCATATGGACTATTTGGTTTTAGGCACTCCCCTCTTATTATGGTCCCCAGTCCTGAGAAAGTTCCTACAAGTACTTTCTAATTTGGCTAATACTTGATTCTTTGGTCTCCAACAAGAAAGAAAGTATATGATTGAGGATATGAGGAACATGTTGATCACCATGGCCCGGTCAAGAAGATTGATTTGCAAACCCCTCCAGTAGTTAAGTTTATTATTAAGTCTAGCGAGGACCCAAGCCCACCTTTGTTCCAGAGTAACATCGAATCCCAAGCGGATACCAAGAATGCGAACGACCTGACCTGATTGAATGCTTTGGCATCCTTGCATAGTGAGGAGATTGGGTTGATTCCCTTTGATAGCCCTGAAAGCAGACTTGGTATGGTTAATTCTGGATCCAAAGGCCTCACAAAATGTGTTGAGGCACCACCAAAAGGTTTCCAAGCTGGTATCATCATTGTGAATGAGGGCACTTGTGTCATCTGCAAATAGCCTCATGGTCATTTGCCCTGAGTTATGTGGCAAAGTGATGCCTCTTATGTGACCCAACTCCATCTATTGCTGCACAAGTCGGCTCAGTCCTTCAGTGGCGATGGCAAAGAGCAGCAGGGCCAATGGGCAACCTTGCTTGATGGATCACTTTAGTTTGATTGCCTTTGAAAGTTGTCTGTTGACATTGACCTTGGTCGAAGCATTGCCAAGGAGAGTGGAGATCATCCTGAGGAATCTCTGACTACGCCCGAGGTCTTTTAGCAATTGTAAAATAGAGTCCCATATCAATCTGTCATAGGCTTTGTCAAAGTCAATCTTGAGGAAGACAATGTCCTGATTAGATTCTTCAGCATAGTCCAGACCTTCCCAGATATCAATGATGGCTTCCAATATTGACCTTCCCTTAATGAAGCCTTTTTGGTCTTTGCTAAGGCACTCGCATAAATGACAGGATATCCTATTGGCAATGACTTTAGCAAGAATCTTATATCCAGTTTGAAGCATTGTGATAGGTCTCCAGTTCTCAATTCTGTTCCTCTCCCCTCTTTTATGTATAAGTTTGATGATGCCATTGTTGAGACAAGTGGGAAGGGTGCCGAACTTGAGTGCCTCAAGCCAAACAAGACGCAAGGGGGTGGCCACCACATGTTTGAATGATTTAAAGAATTCATTAGTGAGCCCATCAGGCCCCGTGCTCTTGCCAAAAGTTGGCATCATAAGATATTCGGCAATAAATTGGAATAGTTCTTTATCAAGAGACAAAGGCAAAAAAGCTATATGGGATGAGATTCTATAAGAGTCTAAACGAGAAACTCAATTATAAATAAGAGACATTCAACTTACTAGCTAAAAGATTGAGTCATATGATCATGTTGAATAGTTTAAGCTTTACTTGGATTTCAAATGATATGGTTGATTCAATGAGAGAAAAATGTAATGTATACCCAAGTTTGGAACAAGTTTGAAAAATATTCATATTTGGAAACACAAACCCTGACTTATCTTTGAATGATAAGTTTAAGCACTTTAGTATGCAAAACGAATACCCCTACTGATCAATAAGTAAGAAATAGAGTATTGTATGAATTCCTTTACATAGTGCTCCACATGTGCAAGAAAATATATTATCCACTCCAGAAACAAATACTCAGAATCATGTATACAAAGAGTTCTTCTTTAATATGAAGGATGTGAATCAACAAAAGTGCCAAACGCGGGAATGAAAATTAGTCCCTTTAGAAAAGATCTCCATCCTTGCAAGATGAAAAATGATAAGATCCTTATCTAAAATCGAAGGAAGAACTTAAGGGAAGATGCCAACCATGTCTATATGATAGACCATGGTGCTTAGGGGAAATTTCCTTATATATAAATATAAAGCACAGTTTCTAGGATGAAAATGTCTTTAAGGGGGAATAATATTATAAAGTAACTCAATCAATGCATAAAGTCAAGTAGGCAAGTTACAAGCTTAGCCTAATGGTTAAGGATAATGGATGTAGAAGGAGAGTTCTTGGGTTCAAGTCTCATAAGCGGCATGGGTCATATTTTAACAAAGACCTTGAGATGCTTCAAAAAGCATCCAAATTGATATAATTGGAGTTGAATCGATTAAACTACGACACATGGTAGATATTATACCTATGAAGTAGACAGAACATGGACACATCATAATTATTCCAATTGAATCAAGATAACTTGAGGCTCTACCCGCAATCCTCAAGCTATATATAAAGGGATAGGTTGGGAGGAAATGCATACTTCTTGTTAAAGGGTATATGTAACTTAAACTTATCATAGAAAATTCCGTGTATCTCAAACTTATAATGATATACTACAAGATTGGAAGAAATCAATATTATGAGCAAGACTAGATAAGACAAGGACTTGGAACTAGCCAAGAACAAGAATTGAAAATATAAAGTATGTATTGAACGTAGTGAGTCCTTAAAGCTCCCAAGAGTTTCATTTGCAAAACTTAGGATATCCACAAGAACTTGGAACTAGCCAAGAACAAGAATTGAAAATATAATGTATGTCTTGGACGTAGTGAATCCTTAAAGCTCCCAAGATTTTCATTTGCAAGACTAAGGATATCTATGTTGAGCGCCACTTTTCATAGGTTTTGTCTGGTAGTCAAGGTTCTACTAGAGTGATCCATGATGACATCATTGATTATGTAGGCGATTACATGACATGCTCTAAGAGCTTTTATGATGATGTGGCAAGACAAAGCTCATATGCATATTCAAGGTCCTTTAAATAAGAGCGTATGCACATGGAAAATAGGATGTAATAAAAGTTAAGGTTTTTTAATAAAGGAAGATCTGTATAAAGCGAAAGTGCATGGACCCTCCGGAGATCCGGAAATGTGCTCTCTTACGACATTAGTCAATAGAATGCAAACTTATTTGAAGTCAAGCTTCAGTCGATAATGCAACTTTGCATAATTCTAGTAGACCCTTTTATCTTTTTAACAAGCTATATAATTCTCAATTTGGACAATGATTTCTATTTCAAAATAGCCTTTGCGAGATAGACTATTTATTACACACATTGAACATACTTGACACAGAGAAAAAGAGTTGACTATATCTTCTCATTCATGGAGAGAATGAAGATGAAACTTGGGTTAAAGAAACTAGACTTGATTAGATTTTTAAAAAGTAAACTAGATGAAACAATGTCATTAAAACAAACTATCTAAGGAAGAACCTAATCTAACCTTTGGGGTAATTGTAGAATAGATATCAATCTTCTATAGCATGGGTGTGCTCTCACTTGTTCTTCAACAACTGTTTATGGTTAGAGTGGTTATATATGCTAATTTACTCACTGGATACACATCAAGTGACTCTTCGCCTTCCAAGGTGATGCATCATGTTATTTGTTGTTTGGCCTTCTATCTACCCTGAGTTTTGGTGCTTGAACGTCCCAATTTGGATACGTTCCTAAGTTTTTTGACTCTTTGGAACATTAGCAAACCTTTAGACCGCAAAATAGATATCAATCTTCTATAGCATGGATGTGCTCACACTTGTTCTTCAAGAATTGTTTATGGTTAGAGTGGTTATATATGCGAATTTACTCAATGGATACACATCAAGTGACTCTTCACCTTCCAAGGGGATGCTTCATGTTATTTGTTGTTTGGCCTTCTATTTACCCTGAGTTTTGGTGCTTGAGCGTCCCAATTTGGATAAGTTCCTAAGTTTTTTGACTCTTAGTAACATTAGCAAACCTTTAGACCTTGAATTTAGTGCTCGGCTTTTATTTATGGTTATCAACAAACCTAAATTGTCAACAATCCGTCTCAAGCTCAAGCTTCTTTTACCTTCAACCTAGCTCATTCATAGATAAATCTTCATTATATTCGTCAAGCTTCTTTGCAATCAAAACTTTTCAAGCTTCTTTGCAATCAAAACTTTTCTGAACATATATGCAACCTACTCTCTTTTTATTCACATATTTGATATCCATATCTTTATATAGTACTTTTCTCTAATGAAAAAATAGCCTTCCTCTATTTTCTTACTCCTTGCATGATACATAGCACATAGGAGTGCTAGCTAGATGTGATGTGGACATATTATCTCCAAATAAGGAAAACATTGTTACCTCAACATCTAGGTCCTTGATTGACTCCTCACCACATAACTTCACATGTAAGTAGGGCGAATGCCCTATACTTATCCTCTATTGATGATAGTGCTATTGTATGCGATTTCTTTGAAATCTAAGGGATTGCCTTATTAGCCTAACCGGAAAATACAACATGAAGTGTCTTTCTATCATTTTTTAAACCAACCTAATCTAAATCACTAAACCCTCCGGGCTCCAAAAGGGTCATCATAATCATAAACTAGACCTTGGTTTATTATATTTATGATGTATCTTAACAATCTTCTTGCTGTATCAAATGCTCACTATTAGAAGCGTGCATGAATTGTGAAAATGATGATATATTTTTGTATTGATGTGTGTGAACACACTTAGGATTGTTGAGGTTTTTTCCGTCTTTAGGGCTTTTTCCCCTTCGCTTGTATATATGCCTATAACCCTAATGGGTCATTCATTTCTATACATTCACTTGGTAATACATTCAATATTGTGTTGTGCTCCAAGCTTATTCTTCTTGCTTGTGTTGTTTGTGTGCTTCCCAAGACCTCAAGCTCCAACAATTGTTATTAGAGCATGTTGTCGCTTCATGTATAGTGTCATCCAAACCTCTCCAATCCGAATCTCAGAATCGCATGAAAAATGGTGAGCATACTCAGAGTGATTAGTAGTCAAGAAATCTTTTGCACGAAGATCAATCCTTGGAAAACAATTCAATTATGTGTGTTGCAGATCATGGTTTCTTACGTAGTCAAAAAGAGAAAAGTAAATGTAGCTCAAATCTACTAGTAAGAAGAAATTTTATAATATCGCAAAGTCAAAGATGACAAGAAAATATGGGAGTTGAAACAGTTTTGCAAGTATTACAAGGAAAATGATCATGCCATAAAGAGTTATCCTAAACAGATGACAAGAAAATATGGGAGTTGAAACAGTTTTGCAAGTATTACAAGGAAAATGATCATGCCATAAAGAGTTATCCTAAACTTATTGCAAAAGAGGCAAAGAAGAAGGGGGCTACAAGGGTTGTTGCAAACACCTCTACACCTAAAGTAGTGTACTACTCTACTTTAGAATGAAGAATGGGAATTTACTACTATTTGCAGTTATGAACCATCTTCGCATGAGTAGAGTATGTCTGTAGTAGACTTAGATGATAAGTACTTTGATAGTAGGGCAGCAAAACCTATAACCTCATAGCGTAGTTTCTTCGATTTACTTGAGCTTGCCCCTATAGGAAATACTATAACATGTGCTTACAACTCTTATCCTATAATGGGAGTTAATAAGATCATTTTGACTACTAATGACGGGAGTTCTTTTACATTGTCCAATGCTTTGTGTGCCAGGGATCAAGAAAAATATTTTGTTAGTTTCAGCATTAGCCAAGATTGACTTGGTTGTTCAATTTCTTGATGATAGATGTATAGTCCCCTTCCTCATGAACTAATTCTTGATCGCGACCTTCTATCTAAGATATATCCAAGTTTTCATCCTATTTTAGTTTCAATCTTTTTTCTTATTACTAAAAAATTATAATATGTCTGCTAGATTTACATGCTTTTTTCTTTTACTTGGACTAGGCTAGTTGCTTTGATACTCATATGTTGGTTGTGTAAGAAGGAGCCACTTCTAGTTGTGAGGATAGTTATAGGACAACTTTCATACGGAGCCACTTCTAGTTGGGTATGTTGCTTAGATGCAGTTTGGTTGATTCGAGTGTTGGTTAGTTCCTTGCCACCACTATCTTCATTGACAATCAGAGCACATTGATGGTTATGAGGAACCCTATGTTCCATGCTCACAAAAAGCACATTGAGGTGCACTATCATTATGTTAGGGAAAGGTTCTATGTTGGAGAGATGAGTTTGGCTATGTGACCGGTTAAGATAATGTTGTAGGTTTTTGCAAAGGCTCTGCATATGCAGAAGTTTGAAGCTTTCTGCAAAGCTTTGGGGTTATGTTCTTCTGTGGATTGATTTCTTTCCACATAGCTTGGCAATTGCATCTACATGAGTGCGAGATCCTTGTTAACCGCATCACTCCAAGGGATGATTTCTTGATATATTTTGGTAGTGATGTGTGTGAATACACCTTAAATTGTCGAGGCACTTTTTTCTCGCCTGCTGAAGTGCTGCAGAGAGCTTTTGGTTGACCAAATCTCATCCAAATCCATAGCGATGGTTCTGAAGGAAGCTTAGGAGTGTAGCTTCGTAAAGTGACCAAGATTTTTAAAATCAGCTATTGTATGAGCAAGCTATGATGCAGAAAAGACGGGTATGTCATAAGTAGGAAGTGGAAAAGCTAATTTTCCTGGAGTAATGGCTTTGAGAGCTCAAAACTGAGAAACTCAAGCTTTTCAAGAGAAACCCATGACCCATAGCCCTTTTCCACAACCCGCATTACATATACACATCATAGTTTTTCCCTCAAGGCTAGATTTTTAAAATGATTTATCTCCTCTAGGTTGGAAAAAAATTCGAATATTTGACTCCTTTTACCTTTTACCATATACTCTTCTTCCAAAATTCGAACTCATCAGCAGCTGTGCATCGAGTGGAATTATCCCATACTTGTTGTGGAAGAGACTACTTTCTCTCTATATAAAGGAAACCAATTCCTTCGTGCTTTGATCTAAAAGCGTGGGAAGAGGGAGAGAGGGTTGCTCCTCTGCGCATGGGCTCATCGCTTGTGGCTGACGGCATCCGTGAGTTCTGGTCGCCTTCAATACCCGTGTGCCTGCGCTCCGATACCAAATGTTTTCTCATCAATGTTGGCTCAGTTCCCGATGAAATCCACCATTTTTCCTGCAGCATATCCTTGCTTGGTCATACAGGGAGCTCCAGATGAATCGCCGCCCAGCCACGTACACATTCCAAGAAAGCTCTCTCTCTCTAATTCCATATTAGTTGAGTCACCTATGGCTCTACACATGGGTGCCACATGGCACTCATGTGTGAGCCCATCTAAATGGAGTTAAGAGGTGGTTCACAACTCCTCCAAAGGTTGACTCCATATAACAGGTAACCCAAAAAATTAGGACATGAGTTTCTATGCATCAATTTGTAAATTCATCTTTATTATAACATGCCTTCATTGTTTTATGGTTTATAATGAGAAGAGAATGCTTATTTGTAAGTTAAACATTGTCCATCCCTTGTCTTTGCTTGGGTGCTACCACTGTGATGATGCCAACTTTCCAATCCACCACTTGCGTTATTAAATTCTTTGTTCTTTTCTTTGCTCCTTGGAAAGGGGAAAGAGCATCGAAGGTCAAAACTCAAATCGTTTAGCCTTCAAAATTTCATGCTAAAACATATCAAAAGAAGCAATTGATAAATTCATGAGCATAACTGACTTACATTTATCTTTAAAAAAAAAAGATCCCTCAAATCACCTTTGTGATGGCCAAGTAGCGAATTTGTCCATCTAAAAGCGCATGGTCATGATATGTGTAAATCGAGATGTATTGAAATACTTTGGGGGCAAGCGGGGGATCTCGTTCGAGCTCCTCCAAGCACCTATATTTTTTTAATTGGTTTGGGAATCACCTCGCATAGCATGTCAAAAACTCCAGATGTGGGCTATAACAAGCACATGAGAGTTTTTCAAATCATGTCTCATATGTAAGCTGAGCTCCTCGTGGATACCGTCTTCAATTGATGGTCCTCTTGAAGATCCATTTGTTATAGGGAATGGCCCTAAATATCCGTCTTCATTGGGGGAGGGGGGGTCTCGTGCAAGCTCCTCCTAGCACCTAGATTTTTTACTTGGTTTGGGAATTATCTCAGACATCATGGAAACAACTCCAAATGTGAGCTATATAACAAGCACATGAGACTTTCTCAAATCATCTCTCATATGGAGGCTAAGCTCCTCATGGAAACCTTCTTCAAATAATGGTCCTCCTGAAGATCTGTTGGCTATAGGGAATGACCCTAAATCTCTCTCTTTATTGGGGGGGGGGGGGGGGGGATCTGGTGCAAGCTCCTCCTAGCACGTAGATTTTTGAATTGGTTTGCAAATTACCTCACATAGCATGCAAACAACTCCAAACATAGGCTATATAACAAGCACATAGAGTTTCTCAAATCATGTCCCATATGGAGCCTAAGCTCCTCGTGGATACCATCTTCCATCGAGGGTCCTCGTGAAGATCCATCTGCTATAAGGAATGGCCTTAAATGTCCCTCTTTGTTGGGGGAGGTTCCCACATTATGGGAGTCTTTTCTCCAGTTCTTTTGCACAAAACAAATGGGCTACAAATCTCTTGTCATGATTGCATCTCATGGTGAGCATCAACAGGACTCTTGATGCGAAAACCTGACTCTGATGCCATTGTTATGGTTCTTACCACACAAACTAAAAGATAAACTAAGTGCCTTGAAGATTAGCATACCTACCTTTTAAGAATAAAAAAACCCACAAGCTGTGATAGATGCACATATCCACCCAACCAACTCCACTCATGTATATGTCTAAGCCAAGAGGGAAATGTAAGGACCTTGCCAAGTGTCCCTCCACATGCATTCTAATCCAAAACCTTCTAACCTTGGAAGTCACATCAAATGAAATGGTTCTCACATGAACTCTAAAAGGATTCCTCCCAAGCTTGGATTTTCAACTTCAAAGGCTTGAGAGGCCTCCCTAAGCATTAGATACCATACCCATGAGAAATATCAATCCTAAATATTCAAATCCTTTGTTTGGGAGTAAATAAATCCAAATACCTCAAAGGTTCAAACCACAATCTTGGAGACACTTTGCCAAGGTTCTCTCAACAAACTCCAAAGGTTCTCAAGTGACATTGAGCCCTCAAATCCTAGTTATTCTGCCGCTAGCTCCCATAGTTATACAACATATGTATACATACACACATACATACATGCATAAATACACACATATGACACATACATATATACATGCATCTACATACACATACACATGTATATACATGTGTGTGTACATACACATACAAAAGTACACATGTACATATATATACATATGCATGTACATATATATACATATGCATGTACATATATATACATATGCATGTACATACATGTACAAACACATCTACCTAATATGTATACACATATGTGCACATACATAGGTACATGCACATGTACACATACATACACATATAGATACATACATATATGTGTGCACATACACACTTTTCAGCACTCCGAATATGTATCCTTACATTGACTAAGATTTTTAGTGTCTCGTTTTTAAATAATGCAAGCTCCATATAGGTAGCAAAAGAGTCCATATAGGTATCCATTACATGATTAGGGCTCTTTGAATGTCTATCTTTTCCTCATCTGATTTCTATCTGGGGAAGAAAAGCAATAAAAGTTATTCCTAAATTTGCTCCCTATGTCATAAGGACTATTTAGACACCTCATGTGCCTGTCTTGATGGCTACATAAATAAGAAATAAAACCTCTTCATGGATTAATGATATCTCACCTATTCATATGTGAATAATTTTAGGAATCACTGATAATCATGTAGAATCTTCAAAACTTCATAAACTAATTTTAATTAATTTTAAAGTTTAATACACAAAAAAAAGCAGTCAAGAGACGTATTGCATATTAAGGATCTCAAAACTAATTTTCATTAGGTTTTAATCTTGATTTACAAAAGAATTTTAAGCTTCATGAGCTCTTATGCATTAGATTGATCCACTTGATTAACCACGGTGCTGTGAAATTCAAAAACTTCTACTGATTGAAAACTCCATATTTTATATGGACATTTTCCATCAGGACATGAAACTTTATGTTCCAATCTCAAAGACTATCAACCGCCTTTCAATCCGTTTGCTTACTTCACCATTGATCAAGAAACAAATATGTTGTAATATATAAATGTTTCTTATTTGATTTTGCAATAAAAGTATAATGCATTGTATTAATCCAATGTCCAAAATATAAGCATTGTATTAGGCATAGCAGAAGTGCATGAATGTATGAAATGCTCGACATATGGTTATAATATTTCATCTCTCATTATAAATAAAGTAGAATAATTTTTTTTAAAGGACATGGGATACAACATATACTTTGTCGGCTAGTGCAAGCAATGTGCCAAGGAACAAAACTATGCTTTCGTTTGATTTTCATGACAATAAAGCGTAAACCTCAAATGAAGTGGAAGACAAGAACATATCTACATCCTGTTTGATTTTTATGACAAGCATTAGTCGTTATTGCAAAGATTCCTAGTGCTCAAACATGTAGGGGGAGTAGTTTTGCATATCATCTTTCTTCAATTAGAAGAAGAAGGGACTCAAAAGTTCGATTCAAATCGTTGCATGGGTAAAGATAGACATTGTGAGGGAAACATAACCAAACTTCCTCATAAAATCCCATTCACATTGAACTTCATCACAAAATCCCTCACACTTTCAGCACCCATTCCACCACATGCTTTCCACTCCACGTGAGGCACAAGAGCTCATAACTCTGTTCACAAATAGGGAAAAATGTTGAATATATCATGTGAGTAAGCAATAAATCATTTGGGTCTAAGAAACTTGGCCACACACTTGATCCTGAACACAGAATACACATCACCGAACTCGATCCCAAAATCCCATGCAATTAAATAAAATATAAGATTTCTAGCAATCATATAATTTTAGCAATACTTCGAGCAATCATAGAATCATCATCATTTTTAATTTATTATTATTATTATTATTATTGTTATCATCGTTAAATTTATTGTTGTTATCCTTCTTATTATTACAAGAATTGTGTTGCATTTGTCGCAAACATGAAATGCAAGAGAAAATGTGCGTCCAGCATTTAGTTAGAACCAAGAAAAAAATGTTGGATGGATAGGACCATATTCACAACCCATCTTCATGAAAAGATTTATGGCCCACCCACCACTTTGATATCCTCGTATATCTACATGATAAACTAACATTGCAAACTTAAAAACCACTTTAATATCCTTGTATATCTACATGATCAATATAGCCACTATTTTAATTACCAAACATATTTAAATGATCAAATAACAATTACATTATTAACATAAAAATAGCTCCACCCATTTAAAACATAACAAAACTGACATAATTCACTACAAGTATGAGACCTCTAACCCAATCTTGGTACAATATTGAACATGTTTGAACATCTTGACTTCTGTTTATTAGTTGATTTGTAAAGTGAAAAATTCAGAGTGCGAATTGTCTTTGAGATCAAGTAGAATAGCCTATTTGTAAAGCGAAAATTCTGAGTGCCCATTATACTTGTTTTCCTCATTTGTAAAGCTTAGTGGACTATCTGTATCAAGCTACATCAAGCTTTGTCGCTCATTAAGAGAGTTTGAAAGTGGTCCTCTAACCCATTGGTATTGCAAGAAATCATGCCCCTTTGACATCAAATTTACCAAAGACCAAAGGACACATGTACAGAGCTATTAAATACATTTTCCTGCACTTATATATTTTCCTTTTCCTCCACTGACTTTATCAATGTCTATGCAAGGAAGATATGAACAAGCCATTTGAAGAACTGAATCATATATCGCCATAAACTTCACATCCTAAAATGAGGTACGCATATCCATATTTCAAGCCTAGAGCAAACGTAACAAGCAAACTACAAACGTAACAAGCAAACGTCAGTTAGGCGAGACGAGGTCAGACCTGCAACGAAAAGAATATATATGCACGCGATCACTGATTGAGCAACAAACATATATGCATACACCACGCATAAACACATACATAGAGAATTAGAAACTCATGGTTAGACAACCACATATACATGGATAACCATATGTACACAAACATATATGAAAACCCACTTAACGATATAACCTAAACAAAATAACATTTAAATTTCACAAGACCTACAAGAAGTTCAAGATTCTCTCTCTCTCTCTCTCTCTCTCTCTCTCTCTCTCTCTCTCCCCCCTTGCCTATACGCACACAAACATCAATTTTGTTAAAAGGAAATTTCAATGCCCTAACATTTATACGCACACAAACCTCAATTTTGTTAAAAGGAAATTTCAACGCCCTAACATTTCATACTAGTTATTTCGAGTAGTGCTAGTAACTCTCATGAGGTAGGTACTAGGCATCTTTTGCCATGGTCCAAAAGAGATGGCACGTGAAACTCTGGAGTCTATACACAACCGTAAAACACAAAAGAGTTAAAAGCAATTTAGACAAGTCAACGACACATGAATTCTATTAAACATTTGGTCATCCATCACTAGAATTGAAAAAGGGAAAAGCTTAGAGATTCAATAGAAGGCAATCTATTGGATAGCCCCATCATATTTCCTTGTTACGTTAGGTGAACACCTTTGATCTACAATCAATGGAAAGGCTCCATCATAGGCTAAAACCTTAAATACCATAAAGAAGGATCCGCTGAAATGAAAGATGAAAGCCCAAAAAACTAAAACTCTTTCTAAATCTATTGTAAACCTAGTTTTTTATAACATCTATAACAACCTTTAGGCTCTAAGAGACTTGGCTCTAAGAGAAGAGCTATTTGAGCTATGGACATACATATCTTGACATTGTTTGCAATGAATAAAACTCAAGAGGATATGAGAAATGTAGGTTGCAAATTCTCTATGCTAAGTGCAAGTAAAAGCGATGGTATCTTTGTTTCAATAAGAGCAGCATATTCCTTGTATATCTTTTCTTGTCTAAGGGCACTGAGCAAGGGCAAAAGTAGTAACTCTTTTTGCCTAGAAGTAGTGTTTAGGTTAATGAATCATTAAAGAATTAAAAGGACCATGGTGATCAAAGTAAACCCATCACTCCATTTGAGTGAATATGTTATAAAGTAATGTCTACAATCCGAGTGTCTGGCCGGTTCACACAAATTTGAAATTGGATACTATTTTGTCACTTATGTGTATGGCCCAACATCTCCAGACTAGACTTAAGCATAGGTTTATGTCCTCTCTAAAACAAGTAATCCACTTACCCTAGTGGTTAACTCTCAACATTGCAAAGGAGGACTAGATCTTGGCTTCAACGCCCATGGGGGAGCATGGAGAGAGAGTTTTGCCCAAAGACCCCTTGAGCGTTCTAACTCTAGTTAACATGAGTTAACTTGAGTCGAATGAGATTTTACTTGAGTGGAGAGTACACACTACAACATATGAGGGGCATATAAGGCTTTATACTAGCGCAAATACACAAGTGCAATTTTGGTAGGTATACGCATGAGTAATTACCAAAGACCATCCGTATACTAGCCAATATACACACTAGTACAGATCCCGATAAGTATCTCCAAGTGAATGGTATAATCGATTGTATAAGCATCGGTACCATATTCATCAATATAAGCATCGGTACCATATTCATCAATATAAGCATCGTTATGTACTTGGAAAAAAGTGTTGGTATATGCATCAGTATGTCACTGCACATATCAATGTTCATATCGTTGCCTATATTTGACGACCATATCTCCAAAAAAAAATTTTAGGGAGAGTGTTTTGCTGCAACAACATTACCATGCTGTTGTGTAGCAAAAGACAATACAATTTGCCATTGCTGATTTAGGGTTTACATGACTGACAACTAAAACATGATTTGATAAAACAAAACACATTTTCGAACATAAAAGAGATGAGCAAAATGAACCATGAATCATGTACAACATATATATTCCATAAATGAACCATTCACAAAAGAGATATACATTCCATAAATGAACAATGTACAAAAGTTTGGCGATCCACTACCATATATGAGCCAAATACAACCAAACCACTTCTATATATGAGACAAATACAAAATTGTGGTGCATCATTGCAAAATATGAGCCAAAAACAAAATTATGGCACATCACTACCACATGCATGCCCAAAGAGATCAAATCATCTTTATCTATAGTCTTGCAACAAAGCACATTCATGAAATGAGACAAATTGACATGATATTTATAAAAAACAACAAAAAAACACCAAAGCTAGTTTATAAGCTTACCTCTCATAGATCCTCCCATGAAATGACTACACTGCGTCCCACGAGGTCCTCCAACAATGCAACCAATCTATGACAATATCCATAAGCCTCCTCTGCTTGTGTGGAAGGATGACCCACTACCAACTCCTGCAAGTAATATGCAAAACTTTAGATGAACATACATGATGTGTTTAACACAAGTAAATTCAATCATCAAAATGATAATTACAAACTCATGATGTATAGTGGCATACCTATCGCTACCCAAATGTGACACTCGGATCATATCTAGACATGTGGTTGCCACATCTCACTCCTAAGGATATCAATCAAGAGTTTGTTGTTGCTCATCGCGAATAATATCTGACTCCTCAACATCTAAGCATACAAGCTTTGATAAGCTTACTCTAAAAGCATCATAAGCCTTTAATCATCGATCAGACATCACCTCATGCACCATGTGCTGAATCCACTCTGAGTTGGCAAAAGGGTGCCCAAGTGCTGGCTGGTACTTGTGATAGATCCACTATGTGATGTATTTTTTTTTATCCTTGTCTTGTTCACTCCCTTTCACCATGAAAGAGTGTCCAAACTCTATGGAGCATAGCGATGGTGTGCATTGACACATGGCCTTTTTGGTTGCATTCATCACTAGAGCTCCATCACATATATGAAACACATTGGAGTCATCATGGTCATGAGCACCCCAAGGTGTATGTGGTGTACTATGTGGAGTACTTGCATCGAAGGTACTTCCTCTAAGAGTAGATGTGGGAGACACAATATCCATCACACTACCTCCACAACATCCGCCTCCTCCAAAATCACTTGTAGATCCACCTCTAGAACCTGCTCCTCTAGAGTGTGACCTCAAATGATGGGATGGACGAGATGGGCTAGCACTTGTATCATGATGTGGTGTTTGACACATATGTCCACTACTGGAGCCACTTGATTATATATACTAATATTAAACGTAAAACCCTATTTTTTATATATTTAGTTATATATATTTAATTTAATTAAAATACCTAGCTCCTTACATATTTTTTTATCTATACTAAAATTCTATTTTTTATCCATATTTGATTATATATTCTAATTTTTCCCATATATATATATATATATATATATATATATATATATATATATATATATATATATATATATATATATATATTAAACCTAAAACTTTATTTCTTAAATATTTAATTATATATATTCAATTTAATTCAAAAACCATGTGTATGAGTTTTGTTTCTTTAACTTTCTTCAATACGGAACCCTCTTCAAGTGACAACAATGTCAAAAGCATCTGGCGGACGAGGGAGGTGCGTGAAAGCTGCTGACGACGGCGTTGCATGTAAGCTGTTGCTGCTGACAATGGTGTGGAAGCTGCTGCTGCAGACGACGGAGTTGTGTGAGCTTCTGTTGTAAAAGCTGACAACGAAGTTTCACAAATGGGGCTATAATGACAGACTCGATAGTTGCTACTGCGGAGACGACGGAGTTGCGTGAGCGGATGCTGCTGTTGTAAAAGCTGACGATGGTTGCATACCTAACTCGAGAGGGATGGTTGCGTTATAACAACTCCGTCGACGACTACATGCAACTACGACAACGCCAGGGTGTTGGTATCCATCGCGGGTGACAGACATCGCGGGCGACTTCTCTGTCCATCGTGGGTGAGGCCTGTGTCCATCGCAGAGGTGTGTCAATCGCGGCTCCGTGTCGATTGCAGCTCTTTATCAATCATGGGTCCGTGTCAATCGTGGCTTCTCATGCTCGCGCCTTCTGTCAATCGTGGATTCTTGCGGCTCGAGTCAATCGTGGATTCGTGTCATTGTGTCAATCGTGGCTTCTGGCGCTCGCGACTCCTGTCAATTGTGGATTCTGGCAATAGTCACTCGTGGTTCTCGTAGTCTGCTTCAAGCGTGTGTCCGTGATTGTTCTCCATTTCCGAGAATTTGAATTTCTTTTTCGCGGCGTTCGTTTGCAGCCAAGTCTCATCGACTTCCTTTTAGCCCTCGTTAGATTGGTTGTTTGCAGCTTGGCGCCTAGTCACTTCCTCTGCCTTTTCGCGATCTTTGGAAATTTTAAAAGCCAATCCAATTTCAAAGCTTCTTAGCTTCACGGCAATTAAAACTCCTTTCGATTTAGCTTTGGAAAAACAAAAAAAAATCATCGTTTTAAAAACAAACAAAATTAGATTCAAAAATCTTCTCATCAGTTATTCTTAAAGAAAGAGGAAAGTGATGTATGTGAAGGGTTGAGGTTTCAAGGGTTGAGGTTTCATCTCGTCTTTCTGTTCTCGCCGCGCATCAAGGCAATTATTAGTAATCTCTTTGTTCGCTTCCTCACTTCCAAGAGCTCCTCAACTCCATCCGCCAATGGATTTTTGGATGTCCGCATGGGCATGTCGCTTTGGTTTTAAGGAGTCTTTACTCCTTTCTCTTTGTGGCCGCCGCTATGGAGGTGGGGGTCCCTTCCCTCAGTATGAGTAATTTACCTCTAGTTGTCACTAGCGAGGTTTTCCCGGCCCCTAGCTCGTGAGAGACCGTGGTGGTCCCTCGAGATGCTCTTAATCGCGAGGCGATCCTTTCAGCGCAAGAAGAACTCAAGAGAACTTGCCTCATTGGCTAGCTGTTCGGTCCTAGGGCCCCGCTGGATAGTATGCGCAAGTGGTTTCGCAAAGAGTGGTTCCGGCGCGGCATAGTAGTGAGTAAGTGCCAATTCCTTCTAGCCAGACACTTCTTGCTTGTCTTTGAGAACGAAGAAATGGCACTCGAGGCCCTTAGTGTCGGGTTTTGGCAAGTCGGACGTACCACTCTGTGACTCTTCAAATGGGCCCCCGATTTCATGCCCGACGACTCTAAACCCCTTCGGTACCCTCTCTAGGTTGAGCTTCCCAATCTCCCTTACTTCCTTTACGGCTTTTTGTGGGATAATGTCTCTCCGATTGGCAAGCTGCTGGCCTCGCATGGTGATGTTGGGGGTTTCATTTATGAGGGCACAAAACACGCGTTTAATGCCCAGTGACATCCTCAAATGTGTGTGGAAGCAGACCTGAGCACGGCTCTCCCCTCAAAGATTATTGTCAATTTGGGTGAAGGGGAATCTTGGGTTCAAGAGATCTCTTTTTAAAATCTGTCCAATGCTTGCTTTCATTGTGGTCAACAAGGCCATCAAATAAAAGAATACCCCTTGAAGCAGAAGAATAAGCAAGAAATAGCCTGCAAAGCCCAAACACTCAAGGGGAAGCAGGTCGGCCCAATGGTCGAAGAGAAAGAAAAGGAGGACCAAATCCCAGAAACTGACTCAGAAGGGTTTACAGAGGTTAGAAGAAGAAGGAAAGCTAGCCCTAATAGAAGCTCAAGCCCAAAGAGACCTTTAGAGAAGTCCCAAACGCCAAAAAAGTCACTCAAGAACTTTTACTGCAACCTCGAGAAGGAGGTTAATGTACTTGATTATCCGGGAGGGACCTAGGACTTAGCGGACACAAGTAACTTACCCTTGGAGTGGCCCCCCTCTAATGCGGTCAATCAAGAGGACTACACAACTAGCAAAGAAGATGGATTCACCACAAGCAATGAGGACAATATGGATAGTGAAAGTTCCATCATTGGAACAACAATACCAGAAACGGCCTCTCCTTCTCCCCCACAAGAGGCTTCCCGCAAGGGAAAACATTTGGCAAGTATGCCTTGGAAAAGCCCCCTCAAATCAAAGACGCTTGGTCGGGACCATCCCCCCTCAAGAAATAAAGAAGACTCCAAGAGGAAAAGAGAAGTCCCACCCTCGGAATGAGGGAAGAGCAAGAAAATGATCATCGCTTCACTAAACACGAGGGGGCTAATTGACCCCACAAGAGCCACCATTATTGGACAATGGCTCCGCGACATAAGCTTAAACCCGGAATTCATGTGTCTTCAAGAGATTAAAATTGAAGGAGAAGACCTTCAAAAAAGAATTAAGGGCGTCTCTCAGTCCCATGTGTGGTTTTCCACAACCCATCAGCGTGGTTCTGGTGGAACTGCCATTGGTATCAATCACCTCTGGGCTAACAAGCTTGACTAAACAAGTGAGGACAGAAACCATAGGTGGTTGGCGGTTACTTTCAGTACCCCCTTCCAATTCTCCCTGATTTCTATGTATGCTCCAAACGAGGATGCTGCGAGGATTGACACTTGGTCCTCCTTGGACTTGTTCTCTCATAATGTCATGATTTGTGGTGACTTCAATATGGTGGAGGACCCCTCTGATAGGTGGAGCAACAAGGGCCGTATCATTGATGGCCAAGAGAAAGACACATGGGACCAAACCAAACTCTTTCTGGATTTGGTCGAAGTCAAGGACCCAAAGGGCTTTTCTTGGTCCAATCTTCAATTGGGTCAGGACTTGAAGAAAGCGAGACTCGACAGAAGCTACATTTCACATAATCTCATCCATCAATGGGGTCCTCCCACCCTAACGCAATGTATCGATCTCACCGTCTCAGACCATTACCCAATGGTGCTCACCTTCCCCCCTCAATCTAAAAGTCGCAAGGCATCTTGGTTTCATGCCAGCCCGTTTGTCTTTTCGTTCACCTCTATCCGCCAAGAAATCACTAACGCGTGGGTTGAGGCCTTTGCTGTCTGCAGCTCTCCAACCAAGTGTTGGAGAAACGCAGTGGAAAAGTCTCATCAGATCTTGATTAGGACCATAAAGGCTCTCAAAACCATCCGCCGAAGACGCAAAGAAAACCTATACCGCCGGCTCCGGAGACTCGAAGAAGAAGTTAATAAAGGGAAGATTCAATCTCAGAAGGGACTCCAAAATATCAGAGGTAGATTAAGATACGAGGAGGAGATCAAAAGGAGAAATCTTCAAATTTATTTTAACGAATGGTGGGCTGGCAAGGCAGACAGACCTTTCAAAGATGTGCAACATTCTCAGAAGAAAACCAATTAGAGAGGAGATCCCAGTACTGCTTGACAAGGAGGGGGAGGAATGTAAAATAGCAGAAGAAAACATTGGCATTATAGAAGCACACTTCATGAGTCTCTTGGGTTGTGCTTGTCCCCTCTCCCCCCACAAGCAAGATTGCATGGCCACCATCTCTCAGACTTCCCGGCATAGAATCCCAGGCAACTTGAGCGATCTGCTTGATGCCCCCATTTCCGAGCAAGAGATCCTGGAAGTTATCGATTCGCTTCCGAACGGCAAGAGCCCGGGGCCTGATGGACTCACTAACGAGTTCTTTAAATCATTCAAACAGGTGGTGGCACCCCCCCCCCCCCCTTACGTCTGGTTTGGCTTGAGGCTCTCGAATTCGGTGCCCTACCCACGTGTCTCAACAACAACATCATCAAACTTATACATAAAAAAGGGGAGAAGAACAGAATTGAGAACTGGAGACCTATCACAATGCTTCAAACCGGATATAAGATTCTTGCAAAAGTCATTGCCAACAAGATATCCTGTCATCTAGATTAGTGGCTTAGCAAAGACCAAAAAGGCTTCATTAAGGGAAGGTCAATATTGGAAGCCATCATTGATATCTGGGAAGGTCTGGACTATGCTGAAGAATCTAAGCAGGACATTGTCTTCCTCAAGATTGACTTTGATAAAGCCTACGACAGATTCAAATGGGACTATATTTTACAATCGCTAAAAGACCTCGGGTGTAGTCAGAGATTCCTCAGAATGATCTCCACTCTCCTTGGCAATGCTTCGACCAAAGTCAATGTCAATGGACAACTTTCAAAGGCAATCAAACTGAAACGATCTATCAGGCAAGGTTGCCCGTTGGCCCCGCTGCTCTTTGCCATCGCCACTGAAGGACTGAGCCGACTTGTGGAGCAACAGATGGAGCTTGGTCACATAAGAGGCATCACTTTTCCACATAACTCCGGGCAAATGACCATGAGGCTATTTGCGGATGACACAAATGCCTTTGTTCACAATGACGATACCAACTTGGAAACCTTTTGGTGGTGCCTAGACACGTTTTGTGAGGCCTTTGGATCCAGAATTAACCATAGCAAGACTGCATTCAGGGCTATCAAAGGTAATCGACCCAATCTCCTCACTGTGCAAGGATGCCAAAGCATTCAATCAGGTCAGGTCGTTCGCATTCTTGGTATCCCCTTGGGATTCGGTGTTACTCTAGAACAAAGGTGGGCTTGGGTCCTCACTAGACTTAATAATAAACTTAGTTACTGGAGGGGTTTGCAAATCAATCTTGCTAGCTGGGCCATGGTGATCAACACGTTCCTCATATCCTTGATCATATACTTTCTTTCTTGTTGGAGACCCAAGAATCAAGAATTAGCCAAATTAGAAATTACTTGTAGGAACTTTCTCTGGATTGGGGACCATAACAGGGGAGTGCCTAAAACCAAATGGTCCATATGCACTAGCCGAAAGGAGAATGGTGGTCTAGGTATTATGGACATTGAGAGCATGGCCAATAAACTTGCGGCTAAGTGGATGATTAAAGCGTGGTGCAACAGAGATTCCTCTTGGGCCACATTAATTTTTAGAAACACAAACACGATTACTTTGGTTGGCTACCTTGGATGGAAAAACCTCGACATCCTCACCCTCCTTTTCTCTCCTGTTTCGGTCTCACCCAAAGGATCGATCTTGGTAAGATCCTTGTGGTTGAGTTGGAACACATTCAAACCTCAGATTAGAATCAGTGAAGATTGGAAGTGGGCTGCTGGTATAAGACAAAATGACTCTATTTGGTTCCCGATCCAAGGCGTGAGAAACGTGGAGCCTTGGAATGTCTTGAGTGCCAAAAGACTTTGGAATAAGGGATTCAAACAATGGAAACACCTCTGGAAACAGGACACGAACAGATGGGTGGACTTTGAGGACCTTGACCCTACTACTGCGGTCACATACGAGGAATGGAATGTTTTATTGAGCAGACGACATGCTTGGGACCGATCTAAAATACGGCTACTTATGGGACAGGACTCTCCGACCCCAATGGGCCTTAAATAGTATAATGGTAATCGCCTCTCTAAGCTTCCATATGTCGAAGCTTGTAATGACATTCACATAAGTCTCAACAAGAAATGGTTTCTCAACAGGACGCGACTTCGATGGGATATGAAATTTATGTCTATCGGGCACCCTCTCATTGAAAACAAAAAGTCGGTTCTCCTATGGCAAATCCTACACCGTGGGATATGGACCAATACAAAAGCTAACAAGATCTGTGGGGTTCCGCCCTGGTGCAAGCGCTGTTGCCGTAGCAAAGAGGATATTGGTCACCTGTTCTTTGCTTGCCCTAAATCCCTTCGGTTATGGAGGGTCCTTGGTCATTCTTTGGGACTCCAAGAACAAATCAATTGGAAGCAAGCCCTCATTGGTGAAGCGATCGGTTGCTTTGCGGGGTTATGGAATGCGATTAGGGGTGAGATCCTTTGGAAGATTTGGCGAGAAAGATGTGCTCAAAACTTTGGCAATATCCCCAAGGAGTGGTCGATAGAGAAGTCCCTTTTCTTTCTTCGCAGAAGAATTGCTAACTTTAAGAAACCCCCCCCCCCCTTCAGACATCACAAAGAGCTACAGTATGTCAACAATAAGCTTAAAACCAAGTGGGCTCCACATGACGGGGATGCAAGGTTTATCAACCTCCTCTATAACTCCAGGTAAGCCTTGCAAGGCCTACCACGAAGGCTATGGCAGATCATCGGAATGAAAATTAGTCATCAGAAAATTAGTTGGAAGCCTGTTCTGCTGGGAGAAGCGAGCGGTCGTTCCACAACTCTTCGGAATGCTAGAAACTCTAGTCGATTGAGTATTCACTATTCCTCCTTGGCAAAAGGATTGCTAATTGTAAGGAAACCCTCCCCTTTTTTTAGGAGTCAGCAAGTATTCCTTTTGATCAAACCTAGGTGGGCCCCACGTGAGGGCGATGAGTGGGCGACTAACCTTTTCTTGTAAAGCTAGCTACACTCTGTAAAAGCTCCCCCCGCTCTATGGGATTTGGGGGATCCCATGGGCACTAGTGCCCTTCTTTTGTATTTTTCCTTTATTTAATTCAAGTCCGAGAGAGTAGGCTAAGGCCGAACTTCCTTTGTTTAATAAAAAATCCATGTGTATATATATGTGTATGTGTATTATGTGTGTATATCTGTATATATGTGTATGCATGTGTGGAAACCACAAAACCCTAATCCTAAATACCTAGACATAAAACATGTATATGTGTGTATGCATATGTATATATATGTGTATGTGTATGTATTATGTTTGTATGTATGTAAAAACCCAAAGTCCTAATCCTAAAACCCTAACTCTAAGACATGTATATGTGTGTATGTATATGTGATGTGTGTGTATGTGTATGTGCGTATATGCATGTGTATATATATGTGTAGGTGTATATGTATTATGTGTGTATATGTGTATATATGTGTATGCATGTGTAAGAACCCTAAAACCCTAATCCTAAAGACCTAGACCTAAAACACATATAAGAGTGTATGCATATGTATAAAACCCTAATCCTAAAGACCTAGAGCTAAAACATGTATATGTGTGTATGTATATATGATGTGTGTGTATGTGTATGTGCATATATATACACACACACACACACACACACACACATATATATATATATATATATATATATATATATATATATATATATGCGTGTGTGTGTGTATGTGTATGCATGTGAGAGTTTGTATAATATATGCATATGTATGTGTATGTATATGTGTATGTATGTGTGTGTAAGTGTGTGTGTATGTATGTATGCATATGTATGTGTATGCATATGTGTATGTGTGTGTGTATGTATGCATGTGTGTGTATGCATGCATGCATATACATGAGTATGCATGTGTGTGTGTATGTATCTCTATCTCTCTCTCTCTGTCTCTCTCTCTCTCTGTTTCTCTCTCTTTATCTCTTACTCTCTCTGTTTCTCTCTCTTTATGTCTCTCTCCTTTTCTCTCTCTCTCTTTCATCTCTCTCGCTCTCTCACTCTCTTTCATCTCTCTCTCTCTCTCTCTCTCTCTCTTTCTCATTCTCTATCTCTATTTCTAATAAAGAACAAAACAATCACTTATATCTATGTTTGTGTGAATGTATCTCTATCTTTCTCTCTCTTTCACCTCTCTCTCTCTCCCGCTCATTCCTCTCTCTCTCTATCTCTCTCCCTCCCTCTCTCTCTCTCTCTCTCTCTCTCTCTCTCTTTCTCTCCCTCTTTCATCTCTCTCTCTCTCTCTCTCTCTCTCCCTCTCTCTCTCTCTATCTGTCTCTCTTTCTCTCTCTCTCTCTCTATCTCTATTTCTAATAGAGAACAAAACAATCCCTTACATCAATCTAATTCTTTGGATAACTATTGTCAAATCCCAATCAACCTTGTCTCTCATCAAATTCAAAGGATCCGAAGCCAAAAAGCTCCTGCAAACCAAAGAAAAGAGAAATTAGAAAAGAGAAAACATAGAGAAAGAGAAAGGATGAAAGATTATGCCCATCACTTACCCAGATGCAAGATCTAATGTGTGTGTAGAGAGAGAGAGATTTGTGTGTATGTGTGCACAGATGATTACAATGCAGGTGGATGAGCACAATGAGCGCACGTGCATAAACTCAACACTAGCCATACACAGTTCAAAACAGTAGCAAATGTTGACTTTTTGCTCTCAAGTTTGGTTATGTTAAAACACACTATCGGTATAAGCCTCCATATAGGCCCCATTATCTCCAGTAATTTACCAACACTTTACCAACACTCAGCGGCACTTATACTAATGCCTATATGAATGCATATACCGGTCCCTATGTTTTTTATGCCTATACTAGCAAAAATGTTTTAACGGTTATACCAACAATCAAATGATTGTCAATATGACTAAGATGGACTTTCCAAGCATTTCCAATGGTCATACTGATGTAGAGGTGTGACCGTCCATATGGCTAGCATCGTTATGCCCATAATATGTTGTAGTGACACCTACCACTAGTGGACTCTAGTGGAAGTTACTAAAGGAGTGGTGATCGAACATGTACTTGTGCAGTCCTGTTAGATTTTTGGTCCTATTGATTTGATAGTTATATATAGAGGAATAAGGTTGGGAGGAGAGTGATCTATCAAGCATGTGGTGGTCCTAACGCTCTTAAGTAGGTACAATTTATTTTCTTATCATCATCCTTCTGTTTTTTATTACTTCACTAGCCAACTTTTTGGCACAACGTAATTTAAAAAAACGTGAAATCAACTATGAAAAAAGATGGAAAATTTTGCACCTTCAAAAAAGTGCAAGCTTCAATCATAAGAAACCACAACCACATAATCTAGTACTTATAGTGAGAAACGTCAAAGACATTATGGATATGTATGCATGTGTATATCATAAACTTATAGTGAGAAGTAATAGGGAAAATGTATGTCTCTACAATGTGCATACACAAATATGAAGTTCATTTAATACTTATAATGAAAAACTAATAGAAATTATGAATAGGTATACCTCTACGAGCTTATAGTGAGTAGCAATAAGAAAAATATATGTTTATGATTTGTGCATACACAGAGTGGATCTTGCCTAGAACATACAAATAAAAATGAGAAACTTCAAAGACGCTACGAATATGTATGCAATGGGGAACATGTATGCATGTGTAGTGTACATACATAGTTAGAAACTTCAAAGACATTATGAATATGCATACATGTGTAGCATACACTTACCGTGTGCAGCATGAACTTCAAATACTTGTCACAATACCCAATGTTTTATTAAATACCAAGAGAAATGCTTGGTTATCCATTCTTGGTCAAAGCTCTAGCTATGATTTTCAAGTCCTACAAAAAAATCTCCATCAAACATAAAAAACAATATCTAGCGTTTGCGAGAATACCAGTAATAATGAGCACTTATTTATTTTTAGTGAGACGCAATTGTGATCTCGATTTCCTACAAAGCTAAGCTTCCAACAATTACAAAGTTTTGATGAGCCACCAAGTCCCCAATACCTATCAAAGTTCAAGAAACCATTGCCTCAGATTACACTTGTACAACTTTGAATACTGGAATCTTGATTTTCATTTCTGCCAAAATCAAGTGCAAAAAAATAATAAAAATAGAAAGAAATTATTCTCCTCAACATGAGAGAGAGGAAATTATTACAATGGGAAATCTAAAGAAGACAGCACTTCCATGGCGGATGTATCATGTAGCATGGGAAGAAACATGTGCACCATATCTAATACACAAAAATGATAATGAACATGTAGGAAAAGTCAGATAATTTGTGGACCTCCACTTCACTAACTCCTCCTGGAGCCTCTTTTGTGTATGTGTTTAATACTCGCGTTCACATAGGAAGGAAGATTACTCACTTAATAGCCTCTTTTGTGTATGTGTTTAATACTCGCGTTCACATAGGAAGGAAGATTACTCACTTAATAGCTCCTTGCCACATTAAAACGAAATAAGGAGCCACTCTAACTTAAAGCTATTGAAAATCTCCTTCAAAATGGCATCTATACCAACCTTTAGGCTTTAAGAGACTTGCCTCTAAGAGAGGGGCTATTTGAGCTATGGAAATAGATATCCTAAACGTTTTTGGAATGAACAGAGATTCGAGCAGATATAATAAAAAAATCAAATGTAGCTTTTAGATTCTCTATGTTAAATATACATAAAGACTATGGCATCTTTGTTTCTAAGTTATATTCTTTATTTACGTTTTCTTGAGGAAGGGCACTAAACAATGGAACTACTAATGACAAGTAACTCTTCTTGCCTAAAAGCAACTTTCAGGTTAATGATTCATTGAATATTTAGGAAGGAAATGGTGATATCCTCCTTGGCAAAAGAATCTCAAACTCTAGAGGTCCCCACCCTTTAGGCATCACAAAGTGTTTCTCATCGAGAAAAAAAAGTTTAAACCCAAGTGGGCCCCACATGAGCTGGAAAAGAGAGTTGTTAACCTCCTTTGTAACAATCTCTAGATCCGCAAGTTCTACTCCTGCTTTGTGGGATTCAGGGGGTCCCGAGAGCACTAGACTCATTTCCTTGTAATTTTCTTGTCTATTAATTAAAGTACAGAAGAGTAGGCCAAGGCTGAACTTCCTTTTATTTGAAAAAAAAGAGTCAATCATGGATCATTTCATCTAAGTGATTTATTTGTTTATCATCACCGTTATGTTTTCTATTAATTTCCCTTCTAATTATGGTACAAGACAAGTAAGAAAGAACTATGAAACCAACTATGGAAAAATGTGAACAGATTTGAACTTTCAAGAAAATGTCAACTTCAATCATAAGAAACACCACAACCACTTAATCTAGAACTTTCAATGAGAAATTTCAAAGAAATTATGAGTACGTATGAATGTGTGTACCATAAATTTATAGTGAGCACTGAGCATCAACAGGGAAATTTTATTTTTATGCAATGTGCATACACAATTGTAAAAATCCTTTAATACTGAGACTGAAAAAAATAAAATACATTATGAATTTGTATACCTATGTGTCCTTGTAGTGAGTAGTAATAAGAAACATGTATGTCTATGTTGTGTGCATACATAGATTGAATTTACATCTGCAACTTACAAAGTTCAACAAGAAATTTCAAAGAACATATGAATATGTATGTCTATGTGTATCATACACTTGTCGCAAGAAGGAATAAGGAAAATGTGTTTAGGCTAGTTATAGGAAAGCTTTCATAGTGACTATTGAGTGCATGCAACAGAGACACCTTTTGGTTGATTTGGATGTAAGTCAATTTCTATCACCAACATCTTCACTGATAGTTAGAGTGCATTGGAAGTTGCGAGGAACCTTGTGCTCCATGCTCACATAAAGCACATTGAGGTGCACCACCATTATGTAAGGGAGAGGTTCTCTACTAGAGAGATCAATTTGGATTATGTGCCCCCTAGGATAAAATTGCAAAACTTTTCACGAAGGCTCTGCCTAGGAAGAAGTCTGAAGCTTTTCACAAACCTTTGGGCTTACTTCCTTGTATGGATTGATCTCTTTGCACATAGCTTGGCACTTCCTTGTACATGAGTGCTAGTTCCTTGTTGACCGCATCACTCCCAAGGGGGATTTGTTGCACGTCATCCATGGATGTTGTGCACTCACCATAATTTTCTACATGTGTTTGGCCTATGAATTACCAATAGAATGTGCCCTGACCAGTGAGAAATTGAAAAGATTCAAGGGAACCACCAAGAAGGCAAGGAAGCTAAGCAAAAGTAGAGGAGGCAAGCACATGCAAGGTTCGATTCCATGTCCCTAGATCCCAGAGTCGCCTTCATTGCAACCATCCCCTCAACAATCTCTAACAGAACCTCCTGCACTTGTACAACTGATACTCATCTGACTCTCACGCCTTGTAATAATAGAAGGCACTACAAGTGTGGTAACTCCCCAAGAAACCTCCACTCAAGCCACTACTATGGAAGCTAGAGAAATTCTCACCACCATTGGTGCATATGCTTTTACTTTCCCCATACCTAATCTTGAGGCAGAGCCCACTAACATGACTTTTGATTTCAAAATGCATGATGCCTTTTCTAGTGAGTTTCAATTTTCAAAAGGTCAAGTTTTCTCTCAAGAATACAAAAGACCAAGCTATCCTACTACAACCCTTGACGAACAACAAGAACATGTAGTATCCAGCTCAAATGTTGAAGATAGAACAATAACTCATGAGGATGAATGCAATGATGAAGCAAGTCAGACAAGTCTTCACTCACAAGAAGATGACCAACAGGAACAACAACAAGAACACTCAAAAGCTCAAGGCGATACAAGCACCCACAAAGATGACACATTCAAAGTTGCTGCCTATACACTAGGCATCCAAAAATTATATCGAAATATGTAAGCAATGTGGGTGCACCAATAGTTGTCTAAAGAACAAAGTCAAGAAATCCTAGAGCAAGAACTCGCTAGCGGAGGATTTGAATAATCCTTCATTTAGGGTTTTAAGGAATTCGTCAAGTCAATGGGAATCGAAGCACTTCATTTTTTGAAGAGGAAGCAATTACCACAGTTTGAACCTCGGTGCATCCATTTAATGTCCAAGCCAGGTCAGTATATCCACATGCCAATGAATGCACAGTCTTCTCATCATCCAAAAGAAGCACAATGAATCCCTGACACCACAATAGAACCCTAGCCAGTAGAAGAAACAATCATTGTCGACTTCCTGAATCAACCTTCACTTGTCGCATCCACAACCCCCACTGAAATCCCCATCACATTGTCTACACCTCCCTTGCAGATGATCATACAAGATGATCTTGGAAATAGAAAGTTAGACGAGGAGGTTAGAAGATTCTAGAGAAGTCTTAGAGAGGGGGGAAACCTATAAATAGATATCCAAATATCATTTGTTTCTCCCCGTGGAAATTTCTATGGATCTTCTCTCCACGTTTAGGTGGTTTCTCATGATTTGAAGAATATTGCATGAAACGTTATTGAAGACTAAAGTGAAACATTACCCCCCGTGGATTTTCCTTGCGGATCTTCCCTCGAGGTCAAGGATTCTTGTGATTTGCTAAGAAGATTATATGAAGTAAAAAATATTTGAAGAAAAGACTTGAAGAGCAAAGCGAAGTATTACCCCCTCCCCCCCCCCCCCCCCCCCCCCCGTATTTTCCTAGCGAAACTTCTTTCCAGGCTACTATGTGATTGGAAGTAAAGTGAAGATCTTGTCGCGAAGATTGGAAGTAAAGATTGGACCGCAAAGATCGAAGCCAAGAATCATGGGAATCTTCTTGCACTGTAGGAGGAGGTCTACCTTATATTTGGCTGATCCACACTATAGGGATGACATTTTGTATCACCGTTCTGCACTCTAGCGGCTTTCTGTATCATCCACCTGCACTCTAACAGGAATCATTATATCACTAGGATTTTATTGGATGACTTCAGTTGCATTTACATTGTATTATTGAGCTTCGTCTGCACATCGATGTGGTGACTTCTGTGTTTTACTAGCGTGGTATTTGGATTTTTCATTCTTGATGCCTACGGTCATACATATACGCACATTTCCTCGTCTCTTATGAGGGGTAGGAACCTATGAAGATCTCCATACTAGAGAGAGGGCAAGGCACCCAACGCACATATTCCGCTCGTCGGGCGTGGGAACGGTGCATACAGGGGCTTGATCCAACCTCGCGCCAGCTCTTCCCATCACCTGACCTAGCATGAAGATCTCGCAACATTGTGTGTTTGAAGGAGGAGAGAGAGAGAGAGAGAGAGAGAGAGAGAGAGAGAGAGAGAGAGAGAGAGAGAGAGAGAGAGAGAGAGAGAGAGAGAGAGGATGCTCAGGCAATAATTACGCAGAGATGGTGTGGCATGAAGATCTGCCAGCACTGCATGTCTGATGGGAAAGAGAGAGAGAGAGAGAGAGAGAGAGAGAGAGAGAGAGAGAGAGAGAGAGAGAGAGAGAGAGAGAGAGAGAGAGAGAGAGAGAGAGAGAGAGAGGTGGCATTGATAGAATTCAGAGAGAGATATGTGCAAACACCTGGATGGAGGCAATCACAGAAGTCGGTCACCAAGAAAGAGAGAGGGAGAGAGAGAGAGAGAGCGAGAAAGACAAAGAGAGAAAGATAGAGAGAGAGAGTGTGTGTTGTATATTATGGAATCATGGAAGGTTATATGGATTTTTAATGTTTTAAATGTCTAGAAGATTTTAATGTGGTTGTGTTTGATCTAGTAGGTGAAGAAACATGAGAGCGTGGATACAAGTGGATGCGTATTAATAAATAAACTCAAAGATTAAATTGAAGACTTCTAGAATAAGTTATATTTAGGTTGTAAAAGTAGTGGTTTGGTTAGAAAGTGACACCTTTTGTAAATAAAGTAGTTTTTCCTAAAAGTCGCTTCTGAAAGCGATGGCTCTCATGTAAGTTCTATTTTCAGGTAATAGAAATAAAAATATAAATATGGGTACTCTGATATGGATTGTCTCTCTCTTGAGATTCCTGTTTCGTCTTCTGTCTACCTCTGTGTGTGCATGCACTCAAGATCCTGATAACAGGCATCGACTAAGGCAAAGAACTTAGGCAATACCTTAGGCAATACATTGGCAACATTGGCACACATGGCTCCCTTTGCGACCGTTGGCATCAACTCTATTTCTCTTTTGTGATATTTACATCAACTTCAACTCCCTCTTCCTTTTCCAAGTCCCAAGTTAAGCTCACACATGTGGAAGCGCCCGTCAATTTTCCTAGGGAAGTGGATCATAAAAAGGGCATAATGTTCACTATCTAACTTGGATTTTAGCATATAATATAGCGTTGGAAAGCTCTCGGAATAAGCATTTTAGGTATCCTATTAGATTGAGAATCCAACATAGTTTGAGATAAGGAATTTGTTTTTTTTTAGTTATGGACCCCACAACGATGGAGGATTTTGGCAATTCACCTTTACCTCCAGTCTCATTCAAGCAAGAGTTAGAGATTACATACCAAGAACTTCAAGCACTTCAACAAGCTATACAAGAGTGCTATGCGATGCTCCAATTCGATGGACAAAAGGATGGCCAATTTGTCCTATCATGGCTCTCTTTATTCGAGGATTTCTATTCCGATGAGTTATATTTAGAAATTAAGAAAGTCCAGTTTGCTACCAATTATTTGGTAGGAAGAGCTCAGCTATTGTGGAATGATCTTTGTCGTAGTGCAGATTATCCACGCACATGGAAGGCTTTTCAAGAAGAGTTAAAGGATTCTTTCCTACCTTTACAGTTCAACCTACATATTCGACAATTATGGGCTGAGTTTACATGGATGGAAGGTGATACATTGACAACCTATATGGACCGGTTTTACCAATATTTACTCTTCAACGGAAAGAGAAGGGGTGTTTATGATTGAGGCCATAAGTGTTTTATGTATAGACGTGAACACTTGGATGTGACTTTAATGTGTCTATGGGTATATGATTGAATATGAGTGCAAGGGAATCTATGCATTTGGAAACCCATGTGAAATTGCTTAAAACGTGGAACAATGCACAAATTGATGAGTATGTACGCAAATATGCACGCACTTGTGGTTGTGAATGGTTAGAAGGGTTGTTTCTATGCACATAAATATCTGTTTCCATGTAAATATTTCTGAACGATTTGAACAAACAAAAGATCTAGAAAACCAACGGTCTATTCACATGATTACTTGTGTGATTGCAAAAGCAAGAACATAGTATGATGTTTGTGAAGCTTGCATCTACTTAATTTTCTAAAATTTGTAATAATCTTTATAAAGTTGCATGGAGTGCATGAGATCACGTATTGATTCTTAAAAAGAAAAACATAAAAAGTAAAAAGATTTTTCAAAAGAATCCTGATACACTTCTATTGGATTTTGCAGGTTGACCCATTGAGACGATGTGCAGGTTTAGTGGGGGCGAATGTCGGGATGAAATCCCTCAGGGAAGTGTGCATAATTTTTGTTCAAAAGTTCATTGATTTCTGGTTCTAGTGTGATATCTTGATCGAGAAAGGGGTATAAGCTGCACATATTTTGGCAAATTTGATTGATTGAGAGATGTGAAACCATGTTAAATATGTTCATTAGACCTCTGTGTGTAAATAGCTAACTTTTGATCCATAAACCCCTAGGTTTGACCCTTGAAACCCCCCTAAAACCTTGAGTTGTACCCCATGAGAAACCTAATCCAAACACTTAGAAACCCTAGTATTCTAGGTCCTAACTGTGGAAAAACCCTTAATCTGACATGATTGACTTAATTGTTGGCAAAACCCTAATTTCTCGAATAAAAAAAACCTAACTTGAACCCTTAGATTTATCATTTATCCTAAGTTCTAAAACTTTAATTTGATTTAATTTTGTACACACAGTGTGAAACCAAAAACCTTAGTCCAAGAAAAATAAAAAGGAAAAAAGAAAAAGAAACAAATAGAAAAAGAGAAATTGGAAAAATAAAAAGAAGAAGAACGAAAAATAGAATTAAGAGATGGGATTTTCCCAAAATAGCAGATGACCATACAAGATGATTTTGGAAATAAAAAGTTAGACAAGGAGGTTAGAAGATTCTGGAGGTCTTAGAGAGGGGGAAAGCCTATAAATAGGTGTCCAAAGATCATTTGTTTCTCCCCGTGGACATTTCTATGGTTCGTCTCTCCAGGTCTAGGTGGTTTCTCATGATTTGAAGAATATTGCATAAAGCGTTATTGAAGACTAAAGCGAACCATTACCCCCCATGGATTTTCCTTGCTGATCTTCCCTCTAGGTCTAGGATTCTCATGATTTGCTAAGAAGATTATATGAAGTAAAGAGTATTTGAAGAAAAGACTTGAAGAGCGAAGCGAATTATTACCCCTCCCCCCCGATGGATTTTCCTGGAGAATCTTCTTTCCAGGTTACTACATGATTGGAAGTAAAGTGAAGAAAAGATCTTGTTTTCGAAGATTGGAAGTAAAGCTTGGACCGCAAAGACCGAAGCCGAGACTCATGGATGTCTTCTTGCATTATAGCAGGAGGTCTACCTTACATTTGGCTGATCCACACTGTAGCGACGGCATATTGTATCACCGTTCCGAAATGTAGCCGCTTTCTCTATCATCACCCGCTCTGTAGCGGGAATCATTGTATCACTAAGATTTTATTGGACAACTTCAGTTGCATTTACATTGTATTATTGAGGTTTGTCTGCACATCAATCCGGTAACTTTCGTGTTTTTAGCATGGTATTTGGATAGCATTGTATTAGGCATAGCAGAAGTGCATGAATCTTTGAAATGCTCTCCATATGTATATAATATTTTATCTCTCATTGTAAATAAAGTAGAATAATTTTTTTAAATGGGTGTGTATGCATGTGTATATATATGTGTATGTGTATATGTATTATGTGTGTATAAGTATGTATGCATGTGTGTATGTATGTAAAAGCCCAAACCCTAATTCTAAAACCTAACCCTAAGACATATATATGCATGTATGTATATGTGACGTGTGTTTATGTGTATGTGCATGTATGCATGTGATCTGTGTTTATTTGTATGTGCATGTATGCATGTGTATATATATGTGTAGGTGTCTATGTATTATGTGTGTATATGTGTATATATGTGTATGCATGTCTAAAAATCCTAAAATCCTTATCCAAAAGAGCTAGACCTAAAACATGTATAGGAGTGTATGCATGTGTATATACATGTGTATGTGTATATGTATTATGTGTCTATATGTGTATATATGTATATGCATGTGTAAAAGCCTTAAGACCCTATTGTTAAAGACCGACCTAAAACATGTATATGTGTGTATGCACACACACACACATATATGTATTATGTATTATGTATTATGTGTGTATGTATGTAAAAACCCAAAACCCTAATCCTAAAACCCTAACCCTAAAACATGTATATGTATATATGTGTTTATGTGTATGTGTATGTGTGTATGCGTGTATGTAGATGTGATGTGTGTGTATGTGTATGTGAATGTGAGTGTATGCATGTGTATATATATGTGCATGCGTATATGTATTTTGTGTTTATATGTGTATATATATGTATGCATGTGATAAAACCCTAAAACCCTAATCCTAAAGACCTATACCTAAAACATATACATGTGGACATCCATGTGTATATACAAGAGTATGTGTATATGTATTATGTGTGTATATGCGTATATATGTGTATGCATGTGTAAAAACCCTAAAACCCTATTCCTAAAGACCTAGGCCTAAACATGTATATGTGTGCATCTATGTATGTATGTGTGTGTGTATATGTGTGTATGCATGTGTATGTATGTAAAACCTTAAAACCCTAATTTTGAAGACCTAGACCTAAAACATGTATATGTGTGTATGTATATGTGACGCGTGTGTATGTGTATGTGCGTGTATGCATGTGTGTGTGTGTGTATATATATATATATATATATATATATATATATATATATATATATATATATATATATATATATATATATATATATATATATATATATATATATATGCATATATATATATATATATGTGTGTGTGTATGTGTATATGTTTGTATGCATATGTATATGTATGTTTTATTAAAAACCAAGAGAAATGAATGTTTATCCATTGTTGTTCAAAGGTCTAGCTATGATTTCAAGTCCTTCAAAAAACATTTCCATCAAACATAAAAAACAATATTTAGCATTTGTGAGAATACCAATAATAATGAGCATTTATTCATTTTTAGTCAAAAGTAGTTGTGATCTCGATTTCCTACAAAGATGAGCTTCCAAAAATTACAAAGTTTTGATGAGCAATCGAGTCCTCAATACCTATCAAAGTTCAACAAAACATTTCCTCAAATTACACTTGTACAACTTTGAATACTCGAATTTTGATTTACATTTCCTCTAAAATGAATACCAAAAAAAAAAAAAAACGGAAAAAGTTATGCTTCTCAACATGCGAGAGTGGAAATGCTTAAAATGGTAAATCTAAAGAAAAGCCATTTCCAAGTCTGATGTATCTATTACAAAATTCACTAATTTTTTGATCTCCAGTTTCAAGATAATTCAGAGGAGCTATTTGAGAAGATATGATAAGATACTCAAATATAGCTTTTAGATTATCTATGATAAATATACATAAAGAATATGGCATCTTTGTTTCTAAATTATATTCTTTATTTACGTTTTCTTGAGGAAGGGCACTAAGAAATGGCACTACTAGTGACAATTGACTCTTCTTGGCTAAAAGCAACTTTCAGGTTAATGATTCATTGAATATTTAGGAGGAAAATGGTGATCAGAGTCAATCATGGATCATCATCGTTCTATTTTCTATTAATTCCCCATCCAGTTATGGCACAACACAAGTGAAAAAGAAGTGTGAACATATTTGCACTTTCAAGAAAATGCCAACTTGAGTCATAAGAAACACCATAATGACTTAATCTAGAACTTTCAATGAGACATTTCAAAGACATTATGAATATGTATGCATGTGTGTACCATAAATTTATAGTGAGCATCATTAGGGAAATTTTATTCTTATGCAATGTGCATAAAAATCATAAAATTCCTTAAATATTGGGACTGAGAAAACTAAAATACATTACGAAGTTGTATACCTATGTGTCCTTATACTGAGTAGTAATAAGAAACATGATGTCTATGTTGTGTGCATGTATTAATTGAATCTAAATCTGCAACTTACAAACTACGACAAAAACTTCAAAGACCATATGAATATGCATGTCTATGTGTATCATACCCTTGCCGCAAGAAGGAATAAGGAAAATGTATGCATGTGCAATGTAGTTCATGGTCAGAAACTTCATCTAGTACTTAGAGTGGGAAACGTCAAAGACATTATGAATATATATGCATGTGTATCACAAACTTATAATGAGCAGCATGAAATTCAAATACTTGTAGGAATATTTAATGTTTAAGAAAATACCAAGAGAAATGAATTCTTATGATTTTCAACTATGAGAGAAAAAAATATATATCAAAGATCAAACTCAATATCGAGCGTCTGAGAATATACCAAGAAAAAATGAAGACTTTTTTAGTTAGAAGCTAGTTGTGATTTTGATTTCCCACAAAAAGAAAAACCTCTAGCAAGTTCCAAACTTTGATGAGTAGCCAAGGTCCCATTACCTATCATAGTTCAAGAATTTTGCAACTCTAAGAACTAAAATTCAGATTTTCATTACTTACATTGAATAGCAACATGTGCATTATAAAATATACATCTTCAATGATATTCAATAACCAATGTTTCAAAATATATCCATAGGAATAAACATAAGCAGGTTAGAGAGTTTCATGAACAAAAAAGCCAATAAGCATTATGAAATTCTAAGAAAATAAAGAGTTCTTGCAAGTATGAATATGCATACATGTGTAGCATACACTTAGAGTGTGCAAGATGAACTTCAAATACTTGTCACGATACCCAATGTTTTATTAAATACCAAGAGAAATGAATGGTTATCCATTCTTGGTCAAAGGTCTAGCTATGATTTTCAAGTCCTACAAAAAAATCTCCATCAAACATGAAAAACAATATCTAGCTTTTGCAAGAATACCAGTAATAATGACCACTTATTTATTTTTAGTGAGAAGCAATTGTGATCTCGATTTCCTACAAAGCTGAGCTTCCAACAATTACAAAGTTTTCATGAGCAACCAAGTCCCCAATACCTATCAAAGTTCAAGAAACCATGGCCTCAGATTACACTTGTACAACTTTGAATACTCGAATCTTGATTTTCATTTCTTCCAAACTCAATAGCAAAAAAATAATAAAAATAGAAGGAAATCATTCTCCCCAACATGAGAGAGAGGAAATTATTAAAATTTATAGTGAGCACTGAGCATCAATAGGGAAAATTCAATTTTATGCAGTGTGCATACACAATTGTAAAAGTCCTTTAATACTGAGAGTGAGAAAAATAAAATACATTATGAATTTGTATCCCTTATAGTGAGTAGTAATAAGAAATATGTATGTCTATGTTGTGTGCATACACAGATTGAATTTACAAGAAACTTCAAAGACCATATGAATATGTAAGAAACTTGTCGCGAGAAGGAATAAGGAAAATGTATGCTTGTGCAATGTACTTCATAGTTAGAAACTTCAAAGACATTATGAATATACATGCTGTGTATCATACACTTATAATGGGCAGCATGAACTTCAACTTCTTGTAGGAATATTTATTGTTTAAGAAAATACCAACAGAAATGAATTCTTATTCTTTCTTAATCAAAAGTATAGTTATGATTTCAACGATGAGAGAAAAGAATATCTATCAAAGACTAAAATCAATATCCAGTGTTTGAGAATATACCAAGAAAAATGAAGACTTTTTTAGTTAGAAGTTTGTAATAGGCCTCTTTTCTAGTGAAATAATTCATTTTGAATTTTCTGAATTTCATTGTGGGATAATGCTTAAAATGAATAATTAGGTCATTTTATGCATGTAGGAAAAATTTTGGGTTGACAAGTTTCATATTCTCTCTCTAGACCTTATTCGTATCATGTTTTCTAGTCAAATTTTGAAGGTAAAGATGAAAGAATTAAGAAAAACTCTGTATGAGAGAAAGATAGAGCAAGTACAAGAGAATAAAATTGCTTGTGTGAAATTTTTGTGAATCATGTTTGAAGTACCTCGTTCAGGGTCCTCTATTTAGTTCATTGTAAGAAAATGCCTTGATTTTACTCTTTCTAGAATTTTGAAACCTACAGGGCTCAAAAGTGGCATTTGGAGGTGGATTTGGACCTTGGACGTCTCTAGCACTATTGTACAGATTGCAAAATTGAATAAAAGTGTCTCTCACAAGCTTAAGCTAATTACTCCCCATTTTTGAGTTATAGAGCTTTGAAAAGTGCCATTTTCATGTGTCACCATGTCGGATATGTCTTTTTGGTTTTTCTCCTATTTTTGATACGTATGCTACATAAAGAAAGCAGAGGCTTTTTCCAAAAGTTTTGGAGAAACTTGACTTTTTCTAAATTTGGAGGATCGCACACTTCTTTGGGAGGGTAGTGATCAAACTTTGATATAAGGAGACCTGCGCATCAACACAAGGGATGTACAGAAATATGAGAATTACCTTGTGATTGAGAGTGAGAGTGAGAGTGAGAGTGTGATTGAGAGTGTAAGTGTGAATGCGATTGTGATAGCTCGGGGGTGGTCCAGAGGTAGAGGCTTCGTCAAGAAGTTATTGTCCAAAGCTATTGTAATCAGTGATTCACATCTATAATATCAGAATACATTCCTCTCTCCACTATTATTTTTGAGTGATCGAGAGATTATGATTGGGAGATAGATTGTGAGTGAGAAAATGCTACAAAGTTAGTAGTGATTTTGATTCGTACCAAAACAAACCTCTAGCGATTTCCAAACTTGGATGAGTAACCAAGGCGCCATTACCTATCATAGTTCAAGAATGGGCCACTCCAAAAACGAAAATCCTAATTTTCATTACTTACAAAATGAATAGCAACATGTACATTATTAAATATACATCTTCAATGATAATCAATAACCAATGTTTCAAAATATACCCGTAGGAATAAACACAAGCAGGTTAGGGAGTTTCACGAACAAAGAAGCTAATAGCCATATGAACTCCTGAGAAAAAAAAAAAGAGTTCTTCCAAGCTAGAGAGTTTGATGAAAAAAACATATCTTTGGCCTTGAGCTCATCAAAGATTGACACATCAACAAATATTTGCAATCGCATAAATTTTCCATAGGCATGGTTCATAAGAATATTTCAAATATCATGATCAATAGAGCTAAATATTTCAGTAAACAAGAAATTTATTTTCAAGCCAAGAAAAAATTAGATGGTGGGCATTCCAGCTTGTGTAAAGATATGTTTATTTGTGTCACCTTTCCACAACTGAATTGCATCTGAAAAATCATAATCACCATTACCTTGAATATAAACTATCATCAAGGAATTCAAGCTCTCTATATCAATTTTGTTTGTCCATTTTGTTGTGAGTATAGTACAAGCACTAAAAGCTCTTTCAAAAATTATAAAGTTGTAACATCGAACAAGAGCAAGTTGTTGATTTATTTCAGTACTGATGTGTATGAACAAATATAAGACCATCACGGCATATTTTTTCCCTCTTTCGGAGGTTTTTTTCCTGGCTTATCTTTGTACATTCACTTAGTAGTACATTGAGTATTGTATTGTCCTCCAAGCTTCTTCTTCTTCTTCCTTGTGTTGTTTTTTTGCTTCCATAGACCTCGTCTCTAGCAATTGGTATCAAGGTAGGTTGCTAGTTCATCTAGGGAATAGTCGACATCCCCTCAATCACAGTTAAGTGGAATTCGAGTGAATATAGCTTTAGTTGAGCGAATATAGCAATCTCTTTTTCAAATAAAAGGAAGTTCGGCCATGACCTACTCTCCCAGACTTTAGTTAAAGAACAAAAAGAAGTTACAAGTGAATGGGACTAGTGCCCTTGGGACCTCCTGAATCCCAAAGCAAAGGCAAAACTTACTGGCACGGGACTCCTAGGGACCTCGAACCCCCTCTCCCACCGTCGAAGGGACTGTATGGCAGCCATATCTAGGGTTTCCCCCCACAGGACACCATCCAACCTTCGCTCCCTACTACATGCCCCTATCTCTGAAGCAGAAATCATTGAGGTCATTGATGCCCTCCCTTTTGGTAAAAGCTCGGGACCCAACGGGCTCACTAATGAGTTCTTTAAATCCTTCAAGTTGGTGGTTGCCACCCCTCTTTGTCTGGTTTGGCAAGAGGCGCTCAAGTTTGGCGCACTTCCTTCTTGTCTCAACAGTGGCATTATCAAGTTAATACACAAAATAGGGGAAAAGAACATAATAGAGAACTGGCGTCCTATCACGATGCTCCAAACAGGATACAAGATCATTGCCAAAGTCATTGCCAACAGAATCTCTTGCCACTTGAGAGCATGGTTAAGCGAGGACAAAAAAGGTTTCATCAAAGGCAGGTCAATTCTGGAAAACATTATAGATATCTGGGAAGGTCTTGAATTTGCAAATGAGTCCAAACAAGATGTGGTCTTCCTCAAGATCGACTTTGATAAAGCCTATGACAGGCTTGAATGGGACTATATTCTGCAGTCACTCCAAGATCTTGGATGTAGTCAGAAATTCACCAAGATGATCGCGACCCTTCTCAGAAATGCATCGACCCAAATCAACATTAATGGCAAACTTTCGAAGGTGATCAAACTCAGAAGATCTATCAGACAAGGGTGCCCATTGGCTCCCCTTCTCTTTGCCATTGCCACGGAGGGTGGAAGCATCAAGTGGAAGCTGGTAATATCAAAGGCCTCCGTTTACCTCATGGCCATAGTCATATCACCATGAGACTTTTTGCCGATGATATGAACACGTTTGTTCACAATGATAGTACCAGCTTGGAGACGTTCTAGAGGTGTCTGGCTACCTTTTGTGAAGCCTTTGGATCCACAATCAACCACTCTAAGTCCTCCTTTAGAGCCATTGTTGGGTAACAGCCTGACCTTCTCATTGATCATGGTTGTCAAATCATTCCTTAGGGCCAAATTTTTTGGCTTCTTGGGATTCCCTTGGGGTTTGGCATCTCTATGGATCAGCGATGGAAGTGGGTGCTGGCCAAACTCGAAAACAAGCTTAACTATTGGAGAGGTATGCAAATCAATCTTGGTGGTCGCGCTATGGTTATCAACATGTTCCTCTTATCTTCTACCATTTATTTCCTTTCTTGTTGGAGACCGAAAGAGCAAGATCTATCCAAACTAGATAGCATTTGCAGAAACCTCCTTTGGACGAGCGACCACAATGGGAGGGGGGTGTCTAAAATCAAATGGTCCATGTGCACCAGCCATAGAGATAGTGGGGGACTTGGTATCCTCAACATTGGGTGCATGGCTAACAAGTTGGCGGCCAAATGGATGATTAAGGCTTGGTGCAACGGGGAGGCCTCGTGGGCCAAGATGGTACATGGCTATCTGGCACCTGCTCATTGAAGTCAAAAAGTCTGTCCTCTTATGGCAAATTCTCCATCATGGAATCTGGACCAACCTTAAGGCTAACAAATTTTGTGGGATTCCTCCCTGGTGCAAATGCTGCTACTGGTCTATCGAAGATGTCTCACACATCTTCTTTACCTGCCCCAACTCCAACAGACTTTCGCAAACAGTTGGAAAGAAAATCAGACTTTAGAAACATCCCAGTTGGTAGCAAGCCCTACTGGGAGAAGCGATCGGCTGCTCCGCGACTCTCTGGAACGCCATCAGAGGGGAGGTCCTTTGGAAAATCTGGCAGGAAAGATGTGCCATCAACTTCGGTGACTCCCCCAAAGAGTGGTCAATTGAGAAATCGTTGTTCGTCCTTGGCAAAAGGATTGTTAACTCTAAGAAGTCCCCCCCCCCCTTCAGGCATCATCAAGTACTCCTCTTGATCAATAACAAGCTTAAACCCAAGTGGGCCCCACATGAGGGTGATAAGAGGGTAATTAACCTTCTTTGTAATGCCATCTAAGCTCTGTAAAAGCTCCCCCTGCTTTGTGGGATCTGGGGGGTCCCATGGGCACTAGTCCCCTTCTCTTGTACTTTGCTTTATTTAATTCAAGTCCGGGAGAGTAGGCTAATGCCGAACTTCCTTTATATTAAAAAAAAAAAGAATACCTGATTACGACAAAAAGTAAAAATGCGATAACTGATTGAGCAACACCTTGTCAGACAGACAAAACTCCGATCATGTACATAATAAAGAGCCACATGTGCATACATTGCCACAACAAACGTACTTGCATACACCACACATAAACACATACATGGAGAATTAGAAACTTATGGATAGACAACCACACATATATATGGGTAACCATATGTACACAAACATATATGAAAACCCACTTAGAAATACATGCACACACACAATTAGATACATGATATAAATACATGAGTTGTTATATATCTTTAGATATGTACAAAATATGACCTAAACAAAATAACTCTCTCTCCTCGCATATACACACACAAACCTCAATTTTGTTAAAAACAAATTTCAATGCCCTAACAATTCATACTATTAGATATGTAAGAAATCTTTTTTTCTATAATGACATGCACTAGTTACTTCGAGTAGTACCAGTAACTCTCATGAGGAAGGCACTAGGCATCTTTCGACAAGGTCCAAATGAGATGGCACATGAAACTCTACAGTCTACACACAACCGTAAAACACAAAAGAGTTAAAAAAGATTTCAAACAAGTCAACAACACATGAATTCTATCAAACATTTGTTCATCCATCACTAGAATTGAAAAGGGAACAGCTTAGAGATTAACAATAGAAGGCAATCTATTGGATAGCCCCATCATATTTCCTTTGTACGCTAGTTAAACACCTTTTCTCTAAAATCATTGGAAAGGCTCCATCATAGGCTAAAACCTTAAATATCATAAAGAAGGATCCGGTGAAATGAAAGATGAAAGTATAAAAACTATGTTTCTCCCTTGCGTTGAGGGATTAGGGGGTCTCATGGTGCTAGATCCATTCATCTATACTTTTGTTTTCTTTTATTTCAATTAAAGCATGGGAATGTTGAACTTCCTTTTTTCCTAATGAAAGTATAAAAACTACAAATGTTTATAGATCTATTGAAAACCAATTAAAGCATAGGAGAGTAGACTAATGTTGAACTTCCTTTTTTTTTAATGAAAGTATAAAAACTAAAAATGTTTATAGATCTATTGAAAACCTGATTCTTTATAACATCTATAACAACCTTTAGGTTCTAAGAGACTTGGCTCTAAGAGAAGAGCTATTTGAGCTATGGATTCAAGAAGATATGAGCAATGTAGGTTGTAAGTTCTCTTTGATAACTGCAAGTAAAAGCGATGGTACCTTTGTTTCAATAAGAGAAGCCTATTCTTTATTTATCTTTTCTTGTCTAAGCGCACTAAGCAAGGGCAAAATTAGTGACAGGTAACTCTTTTTTCCTAGAAGTAGTGTTTAGGTTAATGATTCATTGAAGAATTAGGAGGAACATGGCCATCAAACTAAATAATGGATCACTCCAGTTGAGCGACTTATAATAAAGTAATCTCTATGACCTGAGTGTCTGGCTAGTTCAGACAAATCTGAAATCGGATACTGTTTGGTCTCTTATGTGTATGGCCAAAGATCTCCAAGCTAAACTTAAGCATAGGTTTATGTCCTCTCTAAAACAAGTAATCCACTTAGCCTAGTGGTTAAGTCCCAATGTTGGGAAGGAGGACTAGATCTTGGGTTCAACCCCCACGGGGGAGCATGGCAAGAGAGTTTAGCCCAAAGAAACCTTGAGGGTTCTAACGTTAGTTGAGTCCAATGAGACTTTACTTGAGTGGAGAGTACATCTACCACTAGTGGACTCCAGTGGAAGTTACTAAAATAGTGGTGGAGATCGCAAATGTATTTGTGGACTTCATTTACATTTCTAGTCCTATTGATTTGATAATTATATATAGAGGCATAAGGTTGGGAAGAGAGTCCTCCTGCTCTTAGTTAGTTACAATTTATTTTCTTATCATCATCCTTTTGTTCTTTGTTACTTCGCTGGCAAACTTATTGGCACAATGTAATTCAAGAAGAAAGGTAAATAAAAAAAGATGGAAAAATTTGCACCTTCAAAAAAATGAAAGCTTCAATCATTTGCATGTGTATATATATGAGTATATATACATTTTCAGTGATATTCAATAACCAATGTTTCAAAATATACCCATATGAATAAACACGAGCAGGTTAGAGAGTTTCATGAACAAAAGAGCTAATAGTCATTATGAATTCCTGAGAAAAAAAAGACCTTTTACAAGATAGAGAGTTTGATGAAAAAATATACCTTTGACCTTTAGCTCATCAAAGAATGGCACATCCACAAATGTTGGCAATCGCAAAAATTTTCCATAAGCATGGTTCATAAGAATATTTGAGATATCATGATCAATAGAGCTTAATATTTAAGTAAACAAGAAATTTCTTTTCAAGCCAAAAACATTTAGATGATGGACATTCCAGCTTGTGTAAAGATATATTTATTTGTGTCACCTTTCCACAACTGAATTGCATCTAAAAAATCATAATCACCATTAGCTTGAATATAAATTATCATCAAGGAATTCAAAATCTCTATATCAATTTTTTATTTTCCATTTTGTTGTGTTATGGTACAATTACTAAAAGCTCTTTCAAAACTACAGTGTTGTAAAACCGTACGAGAGCAAGTTGTTGATTTATTTCAGTAGTGATGTGTGAAAACAAACGTAGGACCATCGGGGCATGTTTTTTCCCTCTTTACGAGGCTTTTTACCCTAGCTTATCTTTGTACATTCAATTAGTAGTACATTCAATATTGTGTTGTCCTCCAGGCTTCTTCTTCTTCTTCCTTGTGTTGTTTTTCTGCTTCCATAGACCTTGTCTTTAGCAATTGGTATCAAAGTAGGTTGCCACTTCATCTAAGGCATCCTCGACATCCATTCCATCATACTCTCATAAAAACACAAAAATAGGTGAGCATACTCAGGGCCAGTAGGAGTTCCGAACTACTTTGATTTTGACCTAAGCTCGTTTTGGCCTTTGGATACACTATCATAGCAATTGTTGAGGCAATTTAGTCCTTTTGTTCGAAACATATATACAACTTTTGGTTTGCCAATACAAGTGCCTCAAAGTCTGCTACATGTTCAACATAGCTTGATAGGGTTTTTTTGTTCAAATTTTTTAAATTCAATCAATTTTTTTGCATTAGGATATCTAGTCATCAGTCATGGCTGAAAGAAATCATGTATTTCCACATATTGGTTGTTGAGGATAATTTGTATGGTACTAATTTCCTATTGTGGGCATATAAGATGCATCATGTATTGATGGCAGAAGGGCTATGGAATATTCTATAGGCTGGTGAATGTAGTGACTCCTTAAAGCTCCCAAGATTTTCATTTGCAATACTAAGGATATCTATGTTGAGCCCCTCTTTTCATAGGTTTTCTGTGGTAGTCAAGGTTCTACTAGAATGATCCATGATGACATGATTGATTATGTAAGTGATTACATGGCATGCTCTAAAATCTTTCATGATGATGTGGCAAGCCAAAGCTCATATGCATATTCAAGGTCCTTCAAATAAGAGCGTACTCACATGGAAAATATGATTTAATAAAAGGTAAGGACTGTGTTTTAATGGAATACTTGTACACTTCCTATATGAGCAAAAGTGCATGGGCCCTCCTAAGATCTATTCTCTTATGACATAGTAATAAGAAAATGCAAACTGATCTCAAGTCAGGCTTCAACCAATAATGCAACTTTGCATACTTTTAGGAGCTCCTTTTAGCTTTCTAATAAGATGTAGAATTCTCAATTTGGACAATGATATCTATTTCAAATATTCTTTTCAAGATAGACTATCTATCACACACATTGAACATTCTTGACACACACAAAAAGAGCTGACTATATCTCCTCATTCATTCAGAGAATGAAGATGAAACTTCGGATAAACAAACTAGACTTGATTAGATTTCAAAAAAGTAAAGTGGATGAAACAATGTTATCAAAACAAACTATCTATCAAAGAACCTAACCTAACCTTGGGGGTGTGCTCTCACTTGTTCTTCAACAAATTTTTATGGTTAGAGTGGTTTTTATATGCTGATTTACTCACAAGATACATATCAAGTGACTCTTCACATTCCAAGGTGATGCGTCATGTTATTTGTTGTTTGGCCTTCCACCTACCCTAAGTTTTGGTGCTTGAACTTCCAAATTTGGATAAGTTCCCAAGTTTTTTGACGCTTGGGAAACTTAGCAAACCTTTGGACCTTCAATTTAATGTTCGATCTTGTTTTTCAGTTGTCAACAAGCCTAAACTATCAACACTCCCTCTCAAGCTCAAGGATTTTTTACCTTTAACCTAGCTGCTTGTTAGAGAAAGGCTTCTTTGAATTCCTCAACATTCTTTGAGCTCAAGATTTTTATGAGCATATATGCAATTTACTCTCTTTTTATTCACATATTTGATATCCATATCTTTATATAGCTATTTTCCCTAATGAGATGATAGCAATCCTCTATTTGCTTACTGCTTGCATGATACATAGGAGTGCTAGCGAGATGTATGTTGGACATATTATCTCCAAATAAGGGAAATGTTGTTACCTCAACATCTAGGCCCTTGAGTGGCTTCCTCTCCACATAACTTCACATGTAATTAGGTCTAATGACCTATACGTATCCTCTATTGATGATAGTGCTATTGTATTACTGCTTTCAGCCTAACATGAAAATATAGCATGGAATCTCTATCTGATTTTAACGTACCTAATCTATATCACTAACCCTTTGGGATCCAATGGGCCTTCATTAGCATAAATTAGACCTTGATTTGTTATATTTTTTATATATCTCAACACTCTTCTTGCTGCATCAAATGCTCAATATTAGAAGTGTGCATGAATTGTGAAAGTGATGATATATTTTGGCAATGATGTCTTTGTGAACACACTTAGGATTGTCGAGGCACTTTTTCCCTATCTAGGAGGTCCCCCCCCCCTTGTATATATGCCTATAACCCTAACGGTTCACTCATGTTTGTACATTCATTTGGTAATACATACAATATTGTGTTATGATCCAAGATGTTTTCTTCTTGCTTGTGTTGTTTGTTTGCTTTTGCAGACCTCAAGCTCCAACAAGTGGTATCAAAGCATGTCGTCACTTGATCTATACTATCATCAACACCTCTCCATTCATACTCTCACAATTGCATGCAAAATGATGAGCATAATCAAAGTGATTGAGAATTAGAAAATCATCTCTAGGAAGATCAATCCACGCTCAACAGTCAAAGAACCAAGATAAAGATGACAAGAAAATAAGAAAGATAAAATAGTTTTGCAAGTACTTTAAGGAAAATGATCATGTCATAAGGAGTTATCCTAAACTTATTGCAAAAGAGACAAAGAAGAAAGAGGCAAGAATGGTTGTTGTAGATGCCTCTACACTTAAATTAGTGTTCTAATCTTGTTTAGAATGAAGAATTTGCAGTTATGAACTATCTTCTCATGAGTAGTGAATGTTTGTAGTAGACTCAAATGTCCAGTACTTTGATAGTGGGGCAAACAAACGTATAACCTTGTAGTGTAGTTTCTTCAATTCACTTGAGCCTGTCCCTATAAGAAATACTATAACATGTGCTTACAACTCCTCTTATCCTTTAATGGGAGTTAGTAAGATCATTTTGACTACTTCTTATTTTAATGCATTTCTTGTCGAGCTTGGAATAAAACGACACTATACCATGTTGTATACACGTCAAGAAAGTGGATTTGCTAAAAGAAAGAACATGTTTCTCATTGAAATGGAGAGGTGTATGGTCAAAAGTTAGGGCTTACCACATAGCTTTTGGCTTGAGGATGTTATGTGTTCAACATATGTACTTAACACGTTTCCCACCAAAGAATTGCAATTAATCAATACATATGATGCTTTGCATGATCCCAAATTGTATGTTGGTCATATGAATTTCTTTATTTGAGTGGCATATGCATTAGTGCATAAACACATAGAAAACTGGATGATAAAGTAGTGAAATGTATTTTTGTTGGTTAAAATTAGGAGAAATTAGTTGACTTGAAGGATACGTACTTTTGTTGGTGAAATGTAAGTTTTCTTTTGGCCATTACTTTCACGTACCAACGAGACATCAATTAGTTTGAAGGATATGTATGAAACTTTGCTACATTTTTTTATAGGTCGGCAATAAACTTCTAGTCCAAATGGGGCAATGTCTCAATCTTTTTAGGTCCCAAATGATAATGCAAATTTTTCCATTGTTAATGGAGATTTACATGATGCACTTGTTGATAAGAGGGCTAACATAGACGAGGCTTAAAATATGCCCAAATGGCTAATGTAGACTTTGAGAGATAGCAAATTAAATGCATCTTTGTCATATTATACCCTTTCAGGCTCCCATAGTGCTTCATTTGCATCATATTTCTATTCAAAGTTTGTCTCTAGTCTTTGTGATGAGAATGAGTTTATTTCTTTGATGAAGCACAAAATTTAAAAAATTTGATGGTTGCTATGAAATAAGAATATGATGCTATTATGAAGAATAGTACTTGCCCTTTATGTGATTTTCCTCCAAGAAAAAAGACCATCAGATGGACATAAAAAAAAACTAAATTTTTTGAATGGTGACTCACATTAAGAAGTGTATGTATTTCAATCCTATGGTTTTGTGCACAAAGGGAATGAAAACAAAGTATGTAGGTTGAAAAGGACATTATATGGTTCGAACGAGGCACTGTGTGCTTGATTAAAGATACATGCCTACTTGCCACCACATGGTTTTGAGAACAATTGGATTAGGAGTGCCTTATGTGTTAGGCATGTAGATGTACTTCTGATCATTGTTGTATATGTTGATGATATGTTGTTCACTAGTACTAATGAGAAGCATATTGTTAAATTTAAGGCTAATTTGCATGCTTCTTTTGGGATCTCATATTTGGGGCATTTGCATCATTATTTGGACATTCAATTTATGCAAGTTGATGGGGGATATAGCTTTGTGTCAAATCAAGTACATTGACAAATTATTTTATCACTTTGGCCTTGAAGATTAGAAACCTATCCGCAATATCATGGAAAAAGGCTTATGATTGAATCTTCATAATGATGGAGATGCATTTTGATGTTATTCTCTATCATAGTCTATTGGATGCTTGATTTACTAATGCATAAGTCGGCTTGATAGTTGAGTGGTACTCGGCTACTTGGATTGTTTTATACCAAGGGGGATCATTATTGCTAGATTTACATGATTTTTTTGACTCTGACTAGGCTAGTTGCTTTAATACTCATGTGTCCACCATTGGTGTTTTCTTCATGCTTGATAGCTCATGCATATCTTGGTTGAGTAAGAAGCAACCTAATTTGGCCACTTCTAGTTGTGAGGCTAAGTATAGGAGAACTTTCATAGAGACTATTAGGTGTGTGGCTTAGATGGGTTTTGGCTGATTTGAATGTTGGTTAGTCCCTTGGCACCACCATCTTCATTGAAAATCAGAGCACATTGATGGTTATGAGGAACCCTGTGTTCTATGCCTATCAAAAGCACATTGAGGTACACTATCGTTATGTTAGGGAAAGGTTCTATGTTAGAGAGATGAGTTTAGATTATGTGAGCACTCAAGATAATGTTGCAGGTTTTTGCAAAGGCTCTGCCTATGGAGAAGCTTTAAGCTTTTCGCAAAGCTTTGGGCTTAGATTCTTCTATGGATTGATTTCTTTCCACATAGCTTGGCACTTCCATATACATGAGTGCAAGCTTTTTGTTCACCGCATCAGTCCAAAGGACGATTTTATGATATATTTTGGTAGTGATGTGTGTGAATACACCCAAGTTCATTGAGGCACTTTTTTCCCTCTCTAGGAGATTTTTTCCCACAGCTTGTATATACACATATAACCCTAACATGTCATTTATCTTTGTACATTCACTTGGTAATACATTGTATATTTTGTTGTGCTCCAAGCTTATTCTTCTTCCTTGTGTTATTCTTGTGCTTCCACAGACCTTGACGTCCTAAAAAAAGAGCACCAACAACATACGATAGATTAGGTGGGAATATGATGACATAAATCAATGAATCTATGACACTGCTATGGAGTTGTATGTGTTCAAGCTTTTATCCTTGACCTACAAATAACTTCATGTTTGTCTTTATGGCCCATGGGATGTGAGAGTGGTTAATGTCCACTCATGTCATACTTTTACAACATGTCAAGTAAATACTTCCTTTGAAATAGAAACATTCTAGCATGTACATTCAAAGTAAATACTTCCTTTGAAATAGAAATGATCCCTCATGTACATACGCCACTTCAATACATTGAATGTATTTGAAGATGCAAAGATGTGATATTTGAAATTCCTTCCCTAAATTTTTGTTTGATCTCCTTTATATATGCTATATTATCACCTCTCAAAATAAGATCATCCACATGTATGCATAGGTATAACAATATTTCCTACATTCCTGAAGATGACTTTATTGACAGGTTGAAGATCTTGAATAAAACATAGTTTCCCATTCTTTTTAGACCATCTATTTGAGTAAGGTGCAAAACATGGCTCTAAAATTCTCATATTTATGTCCTTATGTAGTTTCATTAGCTCACGTAACTGAGCCTTTGGAACTGGTATAGGGCAAAGATTCCATGAAATATGTGGAATAGTAAAGATTATCATGGATGCAACTAGTTTAGGATATGTGCAACCAACCTCATAAGGATACATAGTAAAGGATTTTCCATCACTACATATGACTCTCTCAAATTTATCTCTCTCCATTGGCAAAAGAAAGTCATCATCTCTACCAATTTTCACCTATTTGATTGTCTGATCAGTGAATGTATGTCCTATGTTTTTCTTATCCTGAAGAGTTGGATCATTTTTCACATCAATAATTTTTTCGTTACTTGGGGTAATGGTTAAGCTAAGGGTTTGACTTTTTTGTACTTTGTTTCAACTAAGGTATAGGGGATTTGGACTTGTCAACATTGAGAGCGTACACTTGGATTAGAGCATACTCATCAACGGAAGAAAGAAGAATGATGTGGGAATTAGAATTTTATTGAAGACATAACTCTAACTCCTCGAGAGTAGAGAAACAATGATATGTCTCAATCACATGTTCAATGTTCTCATCATGTTCCATGATTTTGTTGGTTTTATAAATTTTTTTGGTTTTTTTGGATAAAAGACTTGGACTATTGACTCTTATGAAGAAACTCTAATCTAGAATGTGGAAAACAAAGTGAAAAACTATTGTACATGTTGGTTTATTGCAAGATGTCAAACCAATGTGCACTATTGTCCTGCTCAAAAATGGATTCTATCAGAAATTTTGATTGTATGTAGCTCCAAACATGAATCGAGGTGCACAATCACTACAAGCATGCTCATGACCTTGAGTAACAATAGGTATCTTTCTAATTAACAATCGATTCCTAGGATGATTCACTTGTAGGGTCATGAATTGAAGTGATTGCATTCTATCCTTAGACTTAATTCTAGCATAGGTAGACCCATCATCCATGGCTTTAGTTTCCATACAACTCTCAGAAATAAAGGGTTGACCTAAGGGAACTTCATAGGAGCAATTATCTTCAATAAAGATGTGAAATTCTTCTATGAGTCCTCCTATGAATATGGGCACACTAGCACAAGCTTCATACAAGGTACCTACACCATTATCTGCAGTTCTCATATGCCATCCACAATATTTATCTATGGGCCATCGAAATTCATCATAGAATTCTCTTGAAATCACATGGATTTCAGAGCCAGAATCTACGAATGCATTTACAATGATAGTGTTCTTATCATTGTCTATTTTAACATGCATCTCTGATGTACCTATAGACCAACATTTTCTTTTTAAAGTGACTTTTTGGATTATTTTCATGATTTTCATGGTCAAGCTGAATAGGTCCTAAGAAATTTTTATTAACATTTACTTCATCATCATCAATTTCCTGTTCATCAGATTCATCAAAGTTTAAGGCTTCATTCAAAGCCTGAACTTGATCTAGAGAATCTTGCATCTCAGTATCTAGATTAAGGGGAAACCTCTTCCTTTCGATAAGGTCGATAAACTTATCCTTAAAAATAGGCTTTGCAATAGAGAAAACTTGTTCTAAAGAAGTAGTCACTTGACTCTTAAGCAAAATTTCATCTAAAATCTCCATAGGATCTATTTTTCTCTCAATTTCTGAAATCAAAATGGATTTAGGTTTTCTCTTTGGTTTCTTCTGTTTTTGCTGAGGATCTTGTTTTTGTTCATGTTCTTGTGTTTGTTTTTGAGTTTGTTCTCATTGTTCTTGTTTCTCTAAAAGCTTTGGTTTCATTTTTCTTTTCTTTGTCTTCTTACCTTTTTGTTTCTCCTCTTGTTGTTGTTCATTGGGTTGTGATTCTTGTTTTTTATCTAGGTTAAGATGTTTCCACTTGCTCTATGATGGTTTCAATTCCCTCTGAGGTTTGTTTTCGAGTCACTCTTCTTTCACTAGGCTCAGTTTCATCTCTTTTTCATTTTTCTTCTACATTGGATATGTGAGAAATAAGAGATTGATCTTCTATCGATGACTCCCAAGCCGTTATTCTCCTAATCTCATCTTGTTCTCTTACTAAAGCCTCTACAAAAAAGTCAACTTCCTTTGTGGGTCTACTTGATTCTACTTCTTGTTCATTAAGAGCTTCTAGTTTCAGCCCTCTAGTTCCTGCATCCGTTATGATTATATTTTCATAGTGCTTTTTTATTCCTCCCTTACCAAAATTTCCTTGCAAAGGTAGCCTAGATCGATAGTCATAGATTTTCTTATCTATGTCTATGAATAGTCATTGCTCCTTAGCGGCCTTCAATGGTTCACAATCTCTCAAAAAGTGCTCTCACACCAAGGAAACCTACGAGCACCACGGAAAAAACCATTTAGATTTTGAGGATTTTGATTAACTTGTGGTGGGAAATTTTGATATTGAGGATTTTGTTGATAAGGTATTGCTTTTACAGGATAATTAGGATTTTGATAAGGCATTTGACGTACTTGAGGAGCTTGGGGAGCAGCATGTGGTACTTGAGGTGCAAGATTGATGATTTTGAAAATTTTGATTTTGAGGATTTTGAAAATTTTTTTGAGAAGCTTGAGGATAGATGTTTTGATGCATTTGAGGATTTTGCACATGAGGATGAGGATTTTGCATTGAAGGATTATGCATTGGAGGAACTTGATTTGCTTGAGTAGGAGCTACTTGTGGATTTTGATTGGAAACTATAACATATTGGTTAGGCTCTTGAAAAAACATTGGGTTCATTTGATTTTGGAAAGCTTTGATGTAATTAGATTGTAAAGCATCTACAGTCTTGGCCAAATTGGATAGTGTAGCAATAAGACTTTCCATTTGCTTAGTGCGAATTTCCACTTGAGATTGTTCAACTTCAATTTTATTTGGATCTACTTAAAAACCTTGAGTAGGATCCATCATTTGAGGAATATGAGTAGAGTCAAAAAGCATAGCATGTAATTGTTCTTTAACTTTCTCCTTAGTTTGTGGAAGGCTAGCTTAAGGAGGACTAGTTTGATCATAAAGCATGGATTGTCTTTGATGTCTATGGGCTACAACCTCTACTACTTTACGCACTTTTTTCCAATTGTCTGTAAGAACATAGCATTTATCCAACTCTTCTAGTCATCGTTCAACTTCCCTACACGTTTCAGGATTAAGAAGTTTAAGAAAATTGATCACAAGATTAGGTTCCAAAGTTATCTTATCCTCATCAAGAAGTTGTTCATAGCGTCTAATTAACTCATTTTATAAGTGAGTAATAGAGCTACTAGGCTTTGGGGAATTGACCCATCGTAAGAATCCATCCCGATTATGTTGGCTATAATCCTCAAATTCTTTGAGCATCTTCTTTCTGAAATCACTCTAAGGAAGACTTTTATAATGAGTGACATGGTTTATGATAGAGATATCAACAATTCATTCAAAGAATGTTATCAAAAGATCTTTGAGAAGACCAAAAATCATAGCTTGCTCTTCAAACAAATCTAAGTAGCTTGTGATATTGATGCCATTGAATTTTCCCTTCTCTCTCAACATAGAAGAGACTATTCTTTGGCCTTGTTTTGCAAAAATAAGGGATTTGAATCCTTCCTCCATCTTACGTGAATGTGCAAGTCATGAACAATGCTCTAGATCTCTCACAAATGTGTTTGTAACTTCACGATGAAGGTGTGCATGATATTGTGAGAAATCCAGTGCAACACTCAACAATGATGATGATATGATGAGGAAAATTATGCAATAAAGGATATGGATCACAACCTCCCAACAAGATCAGAAGCAAATGCCACGAAGTGATTCATGTCAAATTCAAATGTGGAGATGATCCCAATCTGGGTGGATTGGATCCGGTGGTGGCACACGTAGAGTGTATGAAGCTAGTGAGTGTTGGAAGGTTTTTGTGATCAAGATGTGAAGGTGAAGATGAAGTTGGGTATGGAGAGGAGAGATTTCATGATTTGATTATGCGAAGGAGGAACATATGAATGCAAGATAAACCCATGAACATGAATGATGAGGACAAAAGAAAACCATTCACATGAATCGATTTCAAAAGGAAGAATGATCCAAAAAAATGGAGCTTCTTATTCACTTTCATAATTTTAATCAATTGCATGGTTTCTTTTGGATGGTATGTATCCATGAAGAAAAAAAAGAAAACCATACACATGAATCGATCTAGAAAGGAAGAATGGTCCAAGAATGGAGCTTCTTACACACTTTCAAAATTGAAGCACATGTATGGGTGTTTGTGGATTTTATGCATGGATGTGGGTCATGATGTATGAATAAATAGAAACTTATTTTGGGCACAAGAAGAAAATGTGTCCCAAATCCTCAACGCTACGATGGCACCTCTTACACCATGGAAGAGCCCCACAAATTTTGTTAGCCTTTATATTGGTCCAAATTCTCTGATGGAGGATTTCCCACATAAGCACCGACTTTTTTGTCTCAATGAGGGGGTGTGAGAGAGACATGAACTTCAGATCCCCCAAGCCCATCCAAGTAAGGCACCACTTGTTATTAAGTGTGACATGATATTCCAAATTCTTCTTGATTCTAGGAATTTTGTTCAGGCTATTACCATTGGGTTGGTGCATTTTCATCCAAGCCTAGTGCTTGATTAATCCTTAGTATAAAAACTCTTTTGTATACTCTCAATAAGAGGAGCCCTAGAAACTACATCTTGTAATAGTTGAAGTTTAACTTCATCAAAAGTAAAAGCAAGAAGAGAATCACACGACCTTGTTAGGTGCAAAGCAGAAAGCTAAATTTGGATAAATCAAGTAGATGAGATTCCCCTAACTTGAAGGACCTTTTAAGAGGAACCCCTCCCCCCCAAAAAAACTTTTAACTCAAATTCCTCTATAAATACACATGAGAAGAGTCGCGGATTAGAACAGATTGTATGCTACATTCAGAGGAGGTTCTGACCAAGTATTGGGCTATTATTGAAGCGCACATTGTGATCCTTCTTCTGAAGACTCATCTCCAATCAATTCATGTATCATATGTGCAATACAGATTGATTTGTAAATCACATCTTAGAGTTTTCTTCATTTATTGATGCAGGTCTATTTTTATATTTTCAACAAACTTTGATCATTGATTTCTCAATGTATACTAAGTCTTTTGCTGAAATATAAATTGATATAGGCAAAGTGTTAAGCCTTTTTTCATCATTTAAATCTTCATCATCATTGGTTCAATATTCTATGAGCTACATCTATTTGAAGTGACCTATGTATGTAGGCAGGTATTCCCTGAAATGTTGAAATGACACCCCAATATTCCTAAATTAAATTCTCTTAGTATGGTTCATCAAAATTCATCATTTTTGTTTCTTTAGATTCATCATATATTTAATTTGAAGTGTGAAAAATATCTTTAGACAATTCTCAGCAGGTTGTGAGCTCTCAGTAAAATTCCAGAGAGCTCCTCATCCCAAAATAACAAGTTTTGAGTCATCTGTTTTGATGTATCAATTTGAGAATGATCTTCTAAAGCACCAAGGTGATCTGTGTGCATCCTTAGAAAGCTCAAGGTGTCTACTTACTATCCGTGAAGCCACATTGGCAAGTAGAGAGTAGGTTTTTGCAACACGAGGCACATCTTTAGAGGTATCCACCATCTCTTCTCACATGTTGTGCGATTTGAGAACTTCATGGCGGGGAGGGTCTTATCTGATGAGGAGAAGGATTTTTTAGTGTTCCCAAGTGATGCATCCACTCTGTAGAAGCGTCCATTCTTTGAAGTTCACTGTGATTTCCGGGTCAATATCCTCAAATCTAATCCATTGGCCAATTTCTTGGTTCCAGAGGTCTTTCCAATATCGGAAACCCTTGTTCCATAGATCTTTAGCTTTTTGGAGGTTCCAAGGTTCCATGCCTCTGATTCCCTTGATAGGGAACTTAATAGAATCATTCTGTCTAATACTTGCTACACATTTCCAATCTTCATTGGTTTTGATGAACTATTTAAACTTGTTCGAACTCTTCCATAGAGAGCAAACTAGACTGGAGCCTATAGGAGACATCGGAAAAGGGGAGGAGAAAAGGATGAGAAGGCCCAGGTTCTTCCAACTTGAGTGACCCACAAGCATAAGAGAATTCCTATTCCTGAAGATAAGCATGACCCAAAAGGCCTCACTATTACACAAGCTTTGATAAGCCATTTAGCAACCAACTCATTTTCCATGCCCTGAATGTCGAGAAAGCCTAGACCCCCATGCTCCTTATGGATAATACAAGGAGTCCATTTAATTTCGGGGACACCATTTCGGTTGGGTTCACCCATCCAAAGAAATTTTTTGCAAATTCTTTCCAATTTGATTATATCTTGATCCTTTGATCTCCAACAAGAGAGAAAGTAGATAGTCGATGAGATAACGAATGTATTGATTGAAGGGCTTTGGTGTGCAGAACAAGAGGAGGAAGGGGGAGATGGAGGAAGAGAGAAGAGAGGAGAGACACGCGGACATGAGTGGGAGCCTCAAAACCCACATAATGAACTGTCTTGAGGCAATGCATTATATATGATGTATATACATGGATATGGGGGTAAGGTCACATGATCCTTACATCCCCAACAATCTCCTACTTAAGGGTCAATGTGACCATAAGTGGTAACATATACAAAGAATGATGTAGGACTATACAATAATATATAGGAAGAGTCCGGATCTCAACCAATCAGCCTACACCAACTACCTCGAACAAGGTGTATCCATGCACCTCAAACTGCTCTAGACTCGTATCAATAAGAATCGAGCTCACATATGACTGATACAAGAACTGACAAAGTTCCTGCAAAGCTCCCACTCACTCTATGCCTATGTCAATCATTGAACGACTGACAACTCCAAGTGCAAAAGCTCCAATAGCAACTGCAATGTCTGGTCTTGAGCATAACAACTCGTACATTAGACTCCTGTTGGTGCATGACAATCATCAATTGAAGGATTATGAAGGAATGCAGTCAAGGAGTCAAGAGGAGAATAAATTCAGAAGGTTGAAGGAAGGATATTTTTCAGGATTCCAAAGATGTGTACACATATGTACATTAGCTGACTTATACTTTTGTCTTGTCATACACTTGTACATATTCATCTATAAATATGTTGGAAAATGTCGGGCAAATAGAGCAGAAGAAGATTAGAAGAATAGGGAGAGAGAAATTAGTGTCATTAGACACATTGAAAGTGAGTGAATCATCCATCCTCACTTGTATGTAAATTTTCTGAAGAAATCGAGAAACTTGCGCCCGATGTTTAGCAGTCTGCTCCTTCTGTGTTTAATCTTTTGAGAAATCCTTCTGCACGTGTCTAAGTCCATAGCTAATCTATCTATGGCTAGAATTTGAGAGGTTAATTGAAATCAGGCTGAGAGAATTTTGATTAGGAACATTCATATGTAAGAATGTTCTAAGAGTCGTAAAATCTGGCGCACATTTCATCTTCAATGAAATGATCATTGCTCAGTCCACAGTGTAAAGTTTTACACAAGTGAGGGCTTAAAATCTAAGTTGGAAGGTAAGCCATCTATGGCTAAAAGATCTTGATCAAACGGGATTTACTTTGGGAGAACCAGTGCTAAGAAGTTGCAGGTGTCAAAGTCGCCATTGCAGAGAAGCTCTTTCAGGCATAGGTAAAGTGTTTCACACATTTCTCAGTGTGTACTCAATCTTTTTGAGAGATTTAACTTGGCAAAGTTGCGCAACCTTAAGGCAAAGTGTTGTGCAAAGTTTTATCAAAAACTTTATAGGATTGATTAGTCAATGAGTGATTAATCTGCAGCAGACTTTTCTGAAGAAGCTGAATTTTTCAGAATAATCAATTTTCTGATAAATTGGTGAAAGTTCTCTAAGTTTGGTGGAGTCTAAGGTTAATCTTGATATAGAGGTGATCTAAATTCAAGGTTAACTTGTTCTTTTGGAGATTAACACTCTCCATCAGTGGTATCAGAGCAGGTTGTGTCAAAATTGAAGTGAAGGAGACTCCAACTACTGCAGAAATACAAATCTTTACATCTCGAAGGTGCAAAAGGTTAAAGTGTGAAGAAAGATTGAAGGAAGACATACAAAGAGTATCAAAAGGATCAGAAGGAGCAACATTCGAAGTAAAGGTACATTCATTATCTGTAAAGGTTAAAGTTTTGAGACTACAGGTGAAGCAAGGATGGGAGATAGTCTCCAAATTGAAAAGTTGGATAGAGAGAACTATCCAGCTTGGTCTATGAGGATGGAAGCTCATCTTATGAGCAAAGATTTGATAGCCTACATTACAGGTGAAGAAGAGAAGCCTAAATTCAGAGATCCTAGTGTTCCAACTAGGGAGGAGCTTGCAGATTTGAAGAATTGGATGAAGAAGGATGCTCAAGCAAGAAGTATCATCTACATGGCAGTCAATGACTATTTGCTTCCTCACATTAGAGGACTTGAAAGTGCATGTGACATTTGGAATGCTTTGGAAGAGCATTTCCAAAATACAACCAAATCAAGGAAAGCTTCACTATGGGCAGAGTTTACTACTTTTAAGAAGAAGGCCTCACAATCAATCTCTGATTATGTGACAAAGATGAAGGACATTGCAGACTCTCTAGGTGCAGTGGATGAAGACATTGAAGAAGACAAATTGGTAAGACAAATACTCACAGGGCTAAGAGGAGATGAGAAATGGAAGCCTTTCATTTTATCTACAGAACTTTCATTAGATCATTTTACTCCTGATTTGAATCAATTGTTAGGTCATATGCTAACTTTTGAGAATGATATCAAAGGAGATGTTGATAAGAGTGCAGGTCATGCAATGTACTCTAAAGACAAGAAGAAAGCTAACAAAGGAAAGCAACAATCAGGTGAAGAAGAAGGTACTTCAAACCAAGCAAACTTCATAAGAGGAAAAGGAAGTGGCAGAAGTAGAGGAAGAGGCAGAAACAACAAAGAGAATGCAAGAGCTTGTTGGATATGTGGTAAGACCAATCATCTATCTCATGATTGTTGGCATAATAATCAAAACAATGGTAATTATCAGAACTTTAATCAAAGAGCAAGAGGTGGTAGATTTCAGAGAGGAAACTTCAGAAGTAGAGGTGGTAGGAATTCTTTTGGAAGAGGTGGTGGAAGAAACTTCCAAAGTCAATCCTATAATAACACCTACTACAACTATGCATCAGATCAAAAGGAGGACTCGACTCTCATTATGAATACATGTGAAACTTCACATGAGGACATGAGAGTGTTTTATATTGATTCAGGATGTAGTAATCATTTGAGTGGAAATATTGCTTTGATGACTGACCTAGATCATAATGCAATTAATCATACAGTTCAGACAGGTGATAATACAAAGCATAAGGTAAAGTCAATTGGTTCAGTCAAAGCTAAGGATGGGAGCACTCTTCTGAGTAAGGTTCTTTATGTTCCCACAATCCCAAAGAATTTGATCAGTGTAGGTCAAATTGTGGAAAAAGGATATGAGGTAAGGTTTACCAATGATGGAGTTTATGTGGAAGACCCTAGTCAAGGGTATAAACAAATTATTGCAGGAAAGAAAGAAGGAAGGCTTTTCACATTGAAGGTACAAGGAAATGTTGGACATGCTATGTTCACATATGGAGAGCAAAAGGTGTCAGAATTGGATCTTTGGCACAAAAGACTTGGACACTTTAATGAAAGAGGTATTAAAGAAATGATTAACAATGATTCAGTGCTTGGATTGCCTAACATTGCAGGTCAACACATGACATACAGATGTGAGGCATGTCAATTAGGTAAGGCTCATAAGCAATCCTATTCCAAGCATGGATTTATGTATTCAGAAAGACTTGAATTGGTGCATACAGATGTGTGGGGTCCTTCAAAGGACTTTAGTATAAATGGTTCAAGATATTATGTCATATATGTTGATGATGCTACCAGGTGGATCACAATTTATGTGATTAAAGAAAAGTCAGAAGTGTTTAATACATTTAAACACTATCATGCATATGCAAAAAGGATTACAGGTCAAAAATTAAAGAGACTAAGGTCAGATGGAGGGGGAGAGTATTTTTCAAATGAGTTCAATGATTATTTGTGGAATGCAGGTATAAAAAGAGAAGTTACTTGCAGGTATTCTCCTCAACAAAATGGGGTAGCAGAAAGAAGAAATAGGACTCTTGTTGAGTTTGCAAGGTCCATGATGAAAGAGAAGAATTGTCCAAATTATTTGTGGGCAGAGGCTGTAAATACAGCTACATACTTGGTCAATAGATTGCCTTGTAAAGCTTTGCAGGGCATGACACCATATGAAGCTTGGTGGGGTAAGAAACCTACCTTAGATCATTGCAGAATATTTGGATGCTTGGCATATGCATATGTGCCATCTCAATTGAGGCATAAGTTGGAGCCTAAGGCAGAAAAGTATGTTTTCATTGGCTATGATGATAAGCAAATGGGATACAGGTTGTGGAGTCCATCCACAAAGCAATTTATTGTATCCAAGGATGTTACATTTGATGAGCAAGGTACTTGGTATGCAGGTAAATATAATATACATGCAGATGATGAAGAAGTAGTGGATCAAAGAAAAGGTAAAGCAAAGATTCAATTACTTGATGAAAGTGAGAACAATGAAGTGCAGGTTGAAGTTGAAGAGAGGCCAAGGTTTGATCCAGAATGTGATGAACCAGAAACTTCAAGAAGTGCAGAAGTTAGGAGGTCATCTAGGCACAAATGGCAACCTACAAGGTATAGCTATGACACTTCATTCTTAACTACTAAAGATTATGCTTATTTGGTAAAAGCAGATGAAGACCCTTCTACATATGAAGAGGCCAAAGGGAAAAAGAATTGGGAAGATGCTATGCAAGAGGAGTATGATGCATTGATAGAGAATCAAACATGGGATTTGGTTCCTAAACCTAATAGTCAGAAGATCATTGGATGTAAGTGGGTTTACAAAACAAAGAGATTTGCAGATGGAAGTGTGTCTAGGTACAAAGCTAGACTTGTTGTGAAAGGGTATGCACAGACATATGGAGTGGACTATGATGAGACTTATAGTCCTGTGGCAAAGATGACAACCATCAGGACACTCATAGCAATTGCTGCTTGCAAAGGTTGGAAGTTATCTCAATTAGATGTAAAAAATGCTTTCTTGAATGGTTACATTTCAGATGAAGTCTACATGGAGCAACTAGATGGGTTCAAAGATCAAGTGAGTCCAAATTATGTGTGTAAGCTCAAGAGAGCTTTGTATGGGTTGAAGCAGGCCCCAAGGGCTTGGAATTATAGGCTTGTAAAATTCTTGAATGATCTTGGATTTCAAGCATCAAAGGCAGATAGTAGCTTGCTAGTCAAAGCAAGTGAAGATGGGTTCATTTATGTGTGTATTTATGTTGATGATATAATACTTACAGGAACAGATGATAAGGGAATACAAATAGTCAAGAAGCAGATGGAGAAAGAGTTTAAAATCAGTGATTTGGGGAACCTATCATTCTTCTTGGGAATGGAGATCTCTTATACTCAACATGGAGTATATGTGACCCAAGAAAGGTATCTTAAAAATTTGCTAACCAAATTTAAAATGGAAGATTGCAGGGTTGCACCTACACCTTTGGAAGTGAACCATAAATTGTCTAGGTTTGGAGGAGAAGAGTTCAAAGATATGAAACTCTATCAAAGTTTGGTTGGTAGCTTGATCTATGCTACATTGACAAGGCCTGATTTATCATATGCAGTTGGTGTGCTTTCACAATTTATGCATTGTCCTAGAAAGGAACATTGGATTGCAGGACAAAGAGTACTTAGGTACATCAAGGGTACACTCAGAGAAGGGTTGTACTATGGATTTACTTCTGATACAAGAGTGAAGATATATAGTGATGCAGATTGGGCAGGTAATGTGGATGATAGAAGATCAACACATGGATACTTGTGCTATGTAGGAGACAAATTGATTTCATGGTGTTCCAAGAAGCAACATACAGTTGCTTTGTCATCTACAGAAGCAGAATATAAAGGTATGGTGGAAGCTGCAAAAGAGGTAATATGGCTAAAGACACTTTTGAAAGTTTTTGATGTGATTCAGAGTACTCCTATTATTTGTGGAGACAATATGAGTTCATTATACTTGGCAGCTAATCCTGTATTTCATGCTAGAACTAAGCATATTGAAATACAGTATCATTTTCTGAGAGAGAAGGTCATTGAGAAGGAGATTGAAGTCATACACACTCCCACAAAAGATCAAGTTGCAGATATGATGACAAAAATTCTAGATGGACCAAAGCTACAAAGATTCAAGAATATGGCAGGAATTAAGAAGATAGAGAAGAACCTCAATTAATGATTGAGGGGGAGCTGTTGGTGCATGACAATCATCAATTGAAGGATTATGAAGGAATGCAGTCAAGGAGTCAAGAGGAGAATAAATTCAGAAGGTTGAAGGAAGGATATATTTCAGGATTCCAAAGATGTGTACACATATGTACATTAGCTGACTTATACTTTTGTCTTGTCATACACTTGTACATATTCATCTATAAATATGTTGGAAAATGTCGGGCAAATAGAGCAGAAGAAGATTAGAAGAATAGGGAGAGAGAAATTAGTGTCATTAGACACATTGAAAGTGAGTGAATCATCCATCCTCACTTGTATGTAAATTTTCTGAAGAAATCGAGAAACTTGCGCCCGATGTTTAGCAGTCTGCTCCTTCTGTGTTTAATCTTTTGAGAAATCCTTCTGCACGTGTCTAAGTCCATAGCTAATCTATCTATGGCTAGAATTTGAGAGGTTAATTGAAATCAGGCTGAGAGAATTTTGATTAGGAACATTCATATGTAAGAATGTTCTAAGAGTCGTAAAATCTAGCGCACATTTCATCTTCAATGAAATGATCATTGCTCAGTCCACAGTGTAAAGTTTTACACAAGTGAGGGCTTAAAATCTAAGTTGGAAGGTAAGCCATCTATGGCTAAAAGATCTTGATCAAACGGGATTTACTTTGGGAGAACCAGTGCTAAGAAGTTGCAGGTGTCAAAGTCGCCATTGCAGAGAAGCTCTTTCAGGCATAGGTAAAGTGTTTCACACATTTCTCAGTGTGTACTCAATCTTTTTGAGAGATTTAACTTGGCAAAGTTGCGCAACCTTAAGGCGAAGTGTTGTGCAAAGTTTTATCAAAAACTTTACAGGATTGATTAGTCAATGAGTGATTAATCTGCAGCAGACTTTTCTAAAGAAGCTGAATTTTTCAGAATAATCAATTTTCTGATAAATTGGTGAAAGTTCTCTAAGTTTGGTGGAGTCTAAGGTTAATCTTGATATAGAGGTGATCTAAATTCAAGGTTAACTTGTTCTTTTGGAGATTAACACTCTCCATCAACTCCCAAATGCTGACGAAACATGTGCTATCCTGGTTAATCTAAGTATGTTAGCCATGCCTATATCCAAGGCATCCAAAGCACCATCGTCAAGAACAACATGTCCTTATATATCTCTATCAACATCTGGCATGAGCGAACCCCAGAATGACTGAATAATCGCTGACTCATCAACATCTAAATCACTCATCCTCTCAACCAAGGATGTGTCTAGTTGTGCATCCTGAGAGCTACTATGCTCTCGCATACACTGTGTGTCATAAGAGCTATCCTGCTCTACCACACCAAGTGGAACATCATGCTCCACATGAACTAACTGCACAACATCAACACCAGGATCAAACTCATGATCTAACTCTAACTGAGTATCATCACAATGCTCTACATGAGCATCCACATCATGCTCTAAAGCATGCAACTCATCATCCAAAGTGTGCTCCATAAGAGCATCCACATGAAAAATTAAATAATGCTCTATATAAGCATCATGAGCATCCAAAACATGCTCTACATGTGCATCCATCTGAGCATCTGAATCCTACCATATATGTGCATCATGAATTTCAACATACCTATATGTAGGTAGATAAAATGAGACATGACGAGTCTCACATCGCACATAAGGTTGAACTCCCACTGAGAGGAGACTATCTCTCACATGACGTATGTGCACTGATACCTGTAACCAATCCTAGCACCTCTGACAAGCATAAGCTATCCCAACTGCAACTAAAAATGGTGCTCACCAAAGAATGCATAACATTTGCTTTCTTGTAATTGGCTAACTGAAATCAAGCTCATAGGGAATGAAGGCACATAGCGTACATGTATGAGCACATAAGTGATGCTCCACTAGGTAGCATAAGGCATACATCTCCTACACCCTCAATGCCATATGTCGTACCATCAGGCAAGTGCACACATCCACAACTCTCACATGAGAATCGACAAAACCACTCACGGTATGGAGTAACATGAAAAGTGGTAATCAGATAGTGGAGATGGCCAATGCATGCATATCCATCCATATATGGTCAGGCATGTCAGGAGGCCTCTGTGCATCTCTATGCACATACATGTGTAACCCTGCAGGAACCAATGTATGCCACATCTGAGCTTTCCATCTCGAAAAGTGAGTGCCATCAAACTAAGAAGACACCATGCTGGCAATCCAAGAAACTTGGAATGTAATAAAAGACTAGAAATAATACTCTATCCTCAATAGGATCACAACTGTGTATCTATATGCATAACTCACATCACAAATGTCTCGTTGGAGAAGAAACAATGTACACCACATGTCACATAACCATGCATCTACCATGCATATAAAACCATGAGCATAAACATGCTCACCAAGTCTCCAAGCTGACAAAGTAGATGTGAAAGAATCCTGGGAAAAATTCAACAGAGTATCCCCTGTAAACTGAGCAATCAAACAAGATAACCAATAATCAAAGAACAATGAGTAATCTATCACCACCTATCACTGATCTAACCAAAGATAATCCCAAATACATATGTCAAAAAACTAATGGCAATATATGCCAATACAATGGAAACACATCCCCCACTCAAGAATGAATCCTACAAGATGGTCCAACCTGTCACAAAAAACCTGTGAGCAAATCCAAGTAAATGGAGATCAACAATGATCCAAAGCTATCACACAAGCTTCAAGATCCACTAGAGTTCTCTTCTAGCATAAAAACTATCAAAATTTTGATAGAATCTCCTCTATAAAATGGACCCTGAACCCAATAAACCATGTGAGAATCACCATCCACATATGCCAAGAATCACACTGGAAAATAGATATCAATCAATGACCAAATGCTATTAACGGTGACAAACGAATGTGTAACTGAGGCTCCAATCTGGATCCAGTGTACCTGCAAAGAAAACAAAGATACAAGTACCAATCTAGATCTAATATCAACTCCCATAAAACGATGTGCAACCGAAAAGTAAATTCATAACCAAGTTTCATAAGCAAGATATAGACCACAATGCCACTATACATCCATTGACAATGCCATGATGACACTCATGATGACATATGTGAAGAGATGGATAAGTATGTGTTTGAAGATGAAGAGGTGTTGCAAAATCCTTGATCTACACCAGCCAAATGAACTCCAGAAGTATATGGTGGGCCCTTTTAGCTTGCCAATGGATGTATTAGACACCCTATGTACCTTGGAAGATCACTCTCAAAAAGATAGATCAAAACAGATACGTTGGAGTTAGCTCAGAGGTGAAAACTTGCTATTCTTGGTTCATACACCTGTCCAGTGTTTTACATGATTCTCTGAGCACATCAGCAATTAGCTTAATTCCTCTTGGGGAAATCTATTTCACTTAAAGAGCTAACTTTCAAGAGTAATCTCATAAAAAATAATGAACCACACACTGAGAATGAGTTTTAACAACTGATGACATCATCCCGATTTTCACAGGCTGCTACAGTTTGAGACCAGTGAGCAGAAAAATGAACATAACTCAAAACGTAGGAATCCAATGATTATGAAAATTTGTATGGTTATACTAGACAGTAAGCTGCATCCAACAAGCTTTGAATCACTGACTTTGGATAAGTAACCACTGAGAAACACCTCTGACACGATGAGTGAAAAAGTCGGGTACCTGACAGAGAAGTGAAGATGAACAGACCCTGTTGACTTCAAATGAACATAACTGAAGATTTCAACATCCAAATGACATGAAAAATTTGTTAGCATATAGTAGACTTATAGATCTAACGTTACCAAGTTAAATCACTGAAAATGATGCACCAAGCTCAGAGAAAACATCTCTACAAGCTGACTGAGAAAACTGAGAGTAATGGCAGAGAGTAGTACACTTCACAAGAACATGGAAAGATGAACTCAAATAATAATGAAAATGAAAGTATATTGCTTGTACAATACAATGACTTACTGATACATATGTGTGCCTTGTAATCACACCTTGATATGGCATAAAGCTCAGCTCTTGGAGGTCTTCACATAGGTCTCTCTAACCACGACTAAAACTGCCATCTATTTATAGTTGAGTTTGGGAGGCTAACTTCCCTCAATCACTCTCCAATCAATCAATGATTGATTTGATTCTCTACCTACCACAAATCACGAATTCTTGGCTCCTCTTTCGATTCTTGATCAAGTGGACTCAACCACTTAAAATTCTTTCACTTTTACATTAAGTAAACTCTTCAAAAGTTACAAGAGGTAGTTCACAAGTGAACTTTACATAGTCTTCATTTTAAGGCTTTTTCTATGACTTTTTGGGACTCAAGCCAATACTTAGGCTTGTCATAGACAACAGCTCCCCCTCAAGCCAAGTATGCTTGAGGTCTTCAATCTTCCAAGATTACCTGCAAACCAATCATAGCCTTGAATTTGCAAAGCTTTGTACCATCCAATGCTTTGGTTAGAATATCTGCAGATTGTTGATGAGTGGACACATATGATATTTGAATCTCTTTGCTTAGAACCTTTTCTTGTACATAGTGATAATGAACTTCAATATGTTTAGTCCTTGCATGAAAAATAGGATTAGCAGCCAAACGAATAGAACTCATATTGTCACCAAAAATAGCTGGAGTTCCAAACTCCAATCCAAGATATTTGAATAATGTCTTCATCCACATAGCTTCTTGTGTAGCTATGGCAAGACCTCTGTATTCAGCTTCAGTAGAAGAGAGAGCAACTGTGGGTTGCTTCTTGGATGACCATGAAATAAGCTTTGAACCTGCAAAGGTAAGATAGCTTGAAGTGCTCCTTCTATCTTCCTTGGAGCCAGCCCAATCTGAACAAAAAATAGCTTCAAACCTAAATCAGATACATAAGGATAATAAAGTCCTTCATTTAAGGTTCCTTTGAGATAGTTGAGAATCCTTTTGGCAGCATCCATATGTGGTTTCCTTGGTGTGTGCATAAATTGACTTAACACACTCACACTGTAACATATATCTACTCTTGTCAATGTGTCATAGTTGAGACTACCCACTAGACTTTGATATGATGTGATGTCCTCTATGAGTTCACCTTCATGTGAGCTCAATTTGTGATTGACCTCCATTGGAGTACCTGCAATCTTACAATCTTGCATCTTGAATTTTGCCAACATGTCCTTAATGTACTTCCTTTGAGTGAGAAACAAACCATGATCTGTGTAGACAACTTCCAAACCTAGGAAGTAGGTAAGTGAACCCAAATCACTTATCTTGAACTCTTCTCTCATCTGATCTTTGATCTTCTTCATACCATCTGCATCATTTCCTGTCAATATAATATCATCTACATATACACATAGGTAGATGACCTCGTAATTACTCTTTTTAATAAAGAGTGAAGGATCTGCCTTGCTTGGTTGAAAGCCTTTGTCCTGCAAGAATGAAACAAGTCTGAAATTCCAAGCTCTTGGAGCTTGCTTGAGACCATACAATGCTTTGTTAAGTTTACACACATAATCAGGATAAACTTGGTTCTCAAAACCAGGTGGTTGTGCCATATATACCTCTTCTGTTATCCAACCATTCAAGAATGCATTCTTTACATCTAGTTGAAGTATCTTCCAATTCTTGGAAGAGGCAATACTAAGCAAAACCCTAATGGTAGGCATCTTTGCCACAGGAGAGAAGGTCTCCTCATAATCAATTCCCTGAGTTTGTGCAAAGCCTTTTGCTACAAGCCTTGCCTTATACCTGTTAATTGAACCATCAGAATTCTTCTTGAGTTTATAGACCCATCTTGAGCCTATTACCTTCATGGATGAAGTCTTGGGCACCAAATCCCAAGTGTTGTTTTCCTCAAGTGCTTCAATCTCTTCCTTCAGTGCATGCTTCCATTTTGATTTTGCTTTGGCCTCTTCAAATGATGATGGCTCCTCTTGGTTTATATCCTGTGCTATGTAGATAGAGTGTTTAGTTACTAATGAGGTGTCAAACCCATACCTTTCTGGTTTTTTCTTTTCCCTCATAGATCTTCTTAGGCCATGATGTGATGATTCTGCCTCATGTCCAAGTTCCTGCAATTTTGCTTTACCTTTAGACTTCCATGCTTTGATCTTTTCCATTTGAGATTCTTCATCATCCTCTAAGGTGTCTTGTTCTTCAATCTTCGGTTGTTCTCTACCAAGCTTTGGAAAATCTTCTTCAAGATTATATGGTAAATTGACCTTCCTGCATGAATCTTCATACCATGAATTTTTCTCATCAAAAACTACATCTCTGCTTACCAAGAATCCTTTGTTGGTAGGGTTGTATAACCTGTAGCCCTTTTGATTGTTGTCATATCCAATAAATACACACCTTTCTGCCTTTGGATCCATCTTGCCTCTAACCTGTGAAGGAACATGAGCAAAAGCAATACATCCAAAAATTTTACAATGATCTAAGCTTGGTCTTCTTCCATTCCAAGCCTCATATGGAGTCATCCCATCAAGGGATTTTGAAGGCAACCTGTTAATCAAGTAAGTGGCTATAGATACAGCCTCAGCCCATAACTAATTAGGTAAATGCTTTTCATTTAACATAGACCTTGCAGCTTCAACAATTGTCCTATTCCTCCTTTCTGCCACTCCATTTTGCTCAGGAGTGTACCTTGTAGTTACCTCTCTTTTGATTCCTCTTTCTTGAAGAAAAGAATCAAACTCATGGGAGAAGTATTCTCCCCCTCCATTTGACCTTAGCCTTTTTAGTGATTTACCTGTTTGATTCTCCACAAGAGCCAAATATCTTTTGAAACATGAAAAAACTTCATCTTTGTGTTTCATAAAGAATAGGATACTCCATCTGCTGCAATCATCAATAAAGGAAACATAATACCTTGATCCAGATATTGAAGCTTCCTTGCTAGGTCCCCATACATCTCTATGAACCAACTCCAAGAAATCTCCATGCATATAACCTTTCTTCATGAATGGTAACCTGTGAGACTTTCCAAATTGACATGCACTACACTTATAAATCATATGTTGTTTTGACAAATTAGGAAGTCCAAGTACACTTTGGTCCCTGCAGATTTGCTTTAATGACCTTTCACCAATATGTGCTAACCTTTTGTGCCATACTTCCAATTCTGTGAGTGTCTGACTACCATAATTAAAGAGAGCAATGTTTCTAGTGTCCTGTAATTCAAATGTGAACAATCTACCTGTCTTTTCACCTTTTGCAATTCTTCTGAATCCTTGACTTGGATCTTCAACGAATGCTCCTGCTTTTGTGAACCTGACTTGCAACCCTTTCTCTACTATCTGCCCAACACTTATCAAATTCTTTGTAATGGTAGGGACATAGAGTACCTTACTGAGTAGGTTGATGTTTCCATCAGGTGCTTTGACATTGCCTATTTTCTCCACAGGATGTTTTGTATCATCTCCTGTTTGTACCTCATGCTTATTCCTTGGATCTTCTAAATCTGATAGGAGTGCCACATTTCCTGCCACATGATTTGAACAACCTGAATCTATGTAGAAAACATGCTCATCAGATTTACCTTGTGGCATAGCGATGTTCATGATCAATAATGAATCGTATTTGTTTGAGTCTTCTATGTAGTTATTGTAGTCTCTCCTTCCTTTGTAGCCTCCTTGATAGTTTGAATGATTGTAGTTGTTGTAGTTGCCATGGTAGTTGTTGAACCTTCCTCTTGAGTAGCCATAACTTCCTCTATTGTATCCTCTGCCTCTTTGATTCCTGGAATTCCTAAAGCAATTTTCAGTTGTGTGATTAGTTAATCCACAAATAAAACATGAGTTGGAGTCTTGGGATCTTCCCCTGCCCTGTCTACCTCCTCTTCCTCTACCTCTGCCATGTCTTCCTCTACCTGCATAGTTAGCTTGATATGTACCTGCTTCATCATCCACTTTCTTTTCCTTTCCTTTGTTATCTTTAGACTTGCTTTTATCCGTGTATAAATCTGAAGATTGATTACCTTTAGAGCTTTCTCCATTTTTTATAAGCTTTGCCTCTTGAGTAAGTAGTTGTCCAATGAGTGTGTTGAAATCAGGTACATGCATGTCCATGTACAAATCCATAGCTGTGGTGAATGCTTCCCACTTGTCATCTGCCCTCAAGCCATTGATGACCTGCCTTACAATTTTCTCTTCATCTATTACCTCTCCAATGCTTCCCAACTGATCCGCTATGTCCTTGAGCTTTGTGACAAAAACATTCACATTTTGTTTGGGAGCCTTCTTGAGAGTTGTGAAATCCAGCCATAGTTGATGCTTCCTAGCTTTAGTACTTGAAGAAAAGAAAGCTTCAAGTGCATCCCACACTTCCTGAGATGTCTTACAACTTCTAATGTGAGGCAACAAAAAATCTGAGATAGAGTTGAGGAGATAAGACCTTGCAAGTGCATCCTTGGAGCACCATGTGCTCAATCTTTCTTGCTCTTCTTGTGTTGGTTGACTTTTGTTACTGAAACTTGGCATAACTTCATCTCCAGCCACATAACCATATAAACTTCTACCTTGGAGATAGGCTTCCATTCTTAATGACCAAGCTGAGTAGTTACCTCTTTCCAATTTTTCAATTGATGAAGGAAATCCATCTGCCATGTTGTCCAACCTTGCTCTAATACCATTGTGAAGAGATGGATAAGTATGTGTTTGAAGATGAAGAGGTGTTGCAAAATCCTTGATCTACAACAGCCAAATGAACTCTAGAAGTATATGGTGGGCCCTTTTAGCTTGCCAATGGATGTATTAGACACCCTATGTACCTTGGAAGATCACTCTCAAAAAGATAGATCAAAACAGATAAGTTGGAGTTAGCTCAGAGGTGAAAACTTGCTATTCTTGGTTCATACACCTGTCCAGTGTTTTACATAATTCTCTGAGCACAGCTGCAATTAGCTTAATTCCTCTTGGGGAAATCTATTTCACTTAAAGAGCTAACTTTCAAGAGTAATCCCATAAAAAATAATGAACCACACATTGAGAATGAGTTTTAACAACTGATGACATCATCCTGATTTTCATGGGCTACTACAGTTTGAGACCAGTGAGCAGAAAAATAAACATAACTCAAAATGTAGGAATCCAATGATTATGAAAATTTGTATGGTTATACTAGACAGTAAGCTGAATCCAACAAGCTTTACATCACTGACCTTGGATAAGTAACCATTGAGAAACACCTCTGACAAGATGAGTCAAAAAGTCGGGTACCTGACAGAGAAGTGAAGATGAACAGACCCTATTGACTTCAAATGAACATAACTGAAGATTTCAACATCCAAATGACATGAAAATTTGTGCGCATATATTAGACTTATAGAGATAACTTTACCAAGTTAAATCACTGAAAGTGATGCACCATGCTGAGAGAAAACATCTCTGCAAGCTGACTGAGAAAACTGAGAGTAATGGCAGTGAGTAGTACACTTCACAAGAACATGGAAAGATGAACTCAAATAATCATGAAAATGAAAGTATATTGCTTGTACAATACAATGACTTACTGATACATATGTGTGCCTTGTAATCACACCTTGATATGGCATAAAGCTCAGCTCTTGGAGGTCTTCACATAGGTCTCTCTAACCACGACTAAAACTGCCATCTATTTATAGTTGAGTTTGGGAGGCTAACTTCCCTCAATCACTCTCCAATCAATCAATGATTGATTTGATTCTCTACCTACCACAAATCACGAATTTGTGGCTCCTCTTTCCATTCTTGATCAAGTGGACTCAACCACTTAAAATTCTTTCACTTTTACATTAAGTAAACTCTTCAAAAGTTACAAGAGGTAGTTCACAAGTGAACTTTACATAGTCTTCATTTTAAGGATTTTTCTATGACTTTGTGGGACTCAAGCCAATACTTAGGCTTGTCATAGACTTGCTCCAACAACATAAACCTCAAAAGAAGGTATACCACAATGTCATCTCACATGCCAAACACATGATAAGATTATGCTCTACTCTGATATGGAGGAGCTACCATTGTGATCATACATGGCCATCAAGATCAAAAAATAGGATTTTGCACACCAAAAAATCTCTCTTGAAGAAGTTCCAAACCAAAATGAAACTCCAAAAGCAACTAGGGTTCTTTTCATGGAAATATGTTGATCTGTGTTTTACTATTTCAAAGGTGATAACCTCTGAATGTGAAATTTTTCTCATCAGCAAATCTTAAGAACTCATGGTTTCCTATGTAAAAAGATAAAGAATACCTTAGTCAAAGGTGTGTAGCTCAAGATATGCACAAAACAAGCATCAACTGTGAATTTCACCTTCGCTTTCAACACTACTACTCTGTAATTTGCAATTTCGGAAACCTATCACTCAGAATTTGGAGTTGTGTTTTTCTAGATAGTTGTAGAAGATATTCTAAGCTACGCATAGAAATTTGAATTGTCTCATTCCGATTTGTAGAACTCAACTTATAGCCAAAACATTGACCTACTATCCAATTGATTGTAGATTTGTCTTCTACATTAGTCTGCGTTTTTCAAATTTTTGGTGGTCTAAAACTCCAAACCAAGTTTTGTGCCCTTTTGTCAATTTGTAGCCCTCTGTGCTAGCTACACATAGAATATTAAAACGCATCAATCCGATCTTCCTAGCTCAAATTATAGCCGAAATACTAAACTATTGTTGAGAGATGCCAACTTGCACTTTCACCTCTTGTGACCTAAACTTCCATTGAAGCTTCTTGCACACAAGCCTTCAACATGATCTGATACCAATGAAGGGATTTGGTGTGCAAAACAAGAAGAGGAAGAAGGAGATGGAGGAAGAGAGAAGAGAGGAGAGATGCCCGCACATGTGTGGGAGCCTAGAAACCCACATAATGACCTCTCTTGAGGCAATGCTCTATATATGATGTATATACATGAATATGAGGGTAAGGTCACATGATCCTTACATCCCCAACATTGATTACCATGGCATGCCCCGCTAGGTTGATCTGCATACCTTTCCATTAGGCCAATTTATTATCGAGTTTAGAGAGGACCCAATTCCATCGTTGGTTTGTCGAAATGCCAAATCCCATCGCAATACCCAATAAGTGGAAGATTTGTCCCCTTGGGATCATTCGACAGACTTGTTCTACCAAGAATCTAGCTGAAGGTCCGATAATGGCTCTAAAAGTAGTTTTAGAGTGGTTTATTTTGGATCCTGAAGCCATGCAGAATATGTCCGAGCATCTCCAAAAAGTATCAATGTTGGTCATATTGTTATGCACAAAGGCATTCATGTTATCCACAAAAATTCTCATGATCATCTGTCCATAACTGAAAGGGAGTGAGAGACCCTAAATATGGCCTAAGTCCATATGATGCAACTGAGCACCTCCGTAGCAATAACAAAAAGTAGAGGGCGCAAAAGGCATCCTGGCCTAATAGAGCATTTTAGTTTGATAGTCTTTGACAACTAGCCATTGATATTTATCTATGCTGATGCATTTCCCCTTAGGGTAAAGATCATCTTAGTAAATTTATGACTACAACCAAGGTCTTTAAGATATTGAAGAATGAAGTACCATTCAAGCCTATCATACTCTTTCTCAAAGTCAATCTTATGGAAGATAACATCTTAAGTGGATTCTTCAGCAAATTCAAGACCTTCCCATATATCAATTATAGTTTCTAGGATGGACTACCCTTGATGAAGCCCTTCTTGTCCTTGCTTAACCAACTTTGTAGGTGGCAAGCAATATGGTTGGCAGTAACTTTAGCAAGGATCTTGTATCCCGTTTGTAGCATCGTGATTGGGTGCCAATTCTCAATCTTGTTTTTGTTTCCTTTTTTGTGAATAATCATGATGCCTTTGTTTATACATTCGAGCAGCGCACCAAAAGACAACACCTCTTGCCAAACCAAGCGGAGGAGAGTGGCCACCACCTGTTTGAAGGTCTTGAAAAACTCATTGGTAAGACCATCAGGACCCGTGCTTTTCCCATTAGGAAGCACGTTGATAACATCAAGCATTTCAGTTTCTAAAATGGGGGCTTCAAGAAGAGTTTTCACATTATGTGGGATTCTTGTTGAATTAATTCTAGAAATGGTCGCCATGCACTCCCTCCTATGGGGAGAAAGAGTCTTTGAAACCCCGAGGAGTTGGAAAAAGTGGTTGATAATCACCGAGCTATTTTCTTCTTCCGTCTTGCATTCGACTCCATTGGAGTCCACTAAGAAGGGGACACCATCCTTCGATTGTTTCTTCTTAAGGAGGGCACACATCTCTTTAGTAGGTTTGTCAGCCTTACCAGCCCACCATTCTTTAAAGAATACTTGTAGATTTTTCCTTTGAATTTCTTCCTTGTATCTCAATAAGCCTCTAATTTTTCACATCCCGATCTGGTATTGAGAGTTGCCTTTGTTCACTTCCTCTTGAAGACACCTCAGTCTTCGATAGAGTTTCCCTCTTCGCATGCGACGAACATTTTGTATTCTCTTTTGGGCCTTGACCAGGATATGATGAGTCTTCATAACATCATCCTCTAGGTTACTTATCTTTGAACATTCTCTTGGTAAGACATTGAGTATTGCGTGTTGTGCTCCAAGATTCTTCTTCTTCCTTGTGCTATTCATGTGCTTCTGCAAACATCAAATTTCAAAAATTTTTATAAAAAAAGTTCATCGCTTCATCTAGGGCATCATCCTCACCCCTTCGTTCATAGTCTCATAATCTCACGAAATTTGGTAAGCATACTCATGGCAATTAGGAGTTCAAAATTTCTTTGCTTTATGGTGTCAAAATCATGCTCTAAGCTCGTTTCAGCCTCTAAACACACTACTATAGTGCCTATGTAGGTGATTTCATCTTTTCGTGCCAAAGATATGTACAGTTTTTGGTTCACCAATATAAGAATCTCAAATTCTACTACAAGTTTAGCATAACTTAACAGGGTATTTCTATTCAACTTTTTGGGATACAATCATTTTTTTGCATCAAGGTATTTTAGTCAGTGGCCATGTCTAAAAGAAGTGATGGATTCTGTATGTTGGCTATTGAGGATAAGCTGGATGGTACCACTTACCCATTATAGGCTTATATGATGTGTTATGTATTGGTTGCAAAAGGATTGTGGAATACTGTGTAGGGTGTCGAAAAATATCCTACTTCACCTACAAACAGAGTTGCTAAAGGTGATGCAGATGGCATTGAAGATATTGATATTCTTTAGGATCTTGTTGCTGTTATGATTCTTGTTGCACTTACTACAAAGAAAATTTGAGGGGATGGCAGAGATGCTCAGGCACATGCATTGATAGCCTTCTCTATCAAAGGTGCCATTATTCCCCACATTCACTCCTCCAAAACAACAAAGGATGCTTGGGATACACTAACTACTTTATACCAGTCAAGGAATGAAGCTCGTGTTGCTTACCTCCGAAAACAATTCAAGAGTGAGCACATGAATGAAGGAGATTCCATGGATATGTTTTTTGAAAAAGATCAAAGATTTGAAGGAGTAGTTACTTTTTGCCAATGAAGTATTGTCTGATGGTTCACTTGTGCAGACTGTTCTGAATGGTCTCTGATATTCATATCATACTTTTGCTTCTACTCTTCAATTGATGATGAAACCGAATCCAAATACCTTAACATCTGAGGAGTTAGTCTTTGTTTAGTTGCAGGAAGATCAATCTAGGCATAACATGTCCATTATGTGTGTTGCAGATCAAGTTTTCCTAGCTAGTCAGAAGTGCCAAAGTAAATGGAGCTCTTCTACTAGTAAGTAGAAATCTACTAATTCTACGCAATTAAAGAAGGATGACAGAGATGAGAAGAAAGCAAAAAAGTAGAAATTGTTTTAAAAATTTTGTAAAGGAAATGATGATGTCATAAAGATTTGTCCAAAACTAGCGGCAAAAGAAACAAAGAAGAAAGAGGTTGGAATGGTTGTTGTAGAGGCCTCTACACCCAAACTAGAGTCTGCTAATCTTGTGTAAAATGAAGAATGGGCATTTAACACTGTTTATAGTAATGTCCCATCTTCACATGAACACTGTATGTTTGCAGTAGACTCAAATGTTTGGTACTTTGATAGTGGGGCAACCAAATAAGTTACATCGTAGCACACTTTCTTCACTTCACTATCACATGCACGAGAAACTCTTGTTATGCTATTATGGGAGTTTGTAAGATCATTTTGTCTACTATTGATGGCAGTTCTTTAAGATTTTCAGATGCTTTATTTGTGCTAGGGATCAATAAAAATATGTTATCAATTTTAGCATTAACCAAGATTAGCTTGGTCATGAAATTTCTTAATGACAGATGTACAATCCATGATCTATCAAATGTTCACATCATTATTCCTTCTAGAATTTTATGTTGTGGGCTGTATAAGCTCATAGATTATGAAAAATCTATGAATGATTTAGCATGTGCAGTTCAAGATTCTCAAGGTATGTCAGATGCAAAGCTTTGGCATGCATGATTTGGTCATCTGAATTTTGCTAGTTTGCTATGCCTATAGAAATCTAACCCAAAGATGGTTCACTTCAAGCTACTCAAAAATTGAAGCTTGTTCATAGTGATGTTTGTGGTCCTATGCAGACACCTTCTTTTGGGAACTATCTTTACTTTCTAACTTTCATCGATTATTTTCCACGCATGCATAGGTATATCCATTTGAAAGCAAAGTCCAAAGTGATTATGTGCTTCAAATAGTTTCTAGTTTTGGTTGATAATTTGTTAGCATGTAAAATGGGAACCCTACGTTTTGATTGGGGGAATATACATCTTCTGATTTTAATGCATTTCTAGCTGAGCATGGGATAAAACACTAGTGTACAATGCCGTATACACCTCAACAAAATGGAGTTGCTCAAAGGAAGAATAGGTCACTCATGGAGATGGCGAGGTGTATGGTCAAGAGTCAAGCTTTACCACATAGTTTCTAGGTTTAGGCTATTATGTGTGCAACATATGTGCTTAATAGGTGTCCCACTAAATCATTGCAGTCTATCACTCCATATGAGGCTTGGCATGATAAAGGAGTGAAATGTATTTTTATTGGGTACACTTCTGAAAGCAAAGCCTACCGCCTATATCATCCATAGACTAAATGCATTTTGGTTAGCTACCATATTCTTTTTGTGGAAGATGTTATTCACCCATTACTTTCATGTACTAAGGAGAAATTAGTTAGCTTCAAAGCCACTATGACACTTTGCTGCCTCTTTTTACAAGTGGGTAGCCTAGTGGTAGTCCTAATGAGGAAACTTCTCAACCTTTGGAGGTTTCATGTGATGATGCAGATCATTTCATTTTTTATACAGATTTACATGATGCACTTGTTGATGAGAGACCTAATATTGGGGAGGCAAAAACTATGCCACAATGGTTGGTGCAAACTGTGTGATAGTGAATCAAATGCACCACTATTATATCGTACTTGTTCACGCTCTCATAATGCTTCTTTTGCACGAGATTGCTATGATATGGCTGCCTCGAGTGTTCATGATGAGAATGAGCCAGTTTTCTTTTATGAAGCACAAAATTCAAGAAATTGGATGGCTGCTATACAATTAGAATATGATGTTATCATGAAAAATGGAATGTGGCCTTTATGTGGCTTGCATCCTAGCAAGAAGGCCACTAGCACTAAGTGGGTATACAGGCTAAAGCATTAGCCTGATGGAACAATTCATAGGTATACGACTAGACTTATTGCAAAGGTTTATGCTTAGGAAAGAGGCATTGATTTTGATGATACCTTTGCTCCTACATGGTTAATGACTATTGTTCATGGCATCTGTGCACTTGTAGCTCATCAGGTTGGAATGTACATCAGTTGTACATTAAAACTACATCTCTAAATGGTGACTTGCATGAAAAAGTGTGTTTTTTAGTCCCATGTTTTTGTGTAGAAAGGGCATGAAAACCAAGTGTGCATGTTGAAAAAGGCATTATATGGTTTGAAGCAAGCACCACATGCTTGGTATGAAAAAATACATGCTTAACTGATTGCACATGGTTTTGAGAACAATCCAACTCTTATCATTGGTCTATGTTGCTGACATGCTGCTCACTAGTCCTCATGAAAAGCATATTGCCGATTTTAAGGCTGATTTGTGTGCCTCGTTTGAGATGCCAGATTTAAGGCGTTTGCATCATTATTTGGGCATTCAACTTCTACAAGTTGATGGCATAATAGCTTTGTGTCAAATAAAATATATGCACACATTATTGAAGTGTTTTGACCTTGAACATTGTAAACCTATTGCCACTCCTATGGAGAAAGATTTATGGTTGAGTCTTCATGATGCTAGAGATGCATTTGATGTTGTTCTCTATCAGCATGCTATTGGATGCTTAATTTATTTATGCATTACTCAATCAAATATTTAGTTTGCTATCTTACAGATGAGCACGTTCATGCATTGCCTAAGTGTCAAGCATTGGCAAGCAGTTAAGCACATCTTTCCCTACTTGAGTAGTACCTAGCTACTTGGATTGTTTTATCCCAAGGGGGGATCACTAACACTAGATTTACATGCTTTTTATGACTCTACTTCGGCTGGTTTCTATGACACTTATATGTCTACTAGTGGCTTTTGCTTCATGCTTGGTAGCTCATGTATATCTTGGTTGGGCAAGAAGCAGCCTATTGTGGCCACCTCCTATTGTGAGGCTAAGTGTAGGACAGCTTTCACAATGACTATTGAGTGTGTTTGGCTAAGATGCCTTATGGCAAATTTGGGTGTTGGTCAATCTTCTACCACCACCATCTTCACTGACAGTCATAATGCATTGGCAGTTGTGAGAAACCCTTTGTTCCATGCTTGCACTAAGCACATTGAGGTGCACTATCATTATGTCCGCGAAAGGTTCTCTGCTTTGTATGTTTATTTCAACAATTCTCATTCCAAGAGACTTCCACCATGCTCATGTGCAAAGATATCACATATGAGCAAGTCAAAAGTCTTAGATTGTACAATCTATATCCTTTTTCGTTTTGTTCATAACCAATAAATATGCACTTCTATGCCTTGGGATCCAATTTCCCTCTTAGTTGAGAAGGAATGTGAGCATACGCTAAGCATCCAAAGATTTTACAATGCTCTAGACTAGGTCTTCTTCCATTCCACACTTCATATGGAGTGGTTCCATCTAGTGACTTAGATGGAAGTCTATTTATGAGGTATGTGGCTGTAGACACAGCCTCTACCCATAGGTAGTTTGGCAATCCTTTTTCATTGAGCATGGACCTTGCAACTTCAACAATAGCTCTATTTCTCCTCTCTGCTATACCATTTAGTTTGAGTGTATACCTTGTAGTGACTTCCCCTTTAATGCCTCTATTGTGCAAGTAAGCATCAAATTCAGAAGTCCTCCACCATCTGATGTGAGTCTTTTCAAAGCCCTACCTGTTTGGTTTTCAACAAGAACAACATACTTCTTAAACAAATTAAAAACTTCATCCTTCTGCTTCATGAAAAATGAAATGGTCCACCTTCTACAATCATCTATGAAAGATGCATAATATATTGAACCTGATATAGATAGATCCTTACTAGGACCCCACACATCGGTGTGCACTAGATCCAAAAGATTTTGATACACATATCCTTTCGTATTGAAAGGTTGTCTATGAGCCTTTCCGAATTGACAAGCTTCACACTTATAAATCATGTGTTGCCTTGTGATATTAGGCAAACCAAGTACACTTTCGTCCCTAGAAATTTATTTGAGTGTCCTCTCACCAATGTGAGCAAGCCTTTTGTGCCATATCTCCAACTCTATGAGAGTTTGAGATCCATAGCTAAATAAAGCTATCCTCTTTGTATCTTCCACTTCAAAAGTGAAAAGCATTCTTGTCTTTTCTCCTTTGGCAATCCTTCTAAAGCCTTGCCTTGGGTCTTCAACATATGCTCCAAATCGGTAGAATCTAACCTGCAATCCTTTGTCAACAATTTTCCCAACACTTATTAAATTTTTGGTAATTGTAGGGACATACAATAATTTTCTTACGATGTTCATATTCCCATCTAATGTCTTCACATTACCTATCTTCTCCACTAAGTGCTTTGTATCATCCCCTATTTGCATTTCATGTTATTGTGAGGATCTTCCAAATCGGAAAGTAAAGCCACATTTTCTACTACATGATTTGAGCATCTTGAATCAGTGTAAAAGATGTGATCATCATCCTTACCCTTCTTCACTGATAGATTCATAATTAATAATGAATCTTCTTGACTTTGGTCCTTTACATATTTAATGTAATCTCCTCTTCCTCTGTGGCCACTTTGATACTTATTGTTGTTGTAATTGTTTTTGTAGTAGTTGTTGTTGTTGTAGCTTCCATTGTATCTGTCTCTATTTGGTCCATAGGTACCTCTATTGAATCCTCTTCGTCTTGAGTTCCTCGGGTTCCTGAAATATTCCTCAATACCACATATATTGCAAAGTTGAGATGATTGGAATCCCCCCTACCTTGCTTTTTCCCTCTACCTCTTCCTCTACCTGCAAAGTTTGCTTGGAAAGATCTACCTTCATCTTCATTCTTCTTATTCTTTGACTTGTCCTCGACCTTAGCTTTATCAAAATATAAGGCAAAAGTTTGATTACCTCTTGAGGACTCACCACCTTTGCTAATCTTTGCTCCATGAGTGGAAGAGTTGGCCCATGAGTGTGTTGAGGTCGGGTACATGCATAACCATGCACAAATCCATGGCTGTAGTGAAGGAGTCCCACTTGTCATTTGCTTTGATTCCATTTACGATTTGTCTAATGATTTGTTCCTCTTAAATTACCTCTCTAATGCTTTGAAGTTGATGTAAAATCTCCTTCATCCTTGTGACATAATCAGTCACACTTTGCTTGGGACCTTTCTTCATTGTTGTGAACTCCATCCACAATTGGTTCTTCCTTGCTCGAGTGTTGAAGGAGAAGAAAGAAGCAAGTTCATTCCAAGTCTCTCTTGATGTCTTGCATCCTTTGAAATGAGGTAAAAGAATATCAGAGATTGAGTTAGAATATAGGACCTTGCAAGTGCATCGTTTGAACACCAATTTGAAAGTCTTTCCTCTTCTTCATGTGATGATTGCCCTTTGTTCCTCATGGTTGGCATAGCTTCATCTCCAGATGTGTATCCAAATAGATTCCTCCCTTGAAGATCAGCCTCCATTCTTAGAGACCATGCTGGGTAGTTGTTTCTATCCAATTTTCCAATTGCTGATGGAAATCCATCTCCCATGTTGATTGACTATGCTCTCATACCACTGTGGAGAGAGATGGTGGATGCATTCTGAAGATCAATTGGTGCTCCTACAACCAGCTTCACACCAGCCAATTGAGACTTCACAGTTGGCTAGTAGACCTTTGAGATTCTGAAATCCACAAAAAAATCACCCAAGTGTTTTGGAACAAGTATCTCAAAAGTATGAGTCAAGACAGATTAGTTGCAAAATGACTAGCTCCCAAAACTTGCTATTTTTGTACATACACCCACTAGAAAAAATGAATAGTGCTCTCAGCTAGTAGAAATTAGAGAAATTCCTTTTGGACATAGCACATAGATGTAGATAGCTTCCTAATCCAAGCTAAAACACTTTAATTCATCCACTGAGCTGTGAGAACAAGTTTTAGCAAATGCTAGATCATCCCTTGCCCTTTTTGGGGCTTTGTAGAGATAGACTAGTGTGTAGTAAAATGCAGCTTTCTCCCCAATGGTAAATTGAATGGACATGAGATTTTGTGAGCACAAAGTATGCTTAGAGAACTACTCAATGCACTTTAAAACTCTGAAAACGATTACATATAGCCTGAGATATGAGCCTCTAAATTTTATTGTTCTCGGTGAGTATAGCAGAGAACAAAGTAGAGAAGAAATAAATGATAAATGTATAGATTCACATATAATTACAACCTCATTGGCAATGAGTACTTGCACAATGGGAGTAGAAGCATAGAGCTATGGAGTAAGCTCTTCAATCTCTAAAAATGGGCATGGAATGGGCATGAATCAAGCACTCCTTCGGCGAATTCCTTCTTGCTCCTTTTATAGCTACTCTTGGAGGTAGTTTTGAATTTGAAGTTAAATGACTTCACCTAAAAGTGATGCTAGGAATAAGGAAATATTCCCTCAGCTAATGGATTCATGGTTTTAGGTAGTTAGAGCCACAAATTCGCTTTGTACATGATGGATGACTTAAGCCATTCTTTTCTTTTACAATTACAAGAGATAAAATGTACTCTTTTACAAGAGGTGTTCATATGTCTACACATATGACTACAAATGAATGTCATATCAAGTTATATCAAGCATGTAGGATTGGGTAAAGTGCACCAAATTTTTTCTCATTTTTGGGCATTCAATTTATGCAAGTTGATGGCAAAATAGTTTTGTGTCAGACAAAATATTTCAATAGATTATTACAGCATTTTGGCCTTCATGAATACAAAGCTATTGGCACTCCTATGGAAGTAGGTTTAAAATTGAGTCCTCATGAAGCTTGAGATGCATTTGATACTATTCTTTATCAAGAGGTTGTTGGATGCTTGATTTAGTTATGCATAACTCGGCCTTATATTGAGTTTGTTGTCTCATATATGAACAATTTTGTGCACTGCCCACGTGTCAAGCATTGGTAAGTGGTTAAGCACATTTTTGCTACTTGAGTGGTACCAGACTACATCTTGTTTGAGATGTAAGGATCATGTTACCTTACCCCTATATTCATATATATATATATATATAGAGCATTGCCTCAAGAGAGATCATTGTGTGGGTTTTGAGGCTCCCACACATGTCTGCGTGTCTCTCCTCTTTTCTCTCTCCCTCCATCTCCTCCTTGCTCCTCTTGTTTTACACCGCAAAGCCCTTCATTGGCATCAGAGCATGTTGAATTCTTGTGTGCAAGAAGCTTCAATGGAAGCTTAGGTCACAAGAGGTAAATGTGCAGGTCGACACCTCTCAATAGCTCTTTAGTATTTTGATCATAACTCAAGCTAGGAAGCTCAGACTGATGGGTTTTGAAGCTTTGTGTGTAGTTGAGATAGAGGGCTACAACTTCACAAAAGGGCATAGAACTTGCTTCAGAGTTCTAGAATGCCGAAAATTTGAAAAACACAGACTCATGTAGAATCTACAATCACTTGAACAACAGGTCAATTTTTGGGGCATAACTTGAGTTTTACAAGTCAGATTTGAGAGATTCAACTTGCTATGTGTAGCTTGCAACTATAATTTTTTAGAATAACTCAATTCCGAATCCAAAGTATTTGGTCATCCAAATTGCACAATATAGAGCAATAGTGTTGCAGGTAAAGGTGAAATTGACAGCTAATGCTTGTTTTGTGCATATCTTGAGCTACATAGCTCCGATTGAGGCATTCTTTATACTGTTACATAGCTAAGAAAGAGTTCTTGAGGTTTGCTAAAGATAAGAACTTTACAGGTTTTCACGTTTGGAACTTCTTTGAGAGAGGATTTTTGGTGTGTTAGCTCTTACTTTTATAGCTTAAGGGAATTTTTCATATATGACCACTATGGTAGCTCCTGTTAGTATATGATCAATGTCTACCCCTCATGATTGTATGCACATTTTGTAAGGCCCCCGTTATGAGGAGAAGCCAAGCGTGCATTACCCAATTGATGGGAATCCCAACTTGCATGTTGGATGAAGGTCGTATTGGATCATGTAAGGTACTGTAAGGAAAGGGAGTTACCAGGGTCCCCAATTGGGGGGTCCGGGGCAGCGGGGAGTAGCCCCGACTAGGGGGTCCAAGGGGGCCAGCGGGCCCCCTAGCTGGGGGGTCCCAGGGGGCCAGGGGGCCCCCTGGTGGGGGTGGGGGGGCAGCACCCCCGGTGCAACGGTAAAGGGAATATTCCATAGAATATTCCCTCTCGGTGTCAGAAATCATTTATATTTGTTAGGTCGGTTCAACCGGTCGAAGCCATGTATGGCAATTATGCGGGCGGTGGCCGCCCACGCTCTACCGCCCATGTATTGCCGTCCACGGAAGGCCACCCATGATCCTATATATACATGACTTCTGCACCACCTGAGACATCAAGTTGAGCCAACATACCTCTACCTTGTATCTCCCTATCTAGAGTTGTCTAGATCGCCATTTAAGCTCTACCTTGAGAGCGCATGGGTGGACAATGCCATGATCTTTGTACTTGCTGTTAGTAGAAAATTGTTGAGATTCTCCTATATCTATTATCTTCTCTGCTACTGCTCCTGTGTTATATTGCATAACTATTGTCTTACATGGTATCAGAGCTGTAAGGTTCGAATAGCTTGAGAAGTATCACTATTTTTGTCTACTAGTAGACTAGAATATCAGTAGATTATTTGAGTGATTACATGATGGCTTCATCGTCGAACACTAGTCTTGGTGCTTCAGCTAATGTTCATGTTGCACCTATTCGAATTCGTCCACCTGCATTCACTGAAGGGAAGCTGGATGGAACCAACTATAGACTCTGGAAGTTCAAAATTTCTGCAATTTTGGACTCCTATGAATTACTTGACACTGTCATGGGACCGATGGGATTGGATCCAGAGCCTATACCAGTTGAAGATCCAGCAAATTCAAGATTGATGATTCAGCCAGATCCAAATCTTCTACGAGCTTGGAAGAGGCCAAATGCTGATGCATTATGTGCGATTGTCACTAGTGTAAGTGATTCTGTGCTTACTTTAGTTCAACATACTACTAAAGCACATGAGGCTTGGGGCATATTAGCTCAACAATATGAGACCAAGAACCACACTAGGATAAAGAATTTAGAAAATCAGTTGGCAAATGAAAAGCATTCTGATTCTGAAAAGGCTGAAGATTTTATCAAACGGATAAAGCATCTTCAAGATCAATTGGCTGCAGTTGCTGTTGTTATAACACCAGAAGAGCTGGCTCGAAGATCTGTACGTGTTCTTCCAGCAAAGTATGATGGATTAGTAACAACCCTTAACACTCAGGTAAGGCCAACTCCTCTTACATTTGAAGAGTTTTGTGCAATGCTTTTAGAAGAAGAGATGCAGCTGAAGAATCGGCAAAGTACAACTGATGCTGCATTCTCAGCAAATGCAAAAGGTAAAGGCTCTTCTGAGGGATCAAAGAAGAAGCCAAAGAAGAAAAAGTTCACAGGAAGTTGCTTCTATTGTGAAAAGAAAGGCCATGCCATCAAGGATTGCAGAAAGAAGCAAGCTAATGAATGGAATGGGACTGTAAAATCATCATGGAAGAACAAAGAGTCTGCAAACAACACAGAGCTGGAACTTTGGGTAGCTATTGAAGAGGTATGTTCATCTGCTCAAGCTCGTGTTGATGAACCATGGATTTTAGATAGTGGAGCTTCTCGCCATATGACCAATAAAAAGGATTGGTATAGTTCCCAAGTGCCTTTGCGGGAATCCATCAATGTAGTGGTGGGAAATGACTCCAAGTGTCCAGCCGAAGGAACTAGAACCATCTCTTTTATCACTTCTCCAGGTGTTGAGAAAAAGTTATCCGATGTTCTCTATGTACCTACACTCAAAAGAAATTTGTTATCAGTTTCTGCAATAACAGATCGTGGACTCGAAGTTCACTTCAATAAGAGTGGTGCGGAAATCATGGATTCATCAGGTAATGTTGTAGGTAAAGGCATACGACAGGATAACTTGTATGAGTTAAGTGCTTTAACTGCTACAGAGGACAAAGATGTAAGCAGGTTATGGCACCAACGATTTGGGCATCTCGGATTTGCAGTTTTGAAGGAGATGCAAAGAACAGGGATGGTTGCTCATTTGCCTGCATTTTCAGAGTTCCAGGAACCTTGTGAAGCTTGTATGATGGGCAAGCAACAACGACAGGCGTTTCCAAGAGAGACCAGCAATCGATCTCAAGCTCCTCTAGAGTTGGTACATGCTGATCTCTGTGGTAAAATGTCTACACCTGCTTTGGGAGGATCTTTCTATTTCTTGCTGTTAGTCGACGATTATAGTAGAAAGATGTGGGTTTATTTCATTCGAGAGAAGGCTGATGCTTTTGAAAAATTTAAAGCGTGGCATAAGTATGTAGAAAACGAATCAGAAAGGAAACTGAAGAAATTCAGAACAGATAGAGGAGGTGAATTCTTGTCAACAGAATTCAATAATTACTGTGAGGAGCATGGTGTGAAAAGGCAACTTACCACAGCGCATACACCTCAACAAAATGGCGTTGTTGAGCGCAGGAACAGGACAGTAGTTGAAATGGCTCGTTGTATGTTAAAGGCTCAAGACATGCCTGATTCATTCTGGGCAGAAGCAGTCAATACAGTAGTCTACATTCTCAATCAAAGCTACACAAAAGCACTGAAGGGGATGACTCCTCAAGAAGCATATTCTGGTAAAAAGCCTTCAGTTTTGCATTTCAGAATTTTTGGTTGTTTCTGTTATGCACATATTCTTGATTCAACAAGATCAAAGTTGGATTCAAAAAGCAAAAAGTGTGTCTTCCTAGGATATAGTGAAGAGTCTAAAGCATACAGGTTGTGGAATATATATACATCATATATAGAGCATTGCCTCAAGAGAGATCATTATGTGGGTTTTGAGGCTTCCACGCATGTCCGCGTGTCTCTCCTCTTGTCTCTCTCCCTCCATCTCCTACTTGCTCCTCTTGTATGCTCACCATTGTTGGGGATGTAAGGATCATGTAACCTTATCCCTATATTCATATATATACATCACACATAGAGCATTGCCTCAAGAGAGATCATTATGTGGGCTTTGACGCTCCCACACATGTCCTTGCGTCTCTCCTCTTCTCTCTCTCTCTCTATCTCTCTCTCTCTCTCTCCCTCCATCTCCTCCTTGCTCCTCTTGTTTTGCACACCAAAGACGTTCACATCTGTTGTTTATCCCAAAGGGGGATCACTAGCGCCACATTTACATGCTTTTCTAACTCTGACAGGGTTGGTTGCTAAGACATTCATGGGTCCACTAGTGTTTTTTGCCTCATGCTTGTTAGCTCATGCATATCTTGGTTGAGCAAGAAGTAGCCTACTATGGCCACTTCTAGTTGTGAGGTTGAGTACAGGGAAACTTTCACAATGATTATTGAGTGTGTGTGGCTTAGATGCCTTATGGCTGATTTGGGTGTTTGTCACTCTTCTACCACCACTATCTTCACTAACAATCAGAGTGCATTGGTAGTTGTGAGGAACCTTATGTTCCATGATTATGTGAAGCACATTGATGTGCACTATCATTATCTCAGGGAGAGGTTCTCTATTGGAGAGAACACTTTGGTATATGTGCCCACACAGAAGAACGTTGCGCATCTTTTCACAAAGGCTCTACCTAGGGAGAACTTTGAAGCTTGGCACTTCCTTATACATGAGTGCCAAATCCTTCTTCACTGCATCACTCCCAAGGGGGATTTGTTGATATATTTTTGTCGTGATGTGTGTGAATTGACTAGGACCACTGAGACACTTTTTTTCCTCTTTCGGAGGTTTTTTCCCTCAACTTTTATATACACCTATAGTTGTAATGGATTAGTTATCTTTGTACATTCTCTTGGTAATACATTCAGTATTCTTTGTTGTGCTCCAAGTTTATTCTTCTTCCTTGTACTGTTTGCGTGCTTATGCAAACCTCAAACTCCAATAGACATGTCCAAGATATTTAACCTCTTGTAAAAAAAATTAATAAATTTTCTCTTAACACTTGGAAGAATATCCATAAGTGATCCAAATGTTCTTCTTTTGACAATAAACTTTCCTAAATAGGGCCTTAAGACACTATTCATGAGTTTCATGAACGTGGCTAGAGCATTCCTGCGACCAAATTCAATGACTAAAAGCTCATAATTCCCATACCTAATCATAGAGACAGTCTTAGGTACATGAGCTACTTTTATCTTCACTGGATGATATCCTAATCGTAAGTCAAGCTTAGTAAAATATTGACCATCATGTATCTGATCAAATAGGTCATCCAACCTAGCCATTTGAAATATATTTTTAATAACTACATTACTTAGTCCACTATAGTATATACAAAGTCTCATAGCGCCATCTTTATTTTTTACTAAGAGCATTGGTGATGAATATGGATAATTACTAGGCCTAATAAACCCTTTACCTAGATATTCTTGAGTCTAATTTTTGACTTCTTGATGTTAAGCTACACAAAGTCTATAAGGAGGTTTACAAATAGGTTTAGTTTCAACAACTAATTCAATAGCATGGTCAATGTCTCCTCTAGAATGTAGTAATCCTTTTGGTAAATCAAGTGGAGATACATCTTTATATTCAAACATTAATTGTTTAAAACTTTTAACCACACATTCTTGAAAAAATGAATAATAAAAAGTCATGCCGATAGTTACATTATAATCAAAAGAAGATATATTTGAAATGTCATGATGATGAAAATAATGATGAGCATCTCAAGCAAATAATGCATAAAAATCCTCTCCATCATGTGAATCAAAAAAAGTATCTAATTGAATGCATGATATAAGAGGTGTACTGGGCATATCTCTTTCATCTTGAATCAAAATGTACTTCCATTCATAACAAATTCAATGGTATTTTTCTTGTAACTTCTATTAAGTGTATCCCTTGATCCCCAAATCCATTATCTGCCCAATAACATGTCTGTCGTATCCATATTCATAATTTTGAAATCTAAATTATATATGAATCCTTGTATCTTGACTTCCAAATTGGATACCAATGGTTTCCCATATTCTACTATGCCCACATTGCACCATAGATACAATGTATTTATGTGCACTAGTTTTTTGAGGATATTTTAATTTCTTGAGTAGATCATAATTAATAAAATTATGAGTAGCAAAGTCATCAATCATGACTCTCACTATGGTCCCACATACATGACCACGAAGCTTAACTAGATCATGTGGCCCAAACTGTTATGGACACAATGGCTGAGTTAAACAACAAGTATGTTCTACATCCTTATGCATGACCTCCACTTGCTTATAGCTAGAGCTAACATAAATTGGAAGTGTCTACACAAGGTGGCCTAACTTTTTTTGTTTCTCTAAGACCATTGTATTCTTGAATCCTTGCTTTTTATCTTCTCCATTTTGAACTGGGAAATTCCACTAAGAGTGAATAAGAGATAAACAATGAAGACATAACTGTTCTTCTTTTTGGCCTTCTCAAATTGATATGTAGTGAGTCTAGGTCCTTTTGGCTTTCGTACTATGAGTTTCTTTTTACTTGGGTTTAACTTTTTCTTGAATTTAGTTACGTGTGTAGGTCTTAGTGTTTTGTCTATATCCATTGTTGTATGACTATGGTCTTCATATGATTGAGCATACTTGATAACTTCGTCTAATGACGCAGGAGCATTCTGTCTAGCCTCAAATTTGTTGGCTTTCTCAAGCCCTCTAATGAATCTTCTAGTCTTTTTCAAATCATCTAAACCTTTCAATTTAAGTATAATCTTTCTATAGTATGCAAGATATATAGATTCAGGTCTACCTCTCTGCATCACTCTATCCAATTCATTCTAATGACACTGTTCTTCATTCTTAGGTAGCAAAAAAGAGCTTGAAACTGTTTCAAATATGTAGGAATAGTTTTGGCTTCCTTAATGCTCATCTACCATTTGTATGCTCATGGTCCAAGCAAAATACTCACCTCGAGCACTTGATACTCATGTGGAGTGTATAGATTGCATCTTTAGTCATATCTCTATCATCCCCATGAATGTGGGTGGCTTTAAGTATTTTAGCAATGGTGTATCCATAGGATTATTTTATTTAGAAATGTAAAGAGGTGTGGTTAGTGTTTTTTCCTCTCCTAACCATAATAGAAGTTGCATGAGAAACTTCTTGTTCCGGTTCTTGTTTGTTGGCTAAAGAGGTAATAGTAGTCTCTAAAGTAAGGAAATGGATTTTGAGTTGTTCAAAGGTGGAGGTCGTGCTCACTAATATGGACTCTAACTTGATATTCTATCAGGTAAATCATGATGTTAAGAATGCATAATAAACTCATCATATAAAATATGTTAGCATGTAAATTGGGCACATTCTATTCCGATTGAGGGGAGGAATACATGTCTTCTTATTTTAACGCATTTCTAGCCGAGCTTGGGATAAAACACCATTGTATAATGTTGTATAAACCTCAACAAATGGATTTCCTAAAAGAAAGAACATGTTCCTCATGGAAATGGAGAGGTGCATGGTCAAAAGTTAGGGCTTACCACATAGCTTTTGGCTTGAGGATGTTATGAGTTCAACATATGTACTTAGCAGGTTTCCCACCAAAGAATTGCAATCACTCACTCCATATGATGCTTTGCATGATCCAAAATCATATGTTGCTCATATGAATCTCTTTTGTTTTCTAGCATATGCATTAGTGCGTAAACAAAAACGTAGAAAACTGGATGATAAAGTAGTGAATTGTATTTTTGTTGCATACAATTAGGAAAGCAAAATCATCTATATTATCCATAGACTAGACACATTTTGGTTATCCATGATGTGGTTTTCGAGGAAAATGCAATTCGACCATTACTTTTATGTGCCAAGGAGACATTAGTTAGCTTGAAGGATGTGTGTGAAACTTTGCTACCTCCTTTTATAGGTGGATGATCAAGTGCTGATCTAAATGAGGCAATTTCTCAACATTTAAAGGTTCCAAATGATAATGCAAATCATTCCATTATTGATGGAGACTTACATGATGTACTTGTTGATAAGAGGGGCAACATAGAAGGAGCTTAAACTATGCCTAAATGGCTAATGCAAAATTTGAGAGAGAGCAAATTACCTTTTAGGATCTCATAGTTCTTTGTTTGCATCTATGCAATATTTATCTCTAGTCCCTGTGATGAGAATCAACCCATTTCTTTTGATGAAGTACAAAATTGAGAAAAATTGATGGCTGCTATGCAATAAGAATATGATGCTATTATGAAGAATGGTACTTGTTCTTTATATGATTGCCTCCAAGCAAAAGGACCATTGGCTCTAAGTTGGTATACAAAATGAAACTTAACTATGATGGAACAATTGACAAGTATAAGGTGAGGCTTGTTGTCAAAGGTTATGCTCAAGAGGGAGCCATTGATTTTCATGAGAACTTAGTTTCCTTATGTCGAATGACTACTCTTTTTAGAATTTGTGCACTTGGAGCTCATCATGGTTGGGATGTACATCAATAGGATGTCAAACTACATTTTTTGAATGATGACTTAAATTAGGAAGTGTATATATTTCAGCCCTATGGTTTTGTGCAGCAAGGGCATGAAAACAAAGTGTGTAGATTGAAAAAGACATTACATGGTTTGAAGCAAGCAACATGTGCTTTGTATGAAAACATACATGCCTACTTGTTGAGATATCAAGCTCAACATGTGATGATCCATGATGAGACATACCAGTTTTTTGTTTCTCTAACATGTATAGTGGTCGCTCTGGTATATGTCACGGATAGTTCATTGAGCTTTATCAGATTTATCTATTGAGAGTGATGGCACATTTGTTCCTTGCCAGCTCACTCACTCGCAGACATTAGGTTTTTCCTTATGCACTGATCTTTATATATTGCACTTGTATTCTTGTTTTTAGGTCATTCTTGTACATTCCTTTTTATGTAATAGAAGCCGAAGAAGAAGATCATTCTTCCTTCCCTCAATCTCTGTGTGTGCTTCTGCTTGAGAGTGAGTGTGTGTGTGTGTGAGCTCTTTTCCTTATCTCCTTCCTCGTGACATGGTCTCAAAGCCAGCATGGCTATAGAGAGCTTGTGGAGAAGGCGACGGTGAAGAGTACGCAGCAAGGCATGGAGAACATGCTGTGCTTCTGCTTGAGAGTGAGTGTGTGTGTGTGTGTGAGCTCTTTTCCTTATCTCCTTCCTCGTGACATGGTATCAGAGCTAGCATGGCTATAGAGAGCTTGTGGAGAAGGCGACGGTGAAGAGTACGCAGCAAGGCATGGAGAACATGCGATTCACAAACAACCTCCATTTGCTACGAAAATCGACCGAAGGTAGAAGACCTCAAAATATTTTCGAGAGTTATCCCTTTAGGGTCACTTGTTTTAATCAGATCCAAGTTTCAAAGCCATCTCGACCTCCATTTTGAGCCCGCAAAGTGGGGCCCATAGAAAAATCAGGTCAGTTTCAGAAACTATAACTTGCGTTGTGTTTGGCAACACTCATATATTCCAGATATAGAATTTCAAGCAATTCTGTGTACTGTTGATACACAAAAACTACATTTTTCTGAGATTGAACTGTCACATCATAGTGCGACAGTGTTCAAGCAGAAGTGTTGCTTGTAGAGTTTTGCAGTGTTGTGAATTGCTGCAAAAATGGCAAACGCAGATGGAATGAGTCAGCTTATGAGCAATAAGCTGGACAAGAACAACTTCCATGCTTAGAGATTCAGAATGATGAATTTCCTGATGGGAAAAGGCTACTAGAAGTACATGGAAGGAGAGAATGAAAATGATCCATAGTTACCAGAAAGGAATTGGACAACAGATCAGATAAGAGCATATGAGGAATGGAATCAAGGAGCATGAAGGGTAATGTACTGGCTATCTGTTAGCATACAGGATAGCATGATTGGACACATACAGGATGCCACGGCTCCAAATAAGGCTTGGAACAGTTTGGTCACATTGTATGAGACCAATACAAAGGCATGGAAATTGCAACTCAAGAACAAGCTGCATACATTGGAGAAGAAGAGCATGTTGGTAAGTGACTACACCTTGAAAATCAAAAGCATATGTGAGTCACTTGCATCTATTGGCATGAATGTAGATGATGATGATAAGGTGGAAGTGTGTCTTCGTGGTTTAGGAGCTGCATATAAGCAGTTCAAAACTTCTATACAGACCAGGGCAAATATTGCGGATTTTGCTGATCTGGTACTTATGCTGATTATTGAAGAAAAGAATCTTGGTGAGGATTCAAACTCCCAAGGAAAATGTCATTCTGAGCAGGTATTCTACTCTGGTAGAGGAAGAGGCAGAGGTAGAGATTTTGGAAGTGGAAGAGGAAATAGTAACCAAGACCAAAGTCAACAATAGAATAATGCAGGAGGAAGAGGACAATTTTGAGGCAAGGGGAGCCAAAGAGGCCGTAGAAATTTCCAAAGAAATGATTCAGATAATGACAGTAAAGGATGTTGGAATTGTGGTAAACCTAGACACTTTGAACGTGATTGCAGGTTGAAATATCAAAATAACAAAAGGCACCAGAATAACTATGCATCCACATGTGCAGATGATTCTGAGAAGTTGTTCATGGTTCAACATCACATGATGAATACGATGTCTGCTGGTGTTTCAAAATCAAATGATAATGTCTGGTATGTTGATTCAAGTGCTTCAAATCACATGACCAGTCATGCGGAATGGTTTAGTACTTTGTAGAAATTGCCAGCTCCTAGATATGTTGAAACATGTGATGACACATCACATCTTATTGAGCATACAAAAAACATAGCACTATCGATGGAGAATGGAAAGGTAAAACATCTTGCTAATGTGTTGCATGTTCCAAATATGACAAAGAATCTGGTTTCTGTTGGACAAATGATTGACCATGGATTACAAGTCAGTTTCAATGCTGATGGATTATATGTAGAAGAGTACAAGCAAGATGGACGATTGGTTGCCAAAGGAAACAAAGTGGGTGTGGCAGAAACGGAATGGACATGCAAACTTGCAAACGCTGAAATTGATGCAGTCAAAGGAGATTGTCCATGGACTACCATATTTCAAAGTTGCAGAAATGCAAAAGATATGTGCAGTATGTCAATATGATAAACAGTCAAGAGCATCATTTCCACATGACAAGCATGTTAGTGAGAATCTACTAGAAGTAGTACATACAAATGTTTGGGGTCCAACAAAGACCACATCTATGGGCAGTTGCAGGTTTTATGTTACTTTCATTGATGACCATACATGCAAAGTATGGGTATATTTCATGAAAGAGAAGAGCGAGGTGTTCACTCACTTCCAGAATTTTAAAGCTATGGTGGAAAAGCAGACAACGAAGTACATTCAAACATTAAGATCTAATTGAGGAGGTGAATTCATGTCAAATGAGTTCAGTAGTTTTCTAAAAAATCATGGAGTTCGGCGTCAGTTTTCATGCAGGTACACACCAAGAATGGCATTGTTGGACGCAAAAATAGACATATTGCAAAAATAGCAAGAGCCTTGATGGCTGAGAAGAATATGCCTCATTGTTATTGGGCAAAAGATATGCATATTGTTGTATACATCATGAACAAAACTCTGACTCCTGTTGTACATCAAGTTACACCTAAAGAGAAGTTTACAGGTAAAAAGCCAAACTTATCACATCTGAAAGTTTTTGGCTGTATTGCATATGTACATGTCTCAAATGAATTGAGGACGAAGCTTGATCCAAAAGTAGAAAAGTGTGTCTTCATTGGATACTCCCTTGAGCAAAAGGGATATAAATGTTATAACCCACTCTCACGATAGGTAAAGGTGAGCAGAGATGTGGTATTTGATGAAATGTCAGGCTTCTATGTAGATGCCAAAGAAGGACTGAATCTTGATTCAAATGACAAAGAAAACGCTGAAAATCAAGTGCAGAATCTCAAGTTTTGAGTGGATCAGATGCATGACCAAGAAATAGTTCCAACTCAAATCCATGGAGTGGAAGATTGCATGGAAATTTCCGTCCAGAAAATGCATCAAGTACATCCAAGAAGGGTAAAGAGAAGCTTTCTACAGGTCATAAAACATGTGCAGGTTTTGAAGACGTTGATGGAGATTCAAGCGGTTCAGAAAAGAGTCTTGATGAGGAACTTGGACTGCCCTCTGTGAACACTCCAGAAGTAAGAAGGGCACATGCAGATAATACAATGAGAAGTGACCCACCACCAAGAAGATCTGGGAGGATGCGGAATTCAGTGCAACGATTGACGTATGAGAGTTGTATGGCTCGTCATTGTGCCTATATGACAAAGGTAATACAACATGCTGAACCTTCTTGCTTTGAAGATGAAATTGGAATTGCAGATTGGGAAAGAGCTATGGATGAGGAGATGGCTGCACTTGATGGAAATGATACATAGAAGCTGGTTCCATTGCTGCAAGGAAAGAAACCCATAGGTTGCAAATGGGTTTACAAGGTAAAGCATAATACTGATGGTAGCATAAGCAGGTATAAAGCACAATTGGTAGCTAAAGGATATGCACAGACATATGGCATTGATTATGAGGAAACATTCAGCCTTGTAGCTAAAATGTCTACTGTGAGAACACTTGTTGCATTAGCTACAGAAAAAGGATCGACTTTGCATCAGATGGATGTGAAGAATGCTTTCCTACATGGTGAGTTACAAGAAGAAGTATATATGGACCAGCTAAAAGGATATGAAGATTCAAAGAATCCAGAATATGTTTGCAGGTTGCAAAAGGCTTTGTATGGGCTGAAGCAAGCTCCTCTTGCATGTCATGCAAGGATTGTTGATTACTTAACCAGCATTGGGTTTTCTATGCATGATGCAGATCACTCACTATATGCAAGGAAGTCTGATGATGGCATCACTATTGTGGCTATTTATATTGATGACCTCATCATAGGTGGTGATAATGAAGGAAGCATCAAAGAGGTAAAGAAACTTCTTATGCAGGAATTTGACATGAAAGATCTTGGTGTGATGCACTATTTCTTGGGCATTGAGTTTATACATACAAAAACAGGTATATGGATGTCGCAAAGGCAATATGCCTTGAATATGCTGCAAAAGTATCGTATGGCTGATTGTAAGCCAATTTCTATGCCATTAGATCAGAATTTGAAGTTGGATACTACATTAGGTGAAGCATTGGAAAATACTACTATGTACAAGAAAATTGTGGGAAGTCTTATATATCTCACAATTGCAAGGCCTGATCCAAGTTATACTGTTGGACTTGAAAGTTAATTTATGCAAGTTCCCATGAAGCCACATTTGAATGCTCTGAGGTGCACTCTACGTTATGCAAGTGTTACTTTGGATTATGCATTGTTTTATGAGGCTAGTGTAGATTTGCAGGTTTATGGATACACCGATGCAGATTGGGCTGGTAGCATTCCAGATAGAAGATCTACTAGTGGTTTTCTATTCTCACTTGGGAGTGCAGCTGTTACATGGAGTAGAAAGAAGCAACTCACTATTGCTTTGTCGAGTACAGAGGCTGAGTATAGAGGTGCTACAATTGCAGCATATGAGGCTGTTGGTGTAAACTACAAGCCTACACATTTGGCTCAAAGGATGCATTGAAGTTTATACATACATGAAGAAGCATAGGAACATATGCTAGTGGTTAATTACCACCTTACCTCATTGTAAAAGTCAAATTGACTTGGAATCTCATGTAATCACCTACCAAAAGGATTCGTGGAAAAATTAGTTGTGTGATTGAAAGAATATCTCCAAGCATTTAGGAGCTTGATCATAGGGAGCCAAAAGTTTGAATTTGAATTCAAACTTTTACCCATCTCTTATAAAAATGGTCATGAAAAGTCGCGGGTATGAGAGAGCACTTGGAATAGGTAGCTTACTTAGCTAATTAGATATCCCTAAAAGTAAGTTTTCCAATTCCTACGGTGCTGGTCATACTGAGCAAAATACCTAGCAGGTGTCAAGACATAAATAGAAGGTTTTCTTGAGTTTGTGACTTCCAAAGTTATCTGTTTTGATTCAATCATTACACACATCATTTCCAAAGTACATAGGACATTTTATGGTGTCATTGGAAAGCTAAGGAGGTCTAGTTATCAACTCTGAAGCAAAAGAGGACTGGTACAAAGCAGGTTTAGTAGTACCTACTCAGTCTCTTGGAGCATCCATCCATCTTTCCCAACAGTGGTATCAGAGCAAACTAAGGTAAAATGGGAGATGGTTTTCCTTCATTCATTGATAAATTGGACAGGAACAACTATCAAGCATGGTATCTAAGGATGAAGACCTACCTACAAGGAAGAAGTCTCTATGGGTACATCTCAGGAGATGAGGAATTGCCCTCATTCAAAACAAGAGGATTACCAACCAAGGAAGAACATGAAAGGCTCAACACATGGTGTGCTAAGGATTGATTGGCAAGGTCTTATTAACTCAACTCTATATATGATTTTCTTTTGCCACATATTAGAAATTGTAAGACATCCCAAGAGACTTGGGAATTCTTGTCATCATATTTTTCCTCCAACACAAGGGCTAGGAAAAATCAGTTGTGGATTGAATTCACAACATCAAGGAAGCAACCTAAGCAAGCTGTTTCAAAATTTGTGACCAAGATTAAAGATGTAGCAGACTAGTTAGCAAGCATAGGAGAAGAGATTGAAGAAGAACAGATTGTAAGGCAAGTGATCAATGGGATCAAGGCTGATGACAAATGGGAAAGCTTCACCACAGCTATGGATCTTCACATGGACATGCACACTCCAGATCTTACAACTCTCATGGGACAATTATTTACTCATGAAGCAAAGCTCAACAAAAATGGATATACATCCAAAGGTAATAACTCTTCTGCCCTATATACTGATAAGAAGTCTAAAGATAAAGGCAAAAGCAAGAAGGTGGAAGATAAAGGTTCTATCTCCCAAGCCAACTATGCAGGAGAGGTAGATCATCAAGAGGAAGGGGCAGAGGAGGTAAGCTAGGTAGGGGGAGATCTTATAACTCCTCACCATGCAACATTTGTGGTCTATCAAATCATACTACAGATGAGTGTTTCAGGAATTACAAGAATTAGAGAGGAAGAGGATATCAAAGAGGTGGCTACTCACAGTCAAGAGGTAGATTCAACCATTACCAAAGCTACAACAATAACTACAACAACAACTACAACAATAATTACAATGGCAACTACCAAGGAGGATTCAAATCCAGGAAGGATTATAACAACTACACAGAGGAGCAGGATGACTCTCTTCTAATCATGAACATGACTTCTAAATCAGGTGCAAATGATGACCACCTATTCTACATTGACTCGGGATGTTCAAATCATGTGGTTGGCAATGTATCATTACTCTCTGATCTTGAGGAACCAAAAGGTAAGCATCAAGTCCAAATAGGTTATGACACAAAGCATTCTGTAGTTAAAGTTGGAAATGTTAAGACTTGTGATGGAAATTAGAATTTGTTGAGCAGGGTACTCTATGTACCAACCATTACCAAAAATTTGATGAGTGTTGGTCAAATTGTGGAGAAAGGTTTGCAGGTCAGATTCAACCAATATGGAGCATATGTGGAGGATCCAAGACATGGGTTCAAGAGGATTGCTAAAGGAGAAAAATTAGGTAGACTTTTCACTTTTGAGTTAGAAGATACAAAGAACATTGCACTATACAGTTATAAAGATCAGACACTTTCAGAGCTTGAGATTTGGCACAAAAGGTTAGGGCACATAGGAGAAAGAACCTTGAAACAAATGTGTAGGGACCAATGTGTGCTTGGGATACCTAATGTATCCAAGCAACATATGATTTATAAGTGTGGTGCTTGTCAATTTGGGAAGTCTCACAGGTTACCCTTCTCAAGGAAAGGATACATGCATGAAGAGTACCTAGAGCTTGTTCACACAGATGTATGGGGACCAAGCAAAGACCCTTCAGTCTCAGGTTCAAGGTACTATGTATCTTTCATTGATGATTATAGCAGATGAATTGTATTGTACTTTATGAAGCACAAGGATGAGGTATTTAATGGCTTTAAAAAATATCTTGCATTAGTTGAAAACCAAAAAGGAAGGAATTTGAAGAGGCTAAGGTCAGATGGAGAAGGTGAGTACTTCTCCAATGAATTTGAAAACTTCTTGCACGACAGAGGCATCAAAAGAGAGATAATTACAAGGTATTCTCCTGAACAGAATGGGGTAGCTGAGAGAAGAAATAGATTAATTGTTGAGACAACTAGATCTATGCTTAATGAGAAAAGGTTACCTAACTATCTATGGGTAGAGAGTGTTTCCACTGCCACTTACCTCATAAACAGGTTACCATCTAAGTCTCTTGATGCCATGACACCATATGAAGCATGGCATGGTAAGAGACCCTCACTTGAAAATTGCAAAATATTTGGATGTGTAGCATATGTACACATTCCTTCTCAGATAAGAGGTAAGCTAGACCCAAAGGCTGAAAAATGCATCTTTATTGGGTATGATTTAAATCAGAAAGGTTACAGGTTTTACAATCCTATCAATAAGGGATTCATGGTAATTAGCAGAGATGTTGTCTTTGATGAAAATGATTCTTGGTATGAGAATGAATGCAGGAAGGTCAAATTATCGTATGATTTGGAAGAGGAATTTCCAAGTTTTACAAAGGAGGAACCTACTCAGAATGAAGCCTCGAGTTCAGATGATGAAGATACTATCAACCTTGAAGAATTCAAAGCATGGAAGTCCAAAGGCAAAATGAAGATGAAGAAGCTTGAAGACATACCTGAATCTTCAACTCAACCATTTAGAAGATCACAAAGAGAAAGCAAAAAACCTATCAGATATGGGTATGATACATCTCTTGTTACTAAACATTCTGTTTATCTTTCCAAAGATTTGTCAAATGAAGAACCAGGGTCATATGAAGAAGCAATAACCAACTCAGAATGGAAAGAAGCTATGGATGAGGAGATTGAAGCACTCAAGGAGAGTGACAATGGGAGTTAGTACCTAAGAAGGACTCAATGAAGGTAATAGGATCTAGATGGATCTACAAACTTAAAAGAAATTCTGATGGCACAATTAATAGGTACAAAGCTGGATTGGTAGCCAAGGGTTTGCACAAACCCAAGGCATTGACTATGAGGAGACATTCTCACCTGTGGCCAAAATGCCAGCAATCAGAGTGTTGGTAAGTGTGGCTGCATCAAAAAATTGGAATATGTACCAATTGGATGTCAAGAATGCTTTCTTGAATGGATGGATTTCAGAGGAGGTGTATATGTCACAACCTCCTGGCTATGAGGATCCTAAGAGGGTAACATATGTTTGCAAATCGAAAAAGGCTTTATATGGATTGAAGCAGGCACCTAGGGCATGGAATTACATGTTAACTACATATCTCCAAGACCAAGGATTTGTCATGAGCAAGGCAGATACTTCTCTCTTCATCAAGAGAAGTAATTCAAAGGTAATATACCTCTGTGTTTATGTTGATGACATCATCATTACAGGTAATGATGTCAATGGAATCAGATATATCAAAAGCCAAATGATGAAGGAGTTCAAGATCAATGATCTTGGTCTATTGAAGTATTTTTTGGGACTTGAATTATTCTACACTAATTCAGGGATATATATTACTCAGAAAAAGTATATACAGGACATGTTGAAGAAATTTCACTTGCAGGATGCCAAAGTAGCAAGCACTCCAATGGAGGTAAACCTAAAACTAAGTGCCCATGAAGGTGATGAAGTCAATGACATTACAGGTTATCAAAGTATGGTGGGTAGTTTGAACTATGCTACCTTAACAAGGATAGATATTGTATATGGAGTTAGTGTGCTAAGTCAATTTATGCACAAGCCAAGGATACCTCACTTAGAGGCTGCCAAGAGAATCTTGAAGTATCTCAAGGGTACACAGAACCATGGTTTGTATGTGCCTTACACTTCAGATATTGATATCAAAATATATTTAGATGCAGATTGGGCAGGACGCAAGGATGATAGGAGGAGCACTTCTAGATATATTTCTTTTGCAGGAGACAAACCAATTTCATGGTCTTCAAAGAAGCAACCTACAGTTTCTTTGTCTTCCACAGAGGCAGAGTATAGAGGGCTGGCTAATGCCACACAAGAAGCAATATGGATTAAGCTTTTGTATACAGAATTGGGATTATATACTAGGTCACCAATTATCTTTGGAGATAATACAAGTTCTCCTCACCTTGCAGCTAATCCTATTTATCATGCTAGGACCAAACACATAGAGGTCCATTACCATTATGCGAGAGAGAAATTGATAAGCAAGGACATTCAACTAACCTATGTTTCAACCAACATGCAATGTGCAGATTTGTTGACTAAAGCTTTGGATGGAACCAAACTTTGCAGGTTCAAATCCATGATTGGATTGCAGGATATACTTGAAGATTGAAGATGAAGACTTAAGCCAAAATGTTTGGCTTGAGGGGGAGCTGTTGGTGTAAACTACAAGCCTACACATTTGGCTCAAAGGATGCATTGAAGTTTATACATACATGAAGAAGCATGGGAACATATGCTAGTGGTTAATTACCACCTTACCTCATTGTAAAAGTCAAATTGACTTGGAATCTCATGTAATCACCTACCAAAAGGATTCGTGGAAAAATTAGTTGTGTGATTGAAAGAATATCTCCAAGCATTTAGGAGCTCAATCATAGGGAGCCAAACGTTTGAATTTGAACTCAAACTTTTACCCATCTCTTATAAAAATGGTCATGAAAAGTCGCGGGTATGAGAGAGCACTCCCGAGCCTAGCATTACTGATTTTTGAGTGTGTGTGTGAGGTCTACACTCTAGCCCACACCTCTCTACACCATTTGGCATTGATATTCATGCCAATGGTGTTGTATACAAATGTTCATTAATACATACATTCACATTGTCTATCTCTGAGTTCTCTGTTAGTCTACTCAAAAGTCTCTCAACTTGTCAAGGGAATATCTCGATCAATTCTTCATCAAATTCAGTGATTCAAAGCTTGTTGGATTCAGCTTGAAGTAATATACATGCTCTCAAAGTTTGAAGACATTCTATTTAGCCATTTTGGAGAAATCTGTGTCGAGGTGATCTCTGGTCATTTTGTTCTACAGTCCTAAAAAGTCGGGGGTATAGCTTAACTTGCTAAATTGATTTCTCTTAGCATAGTTTATTATTATACATCATTCCACTTGGAATAGGTAGCTTACTAAGCTAATTAGATACCCCTAAAAGGAATTTTTCCAATTCCTACTGTGCTGGTCATACTGAGCAAAATACCCAGCAGGTGTCAAGACATAAATAGAAGGTTTTCTTGAGTTTGTGACTTCCAAAGTTATTTGTTCTGATTCAATCATTACACACATCATTTCCAAAGTACATAGGACATTTTATGGTGTCATTGGAAAGCTAAGGAGGTCTAGTTATCAACTTTGAAGCAAAAGAGGGCTGGTACAAAGCAGGTTTAGTAGTACCTACTCAGTCTCTTGGAGCATCCATCCATCTTTCCCAACAGAGGCATCATGGCTAGAAATGCTACTTGCAGATTTAGGTGTGGATGTGGGAAAGCCTATCACTATTTATTGCGATAATCTTAGCAGCATATAGTTAGCACGGAAACCTGTTTTCCATGCTAGAACAAAGCATATTGAGGTACATTATCACTTCATCAGAGAGAAGGTATTAGTAGGTGATATTGTTCTTGTTTATGTGGGGACAGATGAGGAGGTTGCTTGATATTTTCACCAAAGCACTTGGAGCTAAGAAGTTGAAGAAGTTTTGGGAGATGCTTGGATTACATGATATGGCATTGAGATTGAGGGGGAGTGTTGAGATATCAAGCTCAACATGTGATGACCTAGGATGACACGTACTAATTTTTTGTTTCTCTGACATGTATAGTGGTCGCTCTGGTATATGTCAAGGATACTTCATTGATCTTTATTATATTTATCTACCGAGAGTGATGGCACATTTGTTCATTGCCAGCTCTCTCATTCGCGGACATTAGGTTTTTTGTTATGTACTGATCTTTAGATATTGCACTTGTTGTATTCTTGTTTTTAGGTCATTCTTGTACATTCCTTTTTATGTAATAGAAGAAGAAGAAGAATATCATTCTTCCTTGCCTCAATCTCTGTGTGTGCTTCTCCTTGAGAGTGAGAGTGTGTGTCTGAGCTCTCTTCCTTAGGGATATAGCTTTGCATCAAATCAAGTACATTGACACATTATTGTAGCATTTTGGCCTTGAAGATTACACACAACTATCACCAATATCATGGAAACATGTTTACGATTAATCTTCATAATTTTGGAGATGCTTTTGATGTTATTCTTATCAATATGCTATTGGATGCTTGATTTACTTATGCATAATTTGGATTGATGTTCATTTGTTCTCTTTCATATGAGAAGTTTATACATTGCCTGGGTGTCAAGCATTGGCAACTGATTAAACACATCTTTTGATAGTTGAGTGGTACTTGCCTACTTGGATTGTTTTATCCCAAGCGGGATCATTAGTGCCATATTTACATTTTTTTTAACTTGGATTGGGATGGTTGCTTTGACACTCATGTGTCCACCATTTTTTTTTTCATGCTTGATAGCTCATGTATATCTTGGTTGAGCAAGAAGCAACCTACTATAGCCACTTCTATTTGTGATGCTAAGTAGAGGACATCTTTAATAGCAAATATTGGGTGTGTGTGGCTTATATGCCTTTAAGCTGATTCAAGTGTTGGTCAATCTCTTGCCACCACCATCTTTATTGACATTCAAAGTACATTGGTGGTTGCAAGGAACCCTGTGTTCCATGTTTGCACAAAGCACATTCAGGTGCATTATCATTATGTCAGGGAAAGGCTCTATGCTAGAGAGATTAGTTTGCCTTATGTGACCACACAAGATAATGTTGTAGCTTTTCACAAAACCTATGCTTATGTAATTGTTTGAAGCTTTCTACAAAGCTTTGGGATTAATTCCTTTTGTGGATCGATTTCTTCCACATAGCTTGACACTTCTTTATATCCTCTTTTGGTACCAGCTCCTCTCTTCATTTTATAGACCCACTTACTTGATATTACCTCCATTCCAACTTCTTTTAGTACCATATTCCATGCATGGTTGTGATCTATGGCTTTGGTCTCATCCTCCATTGACTTTTGCCATTCCTCAAAAACCCTAGCTTCTTTTTAGGATGTTTGTCTTTGATAACTTGTGTCATGAATGCATAATGCATTGCAATAAAGATATGATATGTGAGATTTTCTGTTGGATACTTAATCCTTGATGATGGTTTCTCATTTCGTAATGAATATGTATTCCCTCTATCATTTTGCAACCTCTAATGTGATCACTTCTTTGAGATTTTCTTTGCTCGTATCTTGCATACCATCTATGAGCTGAAGTTCTTTATCTTTGTTTCTGCTCATTTCTATTAAAGGATGGTAGATGAGCTCAAATGCCTTCCCTTCCATGGTTTGTGCCTTATAAAAGGTTGTGCCTTGCTTGTTCCACTCAATTCCATGCTTTCTTGATGCCCTTCTTGATTTGTTATTTCTTCTTCTTATATATCTTTTACCTACATTTATTCTTAGGTGCATACCATGACTTGATTCATAATATAAAACATCTCTCAAAAACTTAACTTCATTTGTGGTATATTTGTAACACCTCATGGCAATAAATACAATATGTTTTCCTTAGTATCTAGCTTTGTGCTTACCTCTTGTGGAATGTGTGTAACAAACACATCTAAACACTTTAAAGTGTGAGGAATCTAGTTTTCTCCCAATCCCAACTTCCTTTCATGATAAATAATGAGTTCTTGAAGTTGAACACCCACGCATAATGCTTATAATAGCATAAATTTTAGCTCCCCAAACATATATGAGTAAATACATCTCATTTAACATGCATCCGACTATATCTACAATTTGTATATTTTCTTATCTCTTCTACCTTATTCTATAGAGGTGTATACTTGCAAGTATATTGTGTTTTAAAGCCTTCAACCTATAACAAATATGTAAATTCCTTGGAGAAGTATTCTCCCCTCCATCAAAACTTAAGAGTTCTTATGTATTTCCTCATCCCCTTTTCAACTTGAGCTTTGCATCGTTTAACCATGGAAAACACATTTAAATTGTGTTTAATGCAATCAATCAAAACTTTCCTTGTGTGATCATCAATAAAGGTCACATTATACATGTTCCATACAAGGCTTGCCTCTTTAATAAATCTCCAAAACAACCATATGTACCAAATAAAGTTGAGCTCATTTTTTATTGAATCTTTCTTGCTTTCATGCTAGTGGTGTATAATCTCTCACGGCACTTCTATATCTCCTTATTTGTGTTGAAAATTTGTATATGACCTACCATGGTGTTTCCTATATGTTGAGACAATGTGAAGAACTCTTCTATTCCTTTCTTCCCACTCTTTGGTCACTCTTTTTTTAGCATCAATAAGGCTTTCTTCATTAGCAAGTGGCCTTTGATCACTAGCACTAAATAAACCCCAAAAACCTTTCCCCATTAAGTAATTGTTAATCCTAAAACTCCAAGTTTGATGGTTTCCTTTATATAGTTTCTCAATTTGATTGTTATAATCGGCCATATCCTTACTCGCTAGTCTCCTACTCTCGTTGAATGAAAGTGAGGCATGATTAATGTCTAAATACCTTTGTAATCTCTTTCGTTTGTGTCAAAAAGTGATAGGTAGGAGATGGTTGAAACACACCCTAAGAGGGAGGTTAAGAAATCCAAAATACATGGCAAAGGATTAGTTACTAATCCTACCTCTTAGGGTGTGGTTCAAATATCTCCTTCCTATCACTTTATGACATTCTTCCCCTCTTGTTTGAGCATTGTTCTCAATGATATTCTCCTGTATCTCTCTAGCCTCGGTGATTAGCTTCCAAAATCCCTAAGCACCTTTGAATTTATGTCCTTTCTCTTGCATAGTTTCTTGAACCTTGTTCATTTGACGTATCTTCCTAATGAAGCCCTCTTCTTTTTCTCAAGAAGTCAATCACAATACCCGATGAGCATGACTAAACACATGAGAGATATAAGCATGAAGCTCTCTAAAATTTCCATATACTTCCATGCCTTTCTAATGATCTATGACATGCTCAATTTGGACACTAGTAGCTATTGCAAATAGTCTCTCTGAAACAAACTACTTGCCTCACATAGTTAACATTGGTGACACATAGAGATAGAGAATTAACAATGTCTCTTTTTCAAGAAAAGAATGAAGATGAAATTTTGGATGAAGAAAATAGACTCGATTAGCTTTCCAATAAGTACATGATTACATAATGTGGGTGCTAGAAACTACATGAAACAAGCAGAACAACACAAACTACTTGAGAAAGGACTTAATCTAGGGAGAGTATGGAGAAGAAATGGAGCCTTGGGATAGACTCAAAATAGTTATGGATTTTCTAGAGCACGGGGTGCTCTCCCTAGTCCTCTTGTATTTGGTTAGGATTAGAGTGTTCCTTATATGTTCATTTTCCCAAGAGATATTCCTAGAGAAACTTTTCAGGATAACTCTATTCTATTGTTTTCTGCTTTAGCTTCCTAATTTGAATAAGGTCCCAAATTTCACTAACTCTTAGGATAGGGTTTACTTTATGATTGAGTTTACTTTATGGTTTTCCAATAGCCTATCCATAGAGTTCATCGACAACTCTCAAAACCAATGAAAGATGTCCCAAAGACATCATTTTCATTTCATCATCTCATGTGTCTAACTAGTGCAATCTATGGAGATTGCTTTTATGAGGATTGAACTGTCGCCTCTTTAAAGGGAACGAAAAACAAAACCATCCAATCATTTTGTCCGATATTAGCTCTGAAAATTATAGCCCAACATGAGGGTGATGCGAGGGTGATTAACCTTCTTTGTAACGCCATCTAATCTTTATTAGACCTACCCTTGCTTTGTGGGACATGGGGAGACCCGTGGGCACTAGACTCATTCACTTGTACTTTTCATTTCCTTTATTTAATACAAGTCCCTCCGGGAGAGTAGGCTCTCGCTGAACTTCCTTTTATTTAAAAAAACGAACGTGTATCGTGATGCGGAATTTGTTACATCTCATTCACACTTTCTTTGCTGCTTGTGTTTCATCTCATTCACGCTTCCTTTGCTGCTTGTGTTGGCTTCTCCTCATTAGGGCAAAAAACGGCCGAAAAGGGGCTGTTTGCTAATGAGAGATTAAGGAAATTGACAAATAGAGTCTTTCCACGTGTACAAGAATATAACATTGTTGTCTCCTTTAACCATATGAAGAAATTCTTTTTTTAAGAGAATATGATCTAAAAGCGCCGCGAAAGTGATGAAGATTCTTGTATTCAGTGTACAATTTCTTGGTTTGATGCAAAAAAAGATATTTTTGCACATCACACAATGCATATCTTTAAAGTTCCAAGAAGGAAATGATTTTTGAAGATACGAAATATTTTTGGGTTCACGAAATTCCATGGTCATTCGGCGACAGGGTTTACATCAAATCAAAAGTTTCCACGTGTACAAAGCCCTTTTATCTATAAATGTTGGCAAAGTTTGTGAATGTCGGTTTCTCGCTTTGAGGATTCTTCTTCTTCTCGATTCTAATGGCTTCTTCTTCTTGTCGTCCTTCCAATCGTGTAACCTCATGTGAGGTTTACAACAAAAGAGAGGATTCTTTATGGAAACCTCTTTCTGTGAAGTTAAATGAATGAGTAACTATGCTTCCTAGCTATAGAGGTGCCCATAAAGTCAAGCATGCTAAAAGAGATGACACAAGAAACCATTGCAGGGGACTTATTCTTAGTTTCAAATTGAAGAGATGCGGTTGGTTTGCAAGAGTACAACATGTGTACAACGCTAAGGATCTTGTTCTGGAAAAGCATATGCAATTCCCTTTGTACTGTAAGTGACGTTTTACAATGATCGTCTATCATTTCAGTTGGTTTTGTATAAAAACATATATGTTTTTGTATTGCAGATATTTTTCCTTCCAATATTTTAGAGTGGCAACCTCTTGAATGTTTAACACGAACATTCAGAGTTCTTCGTAAGGAATATGCAGAGCTTATGTATGCAAACAAATCCGCTCAAGTTTTCAATAGCACAGAGTTATTTTTCCATTTTTCATATTATCAGGTGCCATTAGGGAGGAGCTCTTATGGAAATCTTATACATTTGCCTAGTCCTTGCATCTCTTCATTAGATTGGGATGCTTCTGATCATTCAACAAAAGGTGGAAAAGAAAGCTTGGACTTTGGATAGCCTTGGACTCAGAGGAGAGCTGTCCAGAAGTACTGATTCATCCAGATTTTCAATCTAGAAAGATAATTGTCACTGCAAATTGGAAATTCAAAAATGTAAGGGAGCTCTAGAATACCTTGATGAGGCATCATCACAATTCAAATTCTCAATTGATGATGCAATAGTTAACATTAGATTAGAGAAAAAACATTATCTTGCATCAAGTTGCAACCCTTTAGATTGTAACAAGTCTCCTTCTTTAAGAAGCTTTTTTTCAAACTTCCATTGATTTTTCTTTGCAGAATGGTGACTAAGAATGTGACTGATTACATCACTTCAATTATGTCTTTTTATGGACTATATTCATATTGGCATTTTTTTGTTTAATTTCAAGATTCTGAGGAGGTTTCAATGGTGCAATGATTATACAAGAATTTGCATATGACAAAATGGAAAAGATTGGATGACACGACCGATACAAGCGATACGAGCCATCCGAAATTCTCCGATTGCCCATATCGCTTGCATCGGTCGTGTCATAAAAACTTCTCTATCCTCCTCACATTTAACTTTTCTGCAGGATGGTGACTAAGAATGTGAATGATTACATCACTTCAATTATGTCTTTTTATGGACTAGATTCATATTGGCATTTTTTGTTTAATTTCAAGATTGATGAGGTTTCTATTGTGCAATGATTATAAAGGAACTTGCATGAGTCAGTTCTAGGTGATTCAAGAATATAAACCAAGAAATTCTTACATAATATATCTCCCCTTTTAGAACCTTTTTCCATACTTCCATTGATTTTCTTTTGCAGGATGGTAACTAAGAATGTGACACATTACATCACTTCAATTATGGCTTTTTATGGACTATATTCTGATTGGCAATTTTTTTGTTTAATTTCAACATTTTGATGAGGTCTCAATGGTGCAATGATTATACAGGAACTTGCATATGAAAAAATGGATGGTATGAAAAAATGGAAAAGACTGGATGACACGACCGATACAAGCGATATGAGCCATCCAAAATTCTCCGATTGCCCCTATCGCTTGCATCGATCGTGTCATAGAAACTTCTCTATCCTCTTCACATTTAACTTTTCAACAAGAATAAAGCAAAAACCACACAAAATAGACATTTTGATGATAGGAACAATTCAATTTTGCTTGAACCATGCAATGAAGTCACTTTTGCTTAGTTCTCAAGAGGATCAATTCAACATTACATTACTCAAGGCATATAAATATATTACAATGTATCTATGTACATTTCATGAGTAATAAGCTTTGAATAGAAATATAATCCTTCTTGAGCCTTTTGAATGAACTTGTCTCTAGCAAATCTCCTCTATATCTGAGGTACTCTTTTCTCCTGTAGACAATAATACTTTGAACATATGACACCCCTACAGCCATTGCATAGCTTGAGTAACAAAGGAAGTAGCCTGCCCTTGAAGCATTGAATCCTGGGGCATATCCAAAAATTCTTAATGCACCTGTTCTTTCAAGTAGAAAAAATCTGTATGCATTAAAGGGTATTGAAGTAAAACCCATGTATCTTGAAAGAGTCCTCAAGGAGAATAGTGAAAAATTTGCCTCTTCACTATACTGCTTATGAATAACACGAAATAATTTTGGATTCAATTTTGGAAGATAGTGGATCACTGAATGAATATCCATCTTTGTCTTTCCTTTCTTCTCTATGGTTTTCCTTGTTCCCTTCCCCCTCCCAATGTAGTTGTCTTCATCCAATATAGATATCTGTGGAAAAAATTGAAAATCTAGGTTAGAATAAGTAAAAGGTCTTTTAAAGTCATAGAAATAACTGGAAACAGAAGAAGAAACAAAGCATGAGATACGACCGATCCAAGCGATTAGGGTCATCAGAGAATATCCGATGGGCATAATCGCTTGCATCAGTCATGTTTGATTTATCATCCTTAACTTTATAGAAACATATAATTAATGTTGAAAATAATATTTATAAACACATTTAGTTGTTCTATATGGAGCATTCATTCATATAGTTATAAATATGATACTTGATTGGACACAACCAATTCAAGTGACTAGGCCCATCAAGGAAGCTTGGATGGTCCTAATGCTTGAATTGGTTGTCTCCAAAGGAGGTCATCTTGAAGCTTAGATTGCATGTGAACTTTTTTATCTTATTATTGGTTAAGAATTTGGAGAAGATAATGCTACCATTGCGTCCGGAACGTGTCAAAACCGTAAGATTGACTGTCTATTTGCATGATTTCGATACCCAGAGGTCTTGATAAGCCTTTTTGTATTGATTTCCAAACACGACCGATGCAAGCGATTAGGCCCATCCAACATTTCCAGATGAGCTTAATCGCTTGCATTGGTCATGTCCTAGATTCATGCACAAATAGGCTCATCAAGACCTTTCCATATCAGAATTTGCATGATTTCGATACCCAGAGGTCTTGATAAGCCTTTTTGTATTGATTTCCAAACACGACCGATGCAAGCGATTAGGCCCATCCAGCATTTCCAGATGAGCCTAATCGCTTGCATTGGTCATGTCCTAGATTCATGCACAAATAGGCTCATCAAGACCTTTCCATATCAAAATCGTACAAATAGACAATCAATCTTAGGGTTTTGGCATGTTCCTCCAGATGCAATGGTAGCATTAGGTTCTTGATTCCGAGCCAATAGTAAGATAGGGAAGTTCATGACCGATGCAAGCGAAATAAGCTAGTCAAAGGTAGGTCAAACGCGTGTAATCGCTTGTATCAGTCGTATCGGGTATGTAGCACAAGTATGCATGGGTGATGAAGAGAGAAATTCTATGAAGGTTGAAAATGTGAAATGGTGAACGGGACCCGTATTTATAGTCGAGAAGGACCGGGTAACGGTCACATGACGTGGACCAATAAGTGAGTGCCACGTGGCAAAAGACGTTGGGAATCACAACGGCTAGATGACGTGGCCCACTCAAATGATGCCACGTGGCATTGTAACATTGGGATTCGCAACGGCTAGATGACATGGACCAATCACACATTGCCATGTGTCACCAACGGTCAAATCATCCCAGAGACCTATTTAAGCTCTTCTTTTCACTTTTTTCATTTTTTGTGAAACTCCTTGCTACCATCAACTTGCCGTTGTCTTCGCGTTTTTACATGCTTTTCAAAACTTTCCATAGACCACATTTTGTGTGAGGGTTTAGGGTCATCATGATCAATTATTTTACAACACGAACGATACAAGCGATTAAGGACATTCGAGGATTTCCTGATGACCCTAATCGCTTGTATCGGTCATGTTTCTTGAGTGCTTTGTGAAAACTTTTTTAATTAGTTTTTCTGTGTTTAAAATTTGTTCCAAGCTTTTAAACTCTTTTTTGTGCAAGTTGGCTTATTTCGCTTGCATCGGTCATGAATTTCCCTATCTTACTATTGGCTCAGAATTTCAAGAAACTAATGATACCATTGCATCCGAAACATGCCAAAACCCTAAGATTGACTGTCTATTTGCATGATTCTGATATTGAGAGGTCTTGATGAGCCTATTTGTGCATGAATGTAGGACACGACCAATGCAAGCGATTAGGCTCATCTGAAAATGTTGGATGGGCCTAATCGCTTGCATCGGTCGTGTCTGGAAATCAATACAAAAAGGCTTATCAAGACCTCCGGGTATCAAAGTCATGCAAATAGACAGTCAATCTTAGAGTTTTGGCACGTTCCGGACGCAATGGTTGCATTATTTTCTTAAAATTCTTAACCAATAATAAGATACAAAAGTTCACATGCAATCTAAGCTTCAAGATGACCTCCTTTGGACATGACCAATTCAAGCAACTAGGACCAATGCAAGCGATTAGACCCATCCGATATTCTTTGATGACCCTAATCGCTTGGATTGGTCGTGTCTCATGCTTTGTTTCTGCTTGTGTTTCGAGTTATTTGTATTAAATATATTTCTTTTCAAAGCTTATTACTCATGAAATGTACATAGATACACATATTTATTGCCCAAAGGGGTACAAGACATTGCAAATATGAAGGATGTAATCTTTTTTTGTGTAATTGATCCATGTCCTAATATTAATCCTTACTGATCCATGATTTGTTTTTCTCTAGTAAAAGTCCTATTTATCTGATGATAATAATCTTTTTTTTGTAGGTTATGGCTAGGACAAAGAAGACAGCAAGGAATTCTCTCCAATCACAACATGGAAACTCCAAAGTGTAAGCCTCGCCATACGTTTTGTTGTGTTCTATTTTAAAGCCTTGCCATCCATTCTAAATTTAAGTTTACCTTGCAGTGCTGCTAAGCTTCTCAAAATGCATATTGATCAAAACATTCTAGGAATTCCTTCATTGAAAGAAAAAAGGTTTGGATACATTCAAATACATGTGCCATTACAGAAATACAACACCTCGTGTGACTGGAGAGTGATTGCAAATGCAGGAAGGTTCTTGGAAAGCAGGTTTTACAACCCTGAGTTGAACTTGTCAGACTATCCATATGCTTGGGTCATCTTGATCAAGGAGAGAGCAATAAATGCCATTATGGAACATGCAATATGCCCTTATATTTTTGGAATGTAAGATTGTAATCTAATGTGTAACCAACATATGTTGGAAGATTTATTGATGTACAAATTGTATGTAATTATGCCAGTCTTCATCTGGAAGATGGTCATTGTAACTATATTTATATGCCTTGAGTAATGTAATGTTGAATTGATCCTCTTGAGAACTAAGTAAAAGTGACTTCATTGCATGGTTCCAGAAAAATTGAATTGGTTCTATCATCAAAATGTCTATTTTGGGTGCTTTTTGCTTTATTCATGTTGAAAAGTTAAATGTGAAGAGGATAGAGAAGTTTTTATGACACAACCGATGCAAGCGATACTCCAAAAGGACTGAAACCTATTGGAGTTCATATAAATCCTGTCAAGTCTAGCAGACAAAAAATTGCTGTCACTCCTATTATTCCAGGTATGACCAGTGTTAATAGATAAATCCATAAGATTATGATTAAGAACCATATTAAACCAACAATTTTTTCATTACCAGAGAGGATGTTGTGTATGTTACCATTTCTATCAACCAAATTCATGACCATATTGAAATCCCCAGTGAGAATGATGTCACCTGAAAGCTTGCCAATTTCTTCCCAACACTTGGATCTATTGGCAGAACAGTTAGCGGCATAGACACTAACAATGATGAAATTCAGGGGTTCCTTGCATCTGACTGCCACCCACTGATTGGTGTCACTTACCAACACTTCTTCAACCAGATTTTCCAGATTGTCTTTGATACCAATAGCTGCACCACCCTTACCACAATGGTTAGTATGAAACCAGGAGGAATTATTGCTAACAAACTTAAGATTAGAGATAAGATGATGACCACTACTTTTAATTTCCTGCAGACAAATGATATCAGGCGACAATGATGCATCAGATAACCATTTGTGTATTACTTTACCTCTGATCGGGTCTGTAAGCCCTTTAGTATTAAGAGACACAATTTTGATACAATCCATAAGAGGCAACAGCAGGAGGAGAGATTACTTCTTATGATTCTTAAGAGGTTTAACTGCCGAAGTGGAGATTCTGACCACCTCTTTCCTTTTTGATTTGGACTTTTCTTTTGCAAGAGGGCTATCAGAAGCCATAGCCACATCCATATTGGAATTTTCAAGATCATCCTGCATTACAACTTCATCACTTTTGTTTAGTTGATCACTAAATATCTCATCACTGGATTTAAAGTTAATGCCTTTATCAACATTCATATTAGAGGAAGAAGGAAGAATACCAAGGGGTTTACAACTACCCTTTTTACCAACAGTGGTCCACCCTGGTTCATCACCAGAGTAGTCGGTCTGAACAGGGGAGTTGAGAACAGGTTTAACTTGATTTGTACTACCAGTTCTTGCATCATCATTTTTATCAAAATCTTCCAGAATCTGATAAGGATTGCTAATTTCCTTAATCAACACCTCAGGTTTCTGAACAACATTGAAGGTTTTTCTTCTATTCTTGAAAGGAGCCTTCTTACCCATCTGATCTAGATGAGCAGCCTCTTCCTTCACAATATTACCAACCTGTTTCTTGCTGACAACATCATTGTTGTCTTTGACTTTAGTTGCCATCAGAACAGGACAATCTTTGATCAAATGACCTTGCTTATAACAGTGAAAACAAGCATTAGGGAGGTTCCTATACAAAACCTTTTGTTCATGAAGTTTTAAACCTTCAGAATTCTTTAAAACTAACAGAGATTTAATATTCTTAGAGGTGTCTACTTCGATCAACATTTGCAGGTCCCATTTAGGATTGAATCCACTTTTTGGTCTCTGTCCCAAAACTTTACCAATGAGATTACCCAACTGAACAAGCCATGGATATTATTCAACAAGTAAGTCAGGCAATTCTACCCAAACAGGAACCTTAGTAGGTTTAGCCCCCCTAGGGTTAAAACCACGATACCATTTGAAGAAGGAAATAAGAGTATTCCTAATAATCCAGTGACCTTCAGCTATAACCTGCATTGCATTATGAGCATCTTCAAAGAAGAAAAGAAAGTAATTATTGGGAAGGTACTGAATGTGCTTGGCATAAAGACCTCTACTTTCCCAATTGATTTTCATCCAATTTTTAAGATTTTCCTGAGCAGGCCTAGGACCATGGCAAAGTCCTATCACTACCTTCTCTGACAGATGGTTATTCCATGATTCTAATGAGGAACTTTCAATAATAAGAGTGCAATCCTCCTTATCCTCTACAACTTCTTCCAAGTTAATAAAATGAGGGGAGCTCTTATCCTCAGAGACATCCTCAGCAATTTTTTCTTTCCCTTTCCTATCAAAGTTAGAGTTCAGGGGATGGACCCTGTGCGAAAGAGGCAATATCAACAATGTATTGGAGTGAAATTCATTTTCAATATCCTAGCAATACATTTTCAACCTGATCTCTCTCTCTCTCGCCTGCCTCTTTCATTTTCAACCTGATCTCTGTTTAAATCTCAATCTCCGTGTTATGTGCAAAACATTCAATGTTTATCTTTCCTCTGGGTGTCTGGAAACTGCGACTGCGGAATAATCTGTCACCATGTGATGTGTGATTTTCTCATCCAATGGGCACATATGTTGCGTTCTTCTTAATTTTCGTTTCCCACTTGCATGTTCCCTGTCTGTGGTCGAGTCACAATGTCAGAATTTCACTACAATACATTGTTGATAAAGCATGTAACCTCAAGTTTCAGATCATGCTTATGAGAAAATGGAATTCTATGCATGAAAGAAATGCTGATAATTTGGCATGTGCATGAAAGGTAAGAACTTGGTTATCGTTATTTGCGTTCTTACAAGAGTGTTGTGTTATAATCGATAAGTTTTGAAGGTATATTTGGCTAAGATGAGGATAGGGCTATTTCTTGAACGTGAAATAAACCCAAAACTGGTATGTGCTAAATGTCGAGAGAGGGATTAGTATTTGATGAAAGTATGCACAAATTTGAATTTGTTTCCTGGATTTCTTTCCTACTTATTAATTTATTTCCAATGTAGCTTAGATTTCGTAGTACAAAAACATGAATATGTGCATGTGTGCACATATGCATACATGTGTGCACATATGCAAGCATGTATGTACTATGCATGCATGCATGTATGCATATATGCACAAATGCATGCATGCATATGCATGTGTGCACGCATTCATATGCATTGCATACATGCATGAATATGTTCACCTATACCTATACATATGTCCTCTTGGTATCCATTGTTCAACTGAATTAGGTCACCCATGGCTAGATTATATTGACTTTGGTTAAAATGGGATATTGGTATTTTTGTTATATTGATATGTGGTAGACGGATGAATTGAAGATTATTTTTTTGAGGTGTATCTCCATGTTCTGTCATGAAGTCATAAACATATATGAACTTACATGTATATCTGTACATAGTTTCATCATACAGCCATATGCGGATGCACGTATGCATATATACACATGTCCATATATTAACTTGGATATAATTTAAAAATTACAAAGAAGTACATTCATCCATGCATATAAATATGCATGTCAAATATTTGAAAATTTATATGAGAAGGGTATTTATTTTATCGCCCGTCAGTTGAAAATTCACTGCTGCCCTTCAAAAATGAACACTGCCTTGGACTTCCAAAATGCTCGGTGCATCTAACGTGCAATAGTGCATCACATTCAATGCGACCTTGTTTTGCCTATGTTCCACCACTAGTCTGTACACACATCGCCCAACGTTCTCCTGACCACAGAGAGAGAGACAGAGAGAGAGATGATCGATAAAGAGTGCATTGTATTTTTCCTACGAAATAATAATAATAATAATAATAATAATAATAATAATAATAATAATAATAATAATAATAATAGAATAATAACAATGAAGGAGGAATGTATCTTAAAAGGTGTTTCATCGGGCATTGAGTGACTCCTCCTCTCCAACTATGTCTCATTGGATACTCGGATAATCACTTCCTCTCTTTGCAATTTGTGGATTCAAAGTAGGTTTTCATGATTGTTTGGTATAAGAAAAGGACCACATAATGGTACTTGTAAAGGATTCTCCTGCTCATTTTATAATCTAAAGACCATGAGATAAAGCAATGCACATTCCACCCAATAATGCATGTGAGGGTGGATGTAGTCTCCTTTGTTTTAGGAATCTTTTGAGCATGATTACTTTGTTTTAGAGGGTATCAAAACTCTTTTTAAGAGTAAGGGGGATGGAAATGACTTAAATTCACAATTAATTATGTTTAAAGAGTTTCTTATAGTTGGTGAAAAATTTATGCATGCTATACCTAAGGAATGGGAATACATGTATGCTTCCTAGCTTGTTAGACCATTGCATAAAAGAATGATACACTTATGTATGATTACACAAAATTCATGACTATACATAGATATATGAGTGAACCATTTTGCCCTTTATGTTTGGAGTTTGATCACACTATCACTCGATGTTGTTTTCTTCATCGATGTAAGGGCACATGTCTGGACAAAGCACATTGTTTTATCCTTTGGCATGGGAGTTCTTTAACTTAGTAATGTTAAGCAAATATTCATTTTATGGAAATAATTTTTATCAAATAAATTTTGTGTCTGTGGTGGATAAATTAAGACAATATTCTCATGACATGATACACACACACATGATAAGGAAGTTAATACTTGCATTGATGATCATATGATTTCTCTATTCGAAAATGCATGTGAGACGCTAAGGGATTGCATGTTGTGTACTTTACAAAATATAACTTGTGCTACCACTTTCACAATGATGCATATCACGTTAATTACTGAGCATGTATATTAAATTATACCCAATATGATGAAAGAAAATGTGCTTTGAAATCTCCCATTCCTCCCCCTATGATGATGCATGATGAGAACAATGATTCTTCTTGCCCTCTTGGTGATGATGAATATCAAATTTCTCATAATGAAACAATACATGATAATGATGATCCATCTCTATGCTTCATTAAGAAAGACATTGAAATTATGCATGATTATTTGATACCAAAGGAACTTATGCTTGATCATATTACCTTTGATTCCATTGATGATGATACTGTACTTTTCCATGACATTTCTCCTCCTATTTTTTATGATGTTCCAAGTGATCATGACAATGCTTGTGTTTATGATCCCTCTTCTCCACCTATCTTTGATGAGTATGATGATGATTATGTAAATTCTCCATGTGCTACCAATATTGAAAAGAATGAAATTCTCTTTGATGACTATAAAATGGATAATTAACATGCTTTGATCAACACACATGATGTCTCTTCCATACATATGAAACGTAATGTAAATGAACTGACAAATGCTAGAGATGATGCTAGGATATTGAGTGAGAGTTATGCTAAACAATTTCTATCATTTTATGAGTTGTTGCGCCATTGTATCAATGGAACCCAACATTTTCTTATGATGATTACTTAACTTATGGTTGGAAGGAATCCCATAAGTGTAAGTTTGTTCTGTCTACCAAGCCTTGTGATGAGATTGTGGCTTTGGGTAATTTCTCATTGGATTTGATGTATTATGGTTGGGATTGTGCATTGGGAAAGTGTATCTCTTATGAGGTGATCAATGTAATTGCTAGCTCTCATTCCATATTTTCATGTTATCCTATTGTTCTCATATGGAGAAAGGATTTTGATGTAGCTATGCTATTCATGATTGGTGGAAGCATATGGTTGTTCCAAAGTTTTGTAGGATATGATAATGAAGTTTGGACATGGAATACTATAATCAATGGGTATAAAGACAAGCATGTGGAAATGAAGTTCACAAATTGCCAACATGATGTGGATAATATGGATGATTTGGATCATTATGAAGAAAAGTTTAGAAGAATTTTTGGAGCAAGGACTAATTGGATGATCTTCTATGTGCCCTTTGACTCACTCTTTTGGAGTCAATAACATATCTTGTATCCAAAGAAATGGCTTTTCATGTATTTGAAAATGTATTCTCATATGATGTATCTCACCCATGATATAAAAAAATTAAATGATGAAATGAAACTTATCCAACCACTTTGCACTGCATATAGAGCATTTGGGTTCGACGGCTTATTGTGTAAATGAGGAGTAGCTTGTATATCTTGGCTACCATGCTAGGCACTGTACTTTTCTTCTGTTTACATAATTTGTCCAAATACATATGGACTTTCTATTTTCCTCCCATACCATGGTTCGACCATGCACTTTGGTTGGTGAAGAAATGTTCCATATGGTAGTTGCATGTAACAAACCTAGGACATCGATGAGCACTATGTGGGTTCAAGTGCTCTATGCATGCCACTGTTAGAGTGGCATCTTTATCACTTTATGTTTGGCTTGTTTTAGCTTAATTAAGATTCAAATTGAAGGCTCTTTGAAGGAGTATTATGAAAAGGTACAAGACTCATACAAATGGGCATGTAATTGTGTACATAAATGGCGCCAAGTTTATGAAATGATGAGCATGCATTGGAATCTATGTCTACGATCATGTCAGGTATGGTTCTCTCTCTCTCTCATCTATCTTTTTGCTTGATATGCATACATATTCAGGTTATGGATGTAGTAGTTTTGCATTGGATTGACCTGTTAAAGGTGAGCCCCACCACCCATTAACACTTTCATGTTAGAATGGCATCTTTATCACTTTATGGTTGGATTATTTTAGCTTAGTTAAGTTTCAAATTGAAGGTTCTCTGAAGGGGTATTATGAAAAGGTACAAGACCCATACGAATGGGCATGTAATTATATATATATATATATATATATATATATATATATATATATATATATATATATATATATATATATATATATATATATATATATATATATATATATATATATATATATATATATATATATATATATATATATATATGGCTTCAAGTCAATGAAATGACAAGCATGCATTGGAATCTTTGTCTGCAATCCTCTCTGGTATGGTTCTCTCCCTCTCTCATCTATCTTGTTGTTTGATTTGTGTACATATTCAAGCTATGGCTCTAGTAGTTTTGCATTGGATGAACCTGCTAAGGGTGAGTCTTGCCACCCGTCAACACTTTCATGTTAGATGGCTTAAGAAGAGGTTGGGTGAATCTAACAACCTGATTCCAGAAAATGTGGGATTAGAGCTTTATTTTGATCAATCTATTCCACATGAACCTGAGAGCATACTACATACTAGAGAAAAATAGACAAGGAGTCACCTATATAAAGAGTGCTTAGTAAAGTGGAAAGATATTTCTAAAGATAGTGCTACATGGAAGTGGGTTAGTACCCTTAGGATCATCTCTCTTGAAGAGAAAGTTGAGTCAAAATTTTGACATGAAAGATTTGGGCGATGCTAAACATATAATTGTTATTACAATTCATCATGATGTGAGTTGTTGATATTATTGGAACAAGACAATAAAAAAATTGATGATTATATGAAGCTTGAGAGTGAAGAAATGAAGAAAAGATTGAAGCCTAAGAGCATGAAGTGAAGTAGAGGTTCAGAAAGAGATGGTCTATATACACATGTACATTAGCTTTGTAAATACTTCAAAAATACCTGAAGTAATGATGAATCCACACTCATATGTATATATATACCTGTATATGGTCGTGATATGAGAGAAAAAATGAAGTATAGATGACGTAGGAGGAGTAGATCATGAGTTATGTGTATCATCCATCAGATGAATGATGAATTGAATAGAAGTTTTTTGAGAATTGCACGTCGATCTTTTCTCCATTTCTCCTTTTGGGTTTGATCATTTCAAAAATCCTTTTGTAGATGTTTAAGTCCATAGTTAGTGCATCTATGCTTAAGATTTGAGAGCCTAATTGTAAACAAACAGAGAGAATTATGTGTAGGAACATTTGTATGTGAAGAAGTTATGAGTGTCTTCTGAAACAGGCGCAATCTCGAGGATCAAAGAATTGATCAAGTCTCAGTGTATAGTGTAAATTTTTACACAAATCAGGAATCAAAATCTAAGTTGGAAGGTATGAGATCTGTCGCTAAAAGCATTTGAATAAACGGGGTCTAGTTTGGGAGAACCATGGATTAGAAGTTGTAGGTGTCAAAATCGATTATTCCGAAGTATAGTTTCAGACATAGGTATATTGTTTAGGTCATATCTCAAGATTTACTAAATCTTTTGAGAAGTTTTAACTTGAAGAAGTGCAAGACCTTTAGAGGACACCTAGTATAAAGTTTCATTTCAAAGGTTTCACATTTGGTCAGTTAATGGATGAATTAAGTGCAAGAGACTTTTTGTGTAATGACTTTCTTCACAATTAGCTAAAGTCTTGATAATTTGGCATTGATCTTATAAAATTGGTTGAGGTTTTGAGTTATTCTTGATATAGAGGTGCTCTAACATCAAGGATAGCTTGTCGTTTGGAGATTTATCATCTCCATAAGTGCTATCAGAGCAGGAGTTATCATAATTGAAGAAAAGGAAGACCCTGACTCCTGCAGATATGCAAAATTCAACATTTGAAGATTCAAAGGGACAAAGTGTGAAGGAAAAGCTAAAGGGAGACACAAGAGAGAAATCAAAAGGATCAGAAGGAGTAAATTTCGAAGTTAAGGTACATTCATTCCTTATAAGGTTGAAGATTTGATAGTACAGGTGAAGAAAAGGATGGAAGATAGTCTCCAAATTGAGAAGTTGGATAGAGAGAACTATCCAGCTTGGTCTATGAGGATGGAAGCTCATCTTATGAGCAAAGATCTGATGGGATACATCACAGGAGAAGAAGAAAAGCCAAAGTTTAAAGATCCTAATGTTCTAGCTATGGAGGAGCTTGCAGATTTGAAGATTTGGATGAAGAAGGATGCTCAAGCAAGGAGCATAATCTACATGGTAGTGAATGATTACTTGCTTCCTCATATGAAAGGACTTGAAAGTGCAAGTGTTATATGGAGTGCTCTAGAAGATCATTTTCGGAATACAACCAAGTCTAGGAAAGCATCACTATGGGCAGAGTTTACTACATTCAAGAAGAAGGCTTCACAATCAATATCTGATCATGTGAGAGAGATGAAAGACAATGCTGATTCCCTAAGTGTAGTTGATAAAGATATTGAAGAAGATAAGTTGTTAAGACAAATTCTCATAGGTCTAAGAGGAGATGAGAAGTGGAAGCCTTTCATATTGTCAATAGAACTTTCATTAGATCATTTCACTCCTGATTTAAATCAATTGTTAGGACATATGCTAACTTTTGAGAATGATATCAAAGGAGATGTTAATAAGAGTGCATGTCATGCAATGTATTCTAAAGACAAGAAGAAAGCTATCAAAGGAAAGCAACAATTAGTTGAAGATGAAGATACTCCAAGTCAAGAAAACTTCCTAAGAGGAAGAGGAAGTGGTAGAAGTAGAGGAAGAGGCAAAAATAACAAAGATAATGTTAGAGCTTGGTGGATATGTGGTAAGACTAATCATCTATCTCATGAATGTTAGCATAATAATCAAGGCAATGGTAACTTTGATCAGAATTTTAACCAAAGAGGAAGAGGTGGAAGACATCAGAGAGGAAATTTCAGAGGTAGAACTGGTAGGAGTTTCTTTGGAAGAAATGGAGAAAGAAACTTCCAAAACCAATCCTACAATAACACCTACTACAATTATGCATCAAATGAGAAAGAAGATTCAACTCTTATTATGAATGCAGCATGTGAAGCTTCAATTGAAGACTTAAGAGTAATCTATATTGACTCAGGGTGTAGCAATCACCAGAGTGGAAACATCGCTTTGATGACTGATTTGGATCATAAGGCAATCAATCATACAATTCAAACAGGTGATAAAACAAAGCACAAGGTGAAGTCCATTGGATCAGTTAAAGCCAAACATGGAAGTACTCTCTTGAGTAAGGTTTTGTATGTTCCTACAATTCTTAAGAATTTGATTAGTGTAGGACAAATTGTGGAAAAAGGATATGAGGTAAGGTTCACTAATGATGGAGTTTATGTTGAAGACCCTAGCCAAGGGTATAAGAAAATTGCTACAAGAAAGAAAGAAGGAAGGCTCTTCACATTGAGGGTACAAGGTAATGTTGGACATGCCATGTTTATATATGGAGAGCAAAAGGTGTGTGAATTGGATCTTTGGCATAAGAGGCTTGAACACTTCAATGAAAGAGGTATCAAAGAGATGATTAATAATGGTCCAGTACTTGGATTACCTAATGTTGCAGGTCAACACATGACATATATATAAGAAGCATGTCAATTAGGTAAGGCCCATAAGCAATCATATAATAAGCATGGTTTCATGTATTCAGAAAGACTTGAATTAGTACATAGAGATGTGTGGGGTCCTTGAAAGGACTTTAGTATAAATGGTTTAAGATATTATGTCATATATGTTGATGACACTACTAGGTGGATCACTATTTATGTGATAAAAGACTCTATCTCTTTCTCTCCCCCTCTCTCTCTCTGTGTCAATCTCTCTCTTTCTCTCTCTCTCTCTCTCTCTCTCTCTCTCTTTATTGTAGGTTATTCAAGAAGTTCACCAAGTATATAATATGGCTAGTTATTGTAAGTTCAATTTTCATTGTTTGTATATCATTTAAATTGGTCTATTTTCATTAATTAACATACTCACACTTACTCATTTATATGCAGATATACAAGTATACCTGACCATGCATGCTCACACATATATACACACATACACATGCACATACACACACATATATACATACATACACATACACATGCACATACACACATGCACTCACACATACACATACGCACACACATACACATGCGCATATGAACAGAAATACCTACAAGAACTTAAAAGGACATGCATGCATGCCTTACTACATATGCACATACTCATACACCCATTAACACATACTTATACACATGCATATGCACATTCACATGCATGCACATGCACATGGATGCAAATGGAGATGCATGCACATGCACATGCATGCTCATATATATATACACATACACACACACAACATACTTATACACATACACATACATATGCACATACATATATGTACACACACATACACATAAACATGCACATACATACACACATAAACTTACATGTACATATGCACATGCATACATATACATAGACCTACACATGCACATACACACACATATGCATATACACTTACACATAAACATGCACATACACATGCACATACATACATATACACACACATACACATACACCTGCACATACACACACATATGCACATAGAATTACACATACACATGTGCATACATACATATACACACTCATACACATACACATACACATACACATACACATACACACATATACCTGCACATACACATGCATATATACCTACACATACACATACACACATACATACACTTATACACATACACATACACATATACATACACATACACATACACATACACATACACATACACATACACATACACATACACATACACATACACATACACATACACATACACATACACATACACATACACATACACATACACATACACATACACATACACATACACATACACATACACATACACATACACATACACATACACATACACATACACATACACATACACATACACATACACATACACATACACATACACATACACATACACATACACATACACATACACATACACATACACATACACATACACATACACATACACATACACATACACATACACATACACATACACATACACATACACATACACATACACATACACATACACATACACATACACATACACATACACATACACATACACATACACATACACATACACATACACATACACATACACATACACATACACATACACATACACATACACATACACATACACATACACATACACATACACATACACATACACATACACATACACATACACATACACATACACATACACATACACATACACATACACATACACATACACATACACATACACATACACATACACATACACATACACATACACATACAATACACATACACATACACATACACATACACATACACATACACATACACATACACATACACATACACATACACATACACATACACATACACATACACATACACATACACATACACATACACATACACATACACATACACATACACATACACATACACATACACATACACATACACATACACATACACATACACATACACATACACATACACATACACATACACATACACATACACATACACATACACATACACATACACATACACATACACATACACATACACATACACATACACATACACATACACATACACATACACATACACATACACATACACATACACATACACATACACATACACATACACATACACATACACATACACATACACATACACATACACATACACATACACATACACATACACATACACATACACATACACATACACATACACATACACATACACATACACATACACATACACATACACATACACATACACATACACATACACATACACATACACATACACATACACATACACATACACATACACATACACATACACATACACATACACATACACATACACATACACATACACATACACATACACATACACATACACATACACATACACATACACATACACATGCACATACACACATATACAGACACATACACATACATATGCACATACACATACACACATACACATATACACGTACACACATCCATATGCATAAAACATATCTACATGCACATATATACACACATAGATACACATATATACATGCATATAGACACACATATAATATGAATGAATTGTATAATTAAAGTAATAAAACACATGTTAAATATAAATAGTAAAAAAAATGATCGAACAAGATTTTTCATTAATTAGTACCATAGACACAATTCAAAACATAATGGGAATGAGAAAATATATAGATATAAAGAAAATATACATATATCCAATGTAATATATCAATCATCCTAATCATCATCATCCACATCATCATGTAAGTCCTCATCATCATGATCAGCATCATGATTATTCTCATCATCATGATCATCCACATGATGTGATGTATCTATAGTGGCATCATGTGAGCACTCTATGACGATCCACTTCATTTCGGATACATTTTTCTCTCCATCTCATGCATATCTGCCTCTCCATAATACTCTTGTATTACATATAAAAATAAATAAATAAAATATATAAAACATCACTAAAAATAAAATAATTATATGAAATTTAATAATCCTTACAAAAGCATTCGGATGATCTTGCATGTACTCATTGAGATGTTGATATACACAATGTGTAGCAAAATCAATTTCCTTTTTTGTAGGATATTGATCATAATCCTTTTGTTGCATATGAGAATATAAACTATTAATTTGTATACCTTATGAGTCATAGTAATATAAACTATTAATTTGTATACCTTATACTGAGGAAATGATTCCTAAAGATGTGACTGTCTGTGAAAAAATTGCCATGTCTTAGGTGGTATGTTGGGTCTTCTCTTATTTTGTTCTACCATACAATATCTCCTCTTATTTTAATGTCAAACAAAAAAGGGATCAGAATTTAAAAAAAAACTTCAAATTAATAAACATGCATACACAGACACACATACGTACACTTACACATACATACTTACACTTACACGTACATACTTATACATACATACACATACCCACACATATACATACACACATACAAACTAAATACATACCTACACACACACATACATGCGTACACATACACATATACATACACTTACACATACATACAAACACTTTCACATACATATACACACATATACATGCATACACATACACATATTCATACACTTACACATACATACATACATACATACCCACATATACACATACACATACATACACATAGATACATGCATACACATATACATACACATACATACATACACTTACACACATACATACACACAAACACATACACATACACATGCGTACATACATACACTTACACATACATGCATACACATAAACTTACACATTATTCCTAAACCAACTCAAAAATCTAGGTGCTAGGATGAGCTCTCACTAGATCCCGCACCCCTCCTTGAATCTAGAGCAACATTTAGGGCCATTCCCTATAACCAGCGGATCTTCAAGAGGACCATCGATTGAAGAAGGTATCCACGAGGGGCTCAACCTACATATGAGACATGATTTGAAAAACTCTCATGTGCTTGTTATATTGCCCACGTCTAGAGTTTTTGGCATGCTATGCGAGGTGATTCACAAACCAATTCAAAAATATAGGTGCTAGGAGGAGTTGGAACCAGATCCCCCCACCCTTGCCCCCAAAGTATTTCAATACATCTCGATTTACACATATCATGACCATGCACTTTCTGATGGAAAAATTCACTACTTAGCTATCAAGAAGGTGATTTGAGGGCTCTTTTTAAAGTAAATATAAGTCATTTATTCTCATCAATTTCTAAATTTCTTTTATTAGATAGTGTTGTTTATGAGATGTTTGAGCATGAAATTTTGAAGGCTAAACGATTTGGGTTGTGACCTTCCATGCTCTTTCCCCTTTCCAAGAGGCAAAGAAAATGACAAAGAATTGAACAATGGAATTGGTGGATTTGTCCAAGTTGACTTCATTATAATGGAAGCACCCTAGAAAAGACAAGTGATGGAAAATGCTTAACTTCCAAACAAGCTATCTCTTCTCATTATAAAACATAAAACAATCAAGGCATGTTATAATAAAAATGAATTTGCAAATTGATGCATATAAATTCATGTCCTAATTTGTTGGGTCGTTCATATGTTTAGTCATTGAAAAGATTGGATTTATGCATTGAATTCATGTAGGAAAGATTTATTTGATTGTGCATATGCATGTTTTGAACTAAGAAAGTTACAAATTGGAACTTTTGCATGATTTAAGGAGGGTTTTGATCTCTAAACCTTAAGCATGCTACACCTCTTCTCATGAAGATCTAAACATTGTTCACCTATAGTACGTATGGATATGAAATGAATTTGATTGGTCCTTTGGATAAGAGGGAGACTATTTGAGAATTCGTCTTAATCTCATAAAGCTAGATATAATGCTTCAAACGCTTGACTAGAACAAATCTTTACAATTTCGAGTTTCATCTAGTTTGACTCAAATCATTTTAGTGTCTTAGAGGTTGAATTGGTTATGGAGAGTTTCAATTCTTCCTTCTTGCTTTTCCAAATCTTGGAGTTGAATATGAAAGATTATTTGAATTCATGTTAAGGCCAGATTCAATTGGATAGAATAGATAAGTGAATTAAACATCATAGGTGGATGTTCTATATAGAGACCATTCAGCTTTAGATAAAATGGGTGATTTGTTGGGTGGAGACGTGCATCTCTCACCCCTTGTGAGTTTACTTATTCTTGGAAATTTGGCTCACTAATCTTTTAGGTACTTAGTTTATCATTTCGTCTATGTGGAAAGAACCACAAAAATATGTATGCATGTATTTACATAAATCTGTTATGTATATTGCACAATACTACCCATGTGTGCCTTCTTTGACATCTTTCTTCCTCCTTGAACTCCAATACACTCCATGCGTGCTCAAATTTCTTTGATTATGACATCCCTTGTATGTCCACCTCTCTCCTCCACTTTTTGTTCTCTACAAGAGCACCCTAACCACTAATTGGAACCATTTCTTTTCTTTCGTTTTATCGAAACCATATGAACTATTGGAGCATCCCTAAAGGCTTGAGATCACATGAATGCTGATGTTACAATTCATGTGGTACACATATTATCCAGCTTTCTAAGATTGTTGTGTTGATATATCTAGGTAGTAATGTGTGTGAACACAGTAGGACCACTGAGTCACTTTTTTCCCTCTTTAGGAGGTTTTTTCCCCTGGCTTGTATATATGCATATTCCCCTAACAAGTCACTTATCTTTGTACATTCTAGTGGTAATACATTTAGTATTGTGTCTTGTGCTCCAATATTTGTCTTCTTCCTTGTGCTATTCACATGCGATTGCAGATCTTGAACTCCAACAATTGGTATCATAGTAGGTCGTCGCTTCTCTAGGGTGTCATCATCACCCCTTTGATCACAGTCTCAATATTGCATGAAATTTGGTGAGCATACTCAGGGTGATTAGGAGATCAAAAAAGATTTTCGTAGGGTGCCGAAATCCTTATATGAGCTTGTTTTGGCCTTGAACACACTATTGTAGCACTTGTATATGCTATTTCATCTTTTGTACCAAAGATATATACATGCTATTTTAGTCACTGGCCATGGCTGAAAGTTGTGATGTATTTTGTATGCTGGGTGTTGAGGATAAGTTGGATGGTATAAATTACCCTATGTGGGCGTATATGATGTTTCATGTATTGCTCACAAAAGGACTATTCAAAATTTTGCAGGGTGTTGAAAAATGTCCTATTACAGTAGCAAATATAGGTACTGAAGCTGATGTAGATGACATCAAAGATGGTGATATTCTGGAAATTCCTGTTTGTGCTACACCTATTGCAAAGCAAATTCCTTGGGATGCTAGAGATGCTTAGGCACATGCATTGATAGCCTTGTCTGTCAAATGTGCCATTATTCCTCACATTCACTCTTGCAGAATAGCAAAGGATGCTTGGGATACACTTACCACATTGTACCAGGCGAGGAATGAGGCTCATGTTGCATACCTCCAAAAAGAGTTGGAGAGTGAGTATATGAATGAAGGTGATTCTATGGACAATTTTCTAACAAAGGTCAAGAGATTTGAAGGAATAGTTTTGAATGGTCTTCCCAATTCATACCAGAGTTTTGGTTCTAATCTTTGTTTGATGATGAAAGGCAATCCAAATGCCTTAACATTTAAGGAGTTAGTCTCTATTATATCGCATGAAGATCAGTCTAGCTAGAATAGGTCCATTATGTGTGTTGCAGATCAAGCTTTCCTGGCTAGTGAGAAAGGCAAAGGTAAATGGAGCTCTTCTACTAGTAAGGAGAAATTTGCTAATTCAGCAGAATCATAGAAGGATGACACAGACAAGAAGAAAACAAAAAAGAAGAAATTGTTTTAAGAATATTGTAATGCAAATGATCATGTCATAAAGAGCTGCCAAAAACTAGCTGCTAAAGAGGAAAAGAGAAAAGAGGTTGGAATGGTTGTTGGAGAGGCCTCTACACCAAAAATAGAGTCTGCTAATCTAATGCAGAATGAAGAATGGATGTTTACTATTGTTTGCAGTTTTGACCCATCTTCTCTTGAATAATGTATGTTTTCAATAGACTCACATGTTTGGTACTTTGATAGTGGGAAAACCAAACATATTACCTTTCAACACAATTTCTTCACTTCACTCGAGCGTGCCCCTATAGGGAATACTATCACATGTGCCAACAACTCCTCTTATCTTATCATGGGAGTTGGTAAGATCATTTTGACCATTTTTGATGGTAGTTCTTTTACATTGTTAGATGCATTATTTTGTGCTAGGGATCAAGAAGAATCTGTTATCAATTTCAACTTTAGCCAAGATCGGCTTGGTTGTGAAATTTGTTGATGATAGATGTACAATTCATGACCTGTCAAATGGCGACATGATTATTGCTTATGGCATTTTATGTCGTGGGTTGTATAAGCTCATAGACAGTGAAAAATCTGTGAATGATTTGGCATGTGAAGTACATGATTCTAAGGCTATGTTAGATACCAAGATTTGGCATGCATGCTTTGGTCTTCTAAATTTTGCTAGTTTGCTATGCCTACACAAATCTGAAATGGTGTCCCCTTTGCCCAAACTTGAGGCACCCAATAAACATGTATGTGAAGGCTGTATTTTGGGAAAAATACAACATTCCTCCTTTACAAAAGATGGTTCAGTTTGAGTTACTCAGAAATTGCAACTTATTCATAGTGACATATGTGGTCCTATGCAGACACCCTCTTTTGGAAACTATCTTTACTTCATGACTTTCATTGATGCTTTTTCCAAGCATTCATGGGTATATCCATTGAAAGCAAAGTCTGAAGTGTTTATGTGGTTCAAACAGTTTTTGGATTTGGCTAAGAATTTCTCAACATGTACAATGGGCAACCTCCATTCTGATCAAGGGGGGAATATATGTCTTCTGACTTTAATGCATTTCTAGTTAAATGTGGGATAAAACATCAATGTACAGTGCCATATACACCACAACATAATGGAATTGCTGAACAAAAGAACAGGTCACTCATGGAGATGGCCAGGTGTATGGTCAAGAGTCAGGCTTTACCACATAGTTTCTGGCTTGATGCTTTCATGTGTGCAACATATGAACTTAACAGGTGTCCCACTAAAGCATTGTAGTCTATCACTCCATATGAGGCTTGGCATGGTGGCAAGGCATCTGTTGCTCACTTGTGTGTTTTTGGTTGTCTGGCATATGCATTAGTGCTTGAACAAGAACGAAGGAAATTTGATGATAAAGTAGTGAAATGTATTTTTGCTGGGTACAGTTCTAAAAGGAAAGGCTATTGTCTATATCATCCATAGACTAACCACATCTTGGTTAGCCGTGATGTTGTTTTTGTGAACAATGCTATTCAACCGTTACTTTCATGTACTAAGGAGACATCTATTAGCTCCAAAGACATGTATGATACTTTGTTGCCTCTTTTTACATGTGGATAGTCTATTGATAGTTCTTATGAGGCAAATTCTCAGCCTTTTTAGGTTTCATGTGATGATGCACATCATTCCATTTTTTATGCAGTTTTGCATGATGCACTTGATGAGACAGCTGATATTGTGGAGGCAAAAACTATGCCAAAATGGATGGTGCAGACTTTGCATCATAGCAAATTAGATGCATCTCTGTCATATCATACTTGTTCAAGCTCTCATAGTGCTTCTTTTGCATTATATTGCTATGCTATGGCTGCCTCTAGTCTCTGTGATGAGAATGAGTGTGTTTTGTTTGATGAAACACAAGATTCTGAAAATTGGATGGCTACTATGCAATCAGAATATGATGCTATCATGCAAAATGGTACTTGGTCTTTATGTGAATTTCCTCCTAGAAAGAAGGCCATTGGCACTAAGTGTGTATACAAGCTAAAGAATAAGCTTGATGGAACAGTTGATAGGTATAAGGCTAGGCTTGTTGCAAAGGGTTATGCACAGGAAAGAGGCATTGATTTTGATGAGACCTTTGCACCTACATGTCGAATGACTACTATTCGTAGTGCACTTGCAGCTTATAATGGTTGGAATATACATCATATGGACATTAAAACTATATTTTTGAATGATGACTTGCATGAAGAAGTGTATGTTTTTCAACCCTATGGCTTTGTGTAGAAAGGGCATGAAAACTAGGTGTGCAGGTTAAAGAAGGGATTATATGGTTTAAAGCAAGCACCACATGCTTAGTATGAAAAGATACATGCCTATCTGATTGCACATGGTTTTGAGAATAGTCCAACTAAGAGCACCTTATATGTTAAGCATGCTAATGATGTGCTTCTAATCATTATTGTGTATGTTGATAACATGTTGCTCACTGGTCCTCATGAGAAGCATATTGCTGATTTTAAGGTGGATCTACATGCCTCATTTGAGATGTCTGATTTGGGCCATTTGCATCATTATTTGGGCATTCAGTTGATGTAAGTTGATGGTGGAATAGATTTGTGTCAAATGAAAGACACATTATTGAAGCATTTTGGCTTTGAAGACTATTAACCTATTGCCACTCCTATGGAGACATGTTTAGGATTGAGTCTTCATGATGTTTGAGATGGATTTTGATGTTGTTCTCTATTAGTAGGCTATTGGATTCTTGATTTACTTATGCATTACTCGACCAGACATTCAGTTCGTTGTCTCACAGATGAGCAGGTTTATGTATTGCCCAGGTATCAAGCATTGACAGGCAGTTAAGTGCATCTTTTGCTACTTGAGTGGTACCCGGCTACTTGGGTTGTTTTATCCCAAGGGGGTATCACTACCGCCATATTTACATGCTTTTCTTGACTCTAACTGGCTGGTTTCTATGACACTCGTGTGTCCATTAGTGGCTTTTGCTTCATGCTTGGTAGCTCAAGTATATGTTGGTTGAGTAAGAAGCAGCCTACTGTGGCCACTTCTAGTTATGAGGCTGAGTATAGGGTAGCTTTCACAACAAGTGTTGAGTGTGTGTGGCTCAGATGCCTTATGGATGATTCGATTGTTGGTCAATCTTCTTCCACCACCATCTTCACTGACAATCAGAGCACATTGACAATTGTAAGAAACCTTGTGTTCCATGCTCACACTAAGCACATTGAGGTGCATTATGATTATGTTAGGAAGAGGTTCTTTGCTGGAGAGATTATCTTGGCATATGTGCCCATGCAGGAGAACATTGCATACCTTTTCATGAAGGCTCTACCTAGGGAGAAGTTTGAAGATTTCCATAAACTTTTGGGCTTACTTCATTTTGTGGATTGATTCCACATAGCTTGCCACTTCCTTATACATGAGTGCCTACTCCTTGTTCACTACATCACTCCCAGGGTCGATTTTTTGATATATTTAGGTGGTGATGTGTGTGAACACACTAGGACCGCTGAGGCACTTTTTCCCTCTTTAGGAGGCTTTTTTCCCTTGGCTTTTATATATGCATATTCCCCTAATAGGTCACTTATCTTTGTACATTCGAGTGGTAATACATTCATTATTGTGTGTTGTGCCCTAAGCTTCTTCTTCTTTCTTGTGCAATTCACGTGCTTTCACAAACCTCAAACTCTAACATGTTGAGGTGAAAGGATCAAAACTCCAAGTTAGCTGGAAGATATTAAACTCAATTGGAAGGATAAAATGATATATTCAAATGGTTCTCGTTTCGAAGACATATCCAAGGAAGTATACAAACGTGTCTCTTTCTATTTGTAAGATTATTCCATATTTATGTTCATAGAACTATAGTAGTCAAGAGATAGAGGACAAAGGATGGAATATATAGAATTTTATTTGTCTAAATAAAGGAATAGAAATCATTTATAGATGCACATATGATAGTTTCTCCATGAAATCTAATAATTTTCCCAACTGAACACCAAAATATTTTCCATGCCCTTTTTCTTTTGAGCACATGGGATGCATATCGAAAACATTAGCATGCATAGGATCATACATGCATAATGAAAAGTTGTATGTCATATCCATAAAAAATGCATGTTCTACGGAGTATTTCGCTCCTTACTTACTTACTTACCTACTAACTACTTACTTACCTACTACTTACTTACTTATGTATTTACTTATTTACTTACTTACGCACACACACATTCACATAAATACATACATACATACATACATACATACATACATACATAAATACATACATACATACTTACTTCCTTACTTACTTACTTCCTTCCTTCCTTCCTTACTTACTTACTTACCCACTTATTTACTTATTTACTTACTTATGCACATTCATACATACATACATACATACATACATACATACATACATATTTCTATATATACACACACACACATACTTAGCTTCTTACCTACTTACTTACTTACTTACTTACTTACTTACTTACTTTCTTATTTATTTACTTACTTACTTACTCTGTTATTCAATTGCATACACACACACACTCATACATATGCACACATACATAGATACATACATACATACATACATACATACATACATACATATATATACATACATACATACATACATACATAAACAAATACATACATACATACATACATACATACATACATACATACATACATACATACAAACATACATACAAACATGCATACATACATACATACATCCATACATACATACATACATCCATACATACATATTGTACATACATGCATGCATATGCACATACATTCATACATACATACATCCATACATACATGCATGCATACATACATACATACATACATACATACATACATACATACATACATACATAAATACATACATACATACAAAAATACATACATACATAGATACATAAATACATATATTTATACATACATACATAGATACTTACTTAATCACTTATGTATTTACTTACTTACACATACATACATACATACATACACACATACATACATTCATAGACACATATATACTTACATACATACATACATACATACATGCATGCATGTATATATACATAGATACTTACATACATATAAGCATGCATACATACATACATACATACATACATACATACATACATACATACATACATACATACATACATACATACATACATACATACATACATACATACTCACATACATACATACATACATACATACATACATACATGCATGCATACATACATACATACATACATACATGCATACATGCATACATGCATACATTCATACGTACATACATACATACATACACACATACATACATACATACATGCATGCATACATACATACATACATACATACATACATACATACATATAAGTTTGATGAATGGAATAAAATATTATGCGATCTATGCATGGTGCTTTTACATGCATCAATAGAGGTTGCAATGATAGATTGAGAATTCAGTAATCATAAGGGTTGCTATAGTTGGCATGCACTGGTGTTGAGTTATTTTAAGTTTATCTTCATCAAGAAAACATGGAAAGGGAATAATTCATGCATGGATTGCTACAAAGATTAAAAATGGCATAGTAAAAAAATAGTTTTTTAAGCACTTCTCTAGATATTTTGCATGAATAAATCCATAGTGCATTTGACATTTATACATGCACGAAATTTTGCATCTTTAAGTATGCATACATGGAAAGGATGCATTTTATTGGCTTCAAAGTAGTTTAGAATATGGTTGATAAATTCCACTCCCTAGGTTGATGATTGAAAGTATTGGATCCATCATCTATACCTAAAACATAAGTTTACTTAGTTTTTGAAAAAAAGTCTTTTAACTCATCTATGTTATCTCCTAGTTCTATGTGGATAATATATAGAATAGAGATTAGATGTAAAAGATGCATGACATAGACACCTTCAAAGAACTTAGAGATAAGCCTTAAGAATTTCATTGAAAAAGGACAACTTGAAATATACATGTTGTTGATATATTTTGGTAGTGATGTGTGTGAACAAACTTAGGAGCACAGGAACACTTTTTTCCCTCTTTAGGAGGGTTTCCCCCTAGCTTGTATATACAACTATAACTTTAATGGGTTACTTATCTTTGTACATTCACTTTGTAATTCATTCAATGTTGTGGTGTGCTCCAAATTCTTCTTCTTCTTCTCACTTGCACTATTGTTTTGCTCCTTGAGACTTCAAACTCTTAAAACATTAGGGAAACCCTATGTGGGCCTTGTAAGGATCCCTATTTTTTAGGGATTAAGCTTAATTCTATTATTGTTTAAGGGAACAAAGTGCATTTAATAGCACACTTTTTAGTAGGTTGCAGTATGATTTTGTTAAATCTTTACTAGGCTCCTCTCTTTCTTCTTCTAGAGAGAGAGCAAGAGAATCTACTTTCCACATCAACAAACTCATGCACGTATTTGAATAAAAAAATGATTTTTCTAAAGGTCTCATTTTTTGTTTATATTTAATTAAAAGTGTCCATTTTTTAATATATATCTGAAAAGTTACTTTTTTGTCTCATTTTTTAAAGTTTCTTTTAGAAAAAGTATAATTTTCAAACTCCCTCTAAAAATAAGTATCACATCATCAGACGGACTAATTTATGTTAATGGTGGCCCTTTGGATCCCAAAAGGTTTAATAATAGAGATTAGCTAGGTTAAAATTTATAGAAATAGCACTTCATGATATATTTTCATGTTAGGCTGAAAGGTAATCTCTTGGATTTCAAAGAAGTACCCTAGAATAGCACTACCATCAATAGAGGATACATATAGGGCATCGGCCTTACTTACATGTGAATTTATGTGGAGAGGAAGCCACTCAAGTTCGTAGATGCTGAGGTAACAAGATTTCCCTTATTTGGAGATAATATGTCCAACATACATCTAGCTAATACTCTTATGTATCATGGAAGCAATAAGAAAATAGAGGACTACTATCATTTCATTAAGAAAAATTGCTATATAAAGATATGGATATTAAATACCTGAATAAAAAGAGAGTAGGTTGCATATTTGTTCATAAAAGTCTTGAGTGCAAAGAAGCTTGAGGAATTCAAAGAAGCTTTTCTCTAAGAAGGAGCTAGGCTGAAGGTAAAAAAACCTTGAGCTTGAGAGGGAGTGTCGATATTTTAGGTTAGTTGACAACAAAAAAACAAGATTGAGCATTAAATTGAAGGTCCAAAGGTTCTGTAAGGTTCCCAAGAGTCACAAAACTTGGAAAATTATCCAAATTTGAAAGTTCAAGCACCAAACTTAGGGTAATGGAAGGCCAAACAACAAATAACATGAAGCATCACCTTGGAAGGTGAAGAGTCACTTGTTGTGTATCCTGTGAGTAAATCAGAATATAAAAACCACTATAACTATAAAAAAATGTTGAAGAACAAGTGAGAGCACACCCCAAGGTTATATTAGGTTCTTTCTTAGAAAGTTTGTTTTGATGACATTGTTTCATCTACTTTACGTTTTTGAAATCTAATCGTGTAGTTTGTTTATCCAAAGTCTCATCTTCATTCTCTACATGAATGAGGAGATACAGTCAACTCTTGTTGTGTGTGTCAAGAATGTTCAATGTGTGATAGATTGTCTATCTTGCAGAAAACATTTGAAATAGATATCATTGTCCAAATTAAGAATTTTACATCTTATTAGAAAGAGCTGCTAGAAGTATGCAAAGTTGCATTATTGGTTGAAGCCTGACTTGAGATTAGTTTGCATTATTGGTTGAAGCCTGAATTGAGATGAGTTTGCATTTTGTTATTACTATGTCATAAGAGAATAGATCTTAGGAGGGTCCATGCACTTTTGCTTTATATAGGAAGTGTACAAATATTCCATTAAAGCACAATCCTTACCTTTGTTACATCCTATTTTTCATGTGAATACGCTCTTATTTGAAGGACCTTGAATATGCATATGAGCTTTGGCTTGCCCCATCATCATGGAAGATTTTAGAGCATGCCATGTAATCAGTTACATATCAATCATGTCATCATGGATCATTTTAGTAGAACCTTGAATACTACAAAAAACCTATGAAAAGAGGGGCTTAACATAGATATCCTTAATATTGCAAATGAAAATCTTGGGAGCTTTAAGGAGTCACTACCTTCAACACCCTATACTTATTCCATAGCCCTTTTGCCAGAAATACATGATGCATCTTATATGCCCACAATGGGAAATTAGTACCATAAAACTTATCCTCAAGAACCAATATGTGGAATACATCATTGATTTCAGCCACGACTGATGACTAAATACCCTAATGCAAAAAATTGATTGTATTTTATAAAGGTGAAGAAAAACACCCTATCAAGATATGTGGAACATGTAGCACACTTTGAGGCACTTGTATTGGCAAACCAAAAATTGTATATATGTTTGGCACAAAAGGACTTAATTTCCTCAACAATTGCTATGATAGTGTATGCAGAGGCCAAAACGAGCGTAGGGCAAAATCAAAGTAGTTCTAAACTCCTAGTGACTCCGAGTATGCTCACCAATTTTTGCTCTTTTATGAGACTATGATGGAATGGATGTTGAGGATGCCCTAGATGAACTGGCAACCTACTTTGATACCAATTGCTAGAGATGAGATCTATGGAAGCAGACAAACAACACAAGGAAGAACAAGAAGAAGCTTGGAGGACAACAAAATATTGAATGTACTACTAATTGAATGTATAAAGATAAGCCGGGGAAAAAACCTCATAAAGAGGGAAGAAACATAGGGAAGAAACATGCCCCAACGGTCCTATCTTTGTTCACACACATCACTACTAAAATGAATCAACAACTTGCTCTTGTATAGTGTTACAACATTGTAGTTTTTGAAAGAGCTTGTAGGACAATTCAGTTGTGGAAATGTGACACAAATAAACATATCTAGTTTACACAAGCTGGAATCTCCACCATCTAAATGTTTTTGGCTTGAAACTAAATTTCATGTTTACTAAAATATTTAGCTCTATTGATCATGATATCTGAAATATTCTTATGAACCATGCCTATGGAAAATTTTTGCGATAACGAATATTTGTTGATGTGCCAATCTTTGATGAGCTCAAGGTCAAAGGTATGTTCATGAAACGCTCTAAGCTGCTCATTTTTATTCCTATGGGTATATTTTGAAACATTGATTATTGAAGCTCATTGAAGGTGTATATTTTTTAATGCACATGTTGTTATTCATTTTGTAAGTAATGAAAATCAGGATTTTAGTTTTTGGAGTTGCACATTCTTGAACTATGATAGGTAATGGGGCCTTTGCTACTCATTAAAGTTTGGAACTTGCTAGAGGTTTGTTTTGGTAGGAAAGCAAAATCACAACTAGCTTCTAACTAAAAAAGTCTTCATTTTTCTTGGTATATTCTCAAACACTAGATATTGATTTTGATCTTTGATGGATATTTTTTTCTCTCATAGTTGAAAATCATAACTAGACTTTTGATTAAGAAAGAATAAGAATTCATTTCTCTTGGTATTTTCTTAAACAATAAATATTCCTATGAAGGTAAAGAGAGAAGCTCTATCGGAGGCTCTGGCACCGTGAGAGGAAGTGAACAGAGTAAATAAAAATCCTTGGCATTGTCTGATGAAGGCGAAGTGAGAAGCTCTATCGGCATGACAAGATTCTTGAAGTTATCGATACGCTCCCTAATGGGAGAAGTTCGGGTCTTGACGGCCCCACAAATGAATTTTTCAAGTCTTTTAGAGAGGTGGTGGCCACCCCATTGCACTTGGTTTGGCAAGAGGCCATTGCTTTGGATCCCCTTCCTCAATGCCTAAACAATTGTGTCATCAAGCTTATCCATAAAAAAGGTAACAAGAATAGGATTGAAAATTGGCATCCAGTCACGATGCTTCAATGGGGTACAAGATTATTGGAAAAGTAATTACCAATAGAATCTCTTGTCACTTGAAGAGGTGGCTTAACGAGGGTAAAAAAGGATTCATCAAGGGTATATCAATACTTGAAAATATTATTGATATTTGGGAAGGTCTAGATTTTGTTGAAGAGTCTAGGCAAGACATAGTATTCCTTAAAATAGACTTCGACAAAGCCTACGATTGGCTTGAATGGGACTTTGTTCTCCTATCCCTTAAAGACCTTGATTGTAGTAAAAAATTCACTCAGATGATTGATTCTTTGCTAGGGAACACATCGACACAAATAAGTATCAATGGGCAATTATCGAAAGCTATTAGATTAAAATGATCTATTAGGAAAGGATGCCCATTGGCCCCTCTGCTCTTTGCAATTTCCACAGAAGGTCTCAGCCATCTCGTGAAACATCACATGGAATTGGGACATATCAAAGGCCTTGCGCTGCCTCTCATCCACGGTCATATGATTATGAGACTCTTTGCAGATGACATGAATGCATTTGTGCATAATGATTTGACCATCATTAAAGCCCTTCACACTTTCTGTGAGGCATTTGGTTCCAAAATCAATCACTCCAAAATCGCTTTTCGAGCCATCATTGGATCCCCACTCCAATTGCTCGTTGACCAAGGTTGCCAAATTGTCCCTAGGAGCATGTCTTTCGCCTTCTGGGTATTCCATTGGGCTTTGGTGTCTTGATGGAGCAGTGATGGAATTGGGTCCTTTCCAAACTAGATAACAAGTTAGCGTATTGGAAGGGCATGCAAATCAACCTTGTGGGTTGTCCCATGGTAATTAATACCTTCCTCATCTCCTCAACCATTTATTTTCTCTCTTGTTGGAGACTGAAAGATCAAGAGCTAAGAAAACTAGAAAGAATCTATAGAAACTTTCTTTGGATGGGGGACCACAACAGAAGAGTGCTTCCCAAGATTAAATGGTCTACCTACATTAGCCAAAAGGATTGTGGGGTTTGGGCATTATGGATATTGAAGGCATGGCTGACAAGTGTGGCAAAATGGATCATTAGGGCTTGGAGCAATTGTGAGACCTCTTGGGCCAAGCTCATTTTTAGGAACCAGAGGGGTGTGGCTTCTTGGGACCTCCATGATGCTAAGAGACTCTAGAACAAGGGTTTTCAAACAATGGAAAAACCTCTAGAAACAAGATACTGGCTATCGATCAGATTTGAGGAGATAGACCCTAAACTAAGAGTGAACTTCGAAGAATGGACTCTCCTCTAGAGTAGATGCATCACTTGGGAACATTCAAAAACCCGACTCCTCATTGGGTGGCATCTTTCATGCCATGAGGTTCTTATGTGGCACAATGGCAATCACCTATACAAAATTCCTAGAATCAAGGTGAACATAGACTATCATATCACACTAAATGAGAAGTGGTCCCTATCGTGGACAAGGTTGAGTTGGGATTTTAAGTTCATGTCTATATGGCATCCCCTCATGGAGATCAAAAATCAGTTCTCATGTGGAAAATTCTCCACGGTGATATCTGGAGCAACCTAAAGGCTAAAAACATTTATGGGGCTCCACCGTGATGTAAGCGATGCCACAACTGCATCGAGGATCTGGGTCACATCTTCTTTGCTTGCCCCAAGTCTCACCTGCTTTAGCGGACCCTTGGGAATATTTTGAGACTGCAGCCACAAATCACTTGGAAACAAGTGCTGCTTGGTAAAGCGATTGGCTCTGGAAGATTTGGAGGGAGTGGTGTGCGAGCAATTTTAGACACCCCGTTAAAGAGAGGTCGATCGAGAAGTCCCTATTCCTCCTTGGAAAAAATCTCCAAGTGTAAGAGGCACCCACCCTTTAGGCATCATAAAGTGTTTCTCATCGAGAACAAAAATCTTAACTCCAAGTGGGTCCCCCATGAGGGGCATGGGAGGGTCATTAACCTCCTTTGTAATCACTTGAATGTTCTACCCCTACTTTGTGGGATTTGGGGGATCCCAAGGGCATTAGTCCCATTCACCTGTAACCTATTCCTTCTTTTTATTTAATTAAAGTCCGGGAGAGTAGGCGAAGGCTAAACTTCCTTTTGTTAAAAATATATATATATATATTCCTACTAATCTTTGAAGTTCATGCTGCTCATTATAAGTGTATGATACACATGCATATATGTTCATAATGTCTTTGAAGTTTCCCACTCTAAGTACTAGACGAAGTTTCTAACTATGAAGTACATTGCACAAGCATACATTTTCCTTATTCCTTCTCGCGAAAAGTGTATGATACACATAGAAATACATATTCATGTGGCCTTTAAACTTTCTTGTTGTGTTTTGTAAGTCGCAGATGTGGATTCAATCTGTGTATGCACACAACATAGACATACATGAATCTTATTAGTACTCACTATAAGAACACATAGGTATACAAATTCATAATGTATTTTAGTTTTCTCACTCTCAGTATTAAAAGAATTTTATAAATGTGTATGCACATTGCATAAAAATAAATTTTCCCTATTGATGCTCAATATAAATTTATGGTACACATATGCGTACATCCTCATAACTTCTTTGAAATTTCTCATTGAAAGTTCTATATTAAGTGGTTGTGGTGTATCTTGTGCTTGAAGCTGGTATTTTTTTGAAAGTGCTATTGTGTTCACATTTTCCCATAGTTGATTTCATAGTTCTTTTTTACTTGTGTTGTGCCATAACTGGATGGGAACTAATAGAAATTAGAAGGATGATGATAATCAAATAAATCACTTAAATGAAACGATCCATGGTTGACTCTGATCACCATTTTCCTCCTAAATATTCAATGAATCAACAATCTCAAATTTTCTTTTAGGCAAGAAGATTTACTTGTCACTGCTTAGTGCCCTTGCTTAGAAAACGTAAATAAAGAATATAATTTAGATACAAACATGCAATAGTCTTTATGTATATTTATCATCGATAATCTAAAAACTACATTTGAGTTTTTTTATCATATCTTCTCGAATCTCTGGTCATTCGAAAAACGTTTAGGATATCTATTTCCACAACTCAAATAGTTCCTCTTTTAGAAGCAAGTCTCTTTTGATATAGATGGCATTTTGAATGATGTTTTCAATAGATTTAAGTGAGTGTGGCACCTTATTTCATTTTAATGTGGGAAGAAGCTATTAGGTGAGTAACTTTTCCTGCACATACACGGGTATTAAACACATACACGAGTTAGTGAACTGGAGATCAACAAATTATGTGAATCTCGTAACATGTTCATTTTCGTTTTTGAGTATTAGGTATGATGCACATGTTTCTTCCTATGCTATATGATACATCAGCCTTGGAAATGGCATCTTCTTTAGATTTTACATTGTAAGCATTTCCACACTTTTTTTTAATTTTTTCTTAGTTTTTTATTTTTTTGCTATTCATTTTGGAAGAAATGAAAATCAAGTTCGATTGTTCAAAGTTGTACAAGTGTAGTCTGAGGCAATGTTTTCTTGAACTTTGATAGGTATTGGGGACTTGGTTGCGCATCAAAGCTTTGTAATTGTTGGAAGCTCATCCTTGTAGGAAATCGAGATCACAATTGCTTCTGACTAAAAATAAATAAGTGCTCATTATTATTGGTATTCTCGCAAACGCTAGATATTGTTTTTTATGTTTGATGGAGATTTTTTGTTAAGGACTTGAAAATCATAGCTAGACCTTTGACCAAGAATGGATAAGCATTCATTTTTCTTGGTATTTAATAAAACATTGGGTATTGTGACAACGATTTGAAGTTGATGTTGCACACTATAAGTGTATGCTACACATGCATGCGTATTCATAATTTCTTTGAAATTTCCCACGATAGGTACGAGATGAAATTTCTAACTATGTATGTACACTACACATGCATACATGTTCCCCATCGCATACATATTCATAGCGTCTTTGAAGTTTCTCATTTTTCTTATTGCTACTCACTTTAAGCTCGTAGAGGTATACCTATTCATAATTTCTACTAGTTTTTCATTATAAGTATTAGATGAACATATTTGTGTATGCACATTGTAGAGACATACATTTTCCCTATTACTTCTCACTATAAGTTTATGATATACACATGCATACATATTCATAATGTCTTTGAAGTTTCTCACTATAAGTACTAGATTTAGTGGTTGTGGTGTTTCTTATGATTGAAGCTTGCACTTTTTTGAAGGTGCAAATTTGTCCATCTTTTTTCATAGTTGATTTCACTTTTCTTTTTGAATTACATTGTGCCAAAACGTTGGCTAGGGAAGTAATAAAAAATAGAAGGATGATGATAAGAAAATAAATTGTAACTAACTAAGAGCATAGGACCACCACATGCTTGAGAGATGAATCTGCTCCCAACCTTATGCCTCTATATATAACTATCAAATCAATAGGAGCAGAAATGTAACAGGAGTCCACAAGTACATGTGCGATCTCCACCACTTCTTTAGTAACTTCCACTAGAGTCCACTAGTGGTAGGTGTCACTACAACATATCATGGGCATAACAACACTAGTCATATGGACAGTCACACCCCTGCATCGGTATGATCATTGGAAATGCTTGGGAAGACCACATTATCACACTGATAGTCATTTGATCATCAGTATAACCATTAAAGCATTTTTGCTGGTATATCCATCAGAAGGTACCGATATATGCATGCATTGGTATAGGCATTAATATAAGCGCCGATATAAGCGTTGGTAAATTATTGGAAATATAGAGGCCTATATCGAGGACTATATCGACAACGTGTTTTAACATAACCAAACCCAAGAGCAAAAAGTGAACTTTTGCTACTGTTTTGAACTGTGTACTGCGAGTTTCGAGTTTATGCATGTTCATACATTGTGCTCATCCACCTGCATTGTAATCATCTTGTGCACACACACACACAGAGATCTCTCTCTCTTTATGCACATACATATACACACATGGCACATATACATACACACATATACATGTTTTGCGTCTAGGTCTTTAGGATTAGGGTTTTAAGGTTTTACATACAAACACATATGCATACACACACATACATACACACATGCATACATATACATGTTCTAGATTTAGGTCTTTAGGAATAGGGTTTTAGGGTTTTTACACATGCATACACATATATACACATATACACATACACATGTATATACACATGCGTATACACATACATGTTTTAGGTTAGGTCTTTAGGTTTAGGGTCTTAGGGTTTTTACACATGCATACATATATATACACATATACACACATAATACATTTACACACACACACACACATATATATATATATGTATATATATATATATATATATATATATATATATATATATATATATATATATATATATATATATATATATATATATATATATATATATATATATATATATATATATATATATATATATATATATATATACAAACACACATGCATACACTCACATACACATACACACATACAACACACATATACATGTTTTACGGTTAGGGTTTTGGGCTTTTACATACATACACACATATACACACGTAATACATATACACATACACACATATATATGCACATGCATACAAACATATTTCAGAATAGGTTTTTAGTGTTTTTACATGTGCATACACATAAATACACATATACTCACATAATACATACACACATACACATGCATATACACATGCATACACACTTATACATGTTTTAGGTCTAGGTCTTTAGGATTAGGGTTTTAGGGTTCTTACACATGCATACACATATATACACATATACACTCATAATACATATACACCTATAGATATATATACACATGCATACATGCACATACACATACACATCACATATACATACACACATATACATGTCTTAGAGTTAGGGTTTTAGGATTAGGACTTTGGGTTTTTACATACATACACACATACATACACACATATACACATGCATACACACATAATACATACACACACACACACACACACACATATATATATATATATATATATATATATATATATATATATATATATATATATATATATATATATATATATATATATATATATATATATATATATATATATATATATATATACATATATATATATATATATATATATATATATATATATATATATATATATATATATTCACACATGGTTTTTGAATTAAACTAGATATATATAATTAAATATTTAAGGAATAAAGTTTTAGGTTTAATATTAATATATATTATCATATACATATATAAATTAGGGGGAAAAGTAGAATATATAATCAATAGATAAAAAATAGGATTTTAGTATAGATAAAAAAATGTAAGGAGCTAGGTTTTTTAATTAAATTAAATATATATAATTAAATATATAAAAAATAGGGTTTTACATTTAATATTAGTATATATATAATCAAGTGGCTCCAGTAGTCAACATATGTGTTTGACACCACATCGTGATACAAGTGCTAGCCCATCTCGTTCGTCCTGTCATTCGAGGTCACACTCTAGAGGAGCAGGTTCTAGAGGTGGATCTACAAGTGGCCCTAGAGGAAGTGGATGTTGTGGAGGCAGTGTGATGGATGTTGTGTCTCCCTGTTCTACTCCTAGAACGAGTACCTCAGATGTAGGTATGCCACATAGTACACCACATACACCTTGGGGTGCTCATGACCATGATGACTCCAAGGTGTACTGTATACGTGATGGATGCAACCAAAAAGGCCATGCATTAGCGCATACACGAGTACGGGCCAGCACTTGGGCACCCTATTGTCAGCATAGAGTGGATGATGCACATGATGCATGAGGTGATGTCCCATCAACGATTAGAGGCTTATGAAACTTTTAGAGCAAGCTTATCAAAGCCTGTATGGACCATTTTTAGACGTTGAGGAGTGGGATATGATACATGATAAGCAACAACAGACTCTTGATTGATATCGTATGGTTAGATGCTGAGGAGTGGGATATGATTCCTGATAAGCAATAACAAACTCTTGACTGATATTGTCAGCAGTGAGATGCGACAACCACACATCTAGATAGGATTAGAGCCTCACATTTGGGTAGTGATAGGTATGGCACTATACATCATGAGTTTGTAAGTATCATTTTGATGATTGAATTTACTTCGGTGTTAAGCACATCATGTATGTTCATCTAAATTTTTGCATATTTGTTGCAGGCATTGGCAATGGGTCATCCTCCGACACGAGCAGAGGAGGCTTATGGATATCATCATGGATTGGTTGGACTGTTGGAGGACCTGATGGGACGTGGTGTGGTCATTTCATGGGAGCATCTATGATGAGGTGAGCTTATAAACCTACTTTGGTATTTTCTAGTTGTTTTTTATAAATATCATGTCAGTTTCTCTCATTTCATGAATGTGCTTTGTTACAAGATTGCAGATATAAATGTTCTGTTCTCTTTGGGCATGTGTGTAGTAGTGATGTGCCATAATTTGTTTTTGTCTCATATATGGAAATGATGCACCACAACAACATGATAATGTTGTTGCAACAAGAGACAACACACTCTGCCTAAAAACATTTTTGCACGTATGGATGTCAGTAGCAATGGTATGAACATCGATATGCGGAGTAACATACCGATGCCTATACCGGCACTTTTGCCCTGGTACATACCGATGTTTATATCGATGAATATGGTACCGATGCTTATACCATCGATTATACCATTGGCTTGCAGATACTTATCGAGGTCTATACCGGTGTGTATATCAACAAGTATACGGATGGTCTTTGGTAATTACCAATGCCTATACTGACATCTATACCGACCCTTATACCAACATTATTGTATCGGTGCATATACCAGCGCATATATCGATGTCGGACCAAAATTGCACCCATGTATTTGCACTAGTATAAAGCCCCATATGCCCCTCATATGTTGTAGTGTGTACTATCCACTCAAGTAAAGTCTCATTGGACTCAAGTTAACTCATGTTAACTAGAGTTAGAATGCTCAAGGGGTCTTTGGGCAAAACTCTCTCTCGATGCTCCCCCATGGGGGTTGAACCCATGATCTAGTCCTCCCTCCCAATGTTGAGACTTAACCACTAGGCTAAGTGGATTACTTGTTTTAGAGAGGACATAAACCTATGCTTAAGTCTAGTCTCGAGATCTTTGGCCATACACATAAGTGATGAAAGAGTATCCGATTTCATATTTTTTTGAACCGGCTAGACACTCGGATCATAGACATTACTTTATAATATAAGTCACTCAAATGGAAAATAAGACTTTTCAAATGTCTAATAGTATGAAATGTTAGGGCATTGATTTTTTTTTTTTAATAGAATTGAGGTTTGTGTGTATATATGCAAGGAGGGAGAGAGAGAGAGAGAGAGAACCTTGAACTTCGTTTTCATATAAAAGGAAGTTTGGCCTTAGCCTACTCTCTCAGACTTGTATTAAATAAAGAAAAGGAAAAGAACAAGTGAAGGGAACTAGTGACCATGGGACCCCAAGTCCCATAGAGCTTGGGAAGGACTTACATGGTTTAGATGGCATTACAAAGAAGGTTAATCACCCTCTCATCACTCTCATGGGGGCCCACTTGGGTTTAAGCTTATTGTTGATCAAAAGGAGCACTTGATGATGCCTAAAGGGGGGGTTTCTTGTAGTTAGTGATTCTTTTACTGAGGAGGAACAACAGTTTCTCAATCGACCACTCTTTGGGGGAGTCACCAAAGTTATAAGCACATCTTTCCCACTAGATCTTTCACAGGACCTCCCCTCTTATGGCATTCTAGAGAGTCACGGAGCATCCGATCGTTTCTCCCAGCAAAGCTTGCTTCCAAATGATATGTTTTTGTAGTCTAGTTTTCTTTCCGACAATTTGCCAAAGCCTGTTGGAGTTGGGACAAGTAAAGAAGATATGAGAAACATCTTTGATGGACTGGTAGCAGTGATTGCACCATGGAGGGACCCACATATTTTGTTAGACTTAAGGTTGGTACGAATACCACGATGAAGAATTTTCCATAAGAGGACATACTTTTTTATCTCTATGAGAGGGTGTTAGATAGCCATGAATTTCATGTCCCATCGAAGTCGCATCCATGACATGCACCACTTCTTGTTAAGGGTTAATGTGATAATCAATGGTTTCTTTGATGTTGGGGACTTTTGTTAGGCAATTATCATTGTGCCATCTGACACCAAGCAGGCTCGACATGTCGTGCCCCATAAGAAGGCGAACTTTAGAGCGGTCCCAGGAAAGACATCTACTTTGTAGAGTATTCCATTCTTCATACGTAATGTTGGCACTAGGGTCAATATCCTCAAAGTTGATCCACTAGTTGGTGTCTTGTTTTGAGAGATCTTTCCATTTTTTCAAGACTTTGTTCCATAGCCTCTCGACAATTTGAATGTTCCAAGATTCCACATTCCATATACCATGGATCGGAAACCAAATAGAGTTGTTATGTCTGATACCAGCCCCCCACTTCTAATCTTCACTGATTCTTGTGAAGCTTTTAACTTTATTCCAACTCTTCCATAGGGAGGACACAAGCTCCGAGCGTTTCGGGGAAATCGGGATCGGGGAAAACAAAAGGGTCAGAATGTCAAGATTCTTCCAATTTGTGAATCCCACGAAAGTCAACTTGTTCTTGTTTCTAAAGATCATCTTGGCTCAGGACGCCTCCTCATTGCACCATGCATTAATCATCCATTTTGTCGCAGGTTTGTTAGCCATACACCCAATGTCCTGAATGCCAAGGCCCCCATTATCTCTTTGGCTAGAGCAGATGGACCACTTGATTTTGGGCACTCCCCTCCTATTGTGGTCGCCCATCCAAAGGAAGTTTCTGCAAATACTTTCGAGTTTTTATAGCTCTTGCTCTTTCGATCTCCAACAAGAGAGGAAGTTAATGGTACATGAAATGAGGAACATGTTGATAACCATTGCGTGACCAGTGAGATTGATTTGCATACTCTCCAAAAGTTTAACTTGCTTTCGAATCTGGCCAGGACCCAATTCCAACGCTGCTCCAAAGAGATGCCAAATCCCAAGGGGATCCCAAGAAGCCATAAAATTTGGTTTGGAGGAATATTTTGACAGCCATGAACAAAGAGAAATTCGGGTTGCATCCTGACAATAGCTCTAAAAGAGGTCTTTGAGTGGTTGATTTTGGAACCAGAGGCTTTGGAAAAATTATCCAAGCATCTCCAAAACATCTCCAGGCTGGTACTATCAGTGGATAAACGCGTTCATATCATTGGCAAAACGTCTCATGGTGATTTGGTCGTGGTCACGAGGCAATCGGAAGCCTTTGATATTACCTACTTCCACATGTTGTTCCGCAAGCCAACTAAGCCCTTCCGTGGCAATGGAAAAGAGAAGGGGACCCAATGGGCACCCTTGTCTAATCAATCTTTTTAGTTTGATTGCCTTCAAAAGCTGGCCGTTAACATTAAATTGACTCGACACGTTTCCCATAAGGGTCGAGATCATCTTGGTGAATTTTTTACTACATCCGAGGTCTTTAAGAGACCGTAGAATATAGTCCCATTCTAGCCTATCATAAGCTTTGTCAAAGTTGACCTTGAGGAGAGATCATTGACTTTATTGATGGCCTTCCCAAAGGGAAAAGCCCGGGCCTAGACAGGCTCACTAATGAGTTTGTTAAGGCTTTCAAGTTGGTGATCTCTACCCCTTTGTTTGGTCTCAACAATGGCAAACATGGGAAAAGAACAGAATTGAGAACTGGCATCTGATTGTGATGCCTTTGTGAGTATTATTAAATTTTATATAATTAGTTTATTTTTATGGATGTTTTAATTGTTTTAATTATTTATGTTTGTTATATGTAACACAGGAGTATTATGGAGAGGCAGATATGGATGAGCTGGACAGAGACACACAGGAGGGACGATCTCAATTGTCACAAGGTGCTCACACAGATACATCAGATCATGCGGATGATCAGGATGATGAGGATGAGGATGAGAATGATCATGATGCTGATGATGATGATGATGATGATGATGATGATGATGATGATGATTAGGATTCTTGATTATGACATTGGATTATTTGTATTTACATTGATATATATATATATATATTGTTCATTTCAGTTATGTTTTGAATTGTGTGTACCATATTAAGTACTCAAAAGTTTTGTTCTATTGATTGTTATTATTGTTTATATTAAGCATATGTTTTAGTACTTTAATTATATAATTCACTCATATGTGTGTATCTATGTGTATGTATATGTGTGTAATATGTGTGTGTACGTATGTGCATGTATATGTGTGTAATATGTGTGTGTATATGAATGTATGTACATATGTATATGTGTATATGCATGTATGTGCATGTGCATGTGTAAGTGTATATGTGTATATGCATGTATGTGCATGTGCATGTGTATGTGTGTGTATATGTATGTATGTGCATGTGCATGTGTAAGTGTATATGTGTATATAAGTATGTGCGTGTGCATGTGTATCTGTGTGTATATGTATATGCATGTATATGTGTAAGTGTATGTGTTTATATATGTGTGTATGTGCATGTATATGTGTATATGTATGTATGTGCATGTGTGTGTGGATGTGTATATGTGTGTGTACGTATTTGCATATATATATATATGTGTATATATGTGTATGTGTGTGTATATATACATATGTGCATATGTATGTGTATGTGTATAAACATATACAAATGTATGTATATGCATGTTTATATGTACGAAACATGCATATGCATGTGGATGCATTTCCATTTGCATCCATGGGCATGCATGTGGATGTGCATATAAATTTATTTAAGCATATGTTAATATGTGTATGTATGTGTATATATATATATATATATATATATATATATATATATATATATGTATATATATATATATATATTTATATTTATATTTATATTTGTATGCAATAATGCATGCATGCAAGTCTTTTTATGTGGTTGTAGAAATGTTTGTGCATATGCATGTGTATGTGTGTGTATGTGTAAGTGTATGTGCACAGGTATGTGTGTGTATGTGCATGTGTATATGTGTGGACATGCATATTCATCATGTATAAGTGTATATGTGCATATCAATAAGTGTGAATATGCTAACTAATGAAAATAGCACAATTCAAATGATATACAAAGAATGGAAATTGTACTTACAATAGTTAGCTATACTTTTTTCTTGGTTAGCTTCTTGAATAACCTGCAATAAAGAGAGAGAGAGAGAGAGATAGAGAGAGAGATAGAGAGAGAGAGAGAATTCAAAGAGAGAAAGAGGTAGAAAGAGATAAAGAGAGACAGAGAGAGACAATGAGATAGAGATTAGGCAAAACAATAATTCTTCATATACTTGTTTCAGCTCGTAAGCCCAACGCAATTGCGAACGTTGGAGATCTCTTTGATCAGATGTGTGAACATGTCGATGGAAGAGCCTCCAATGTTTTAATTCTTTTTTGTCAACAGACCATCCTGAAAGTGATGATAAGGCAGCGTAAAAAGTACTCGAACTGGTGTCACATAAGCGACGTTTGCATTGCTTATGCGATGCTTTTTTGCACATCCCGTTGCGCCACACGTCGAAATAAATGTTGTTTAACATCGTTTAATCGATGATCTATGCACAACGCTTCTTGCGATGCTTTTTGCAATTTTATAGTGACAAAATTGTGTCACCTTAACCGCTGCTATGCACCCGTATTCCTTGTAGTGTCTAAATTCCAATGCACGATAAATTTATTCATGCAAAATATCCACAAAAGCACTTAAAAAACTATCTTTTTACTATGCCATTTTTAACCTCTCTAGCAATCCATGCATGAATTTTTCCGTTTCCATGTTTTCTTAATGAAAATAACCTTGAAATAACTCAACACTAGTGCATGCCAACTATACTAACCCTTATGATTATTGAATTCTCATTTTGTCATTGCATCCTCTATTGATGCATGTAAAAGAATCATGCATAGATCACATCATATTTTATTCCATTCATCAAAGAAACAAAATATATGCTTCTTAAAAATCATGTGCATGGTTCCAAATCTTTGCCTATAATCATGCAAACACGATTTCAATATGGGCTTATGCTGCCCTTTTTTTCTCACATATGTCCATTGCGGTATACAAAGTAGCAAAATACTACATAGAACATGCATTTTTGATGGATGTGACATATAACTTCTCATTATTCTTGTATGATCCTATGCATGCTAACGTTTTTGTTGTGCATCCCTTATGCTCAAAAGAAAAAAACCATGGCAAATATTTTAAAGTTCATTTGGGAAATTATAAGATTTCATGGAGTGCATCTGTAATTGATTTATATTCCTTTATTTACACAAACAAAATTCCATATATTCCATCCTTTGTTCTCTATCGCTTGAATACTATAATACTATGAAAATAAATATGGAATAATCTTAGCAATAGAAAGAGACAAGTTTGTATACTTCCTTGGCTATGTTTCAAAAAGATGAACCATTCGGTTATATCATTCTATCCTTCCAATTGAGTTTAATATCTTCAAGTTAACTTGGATCTTTGATCCTTTGGCCTCAAAAATCTTAGAAAGCTTGATAATATGTGTACCACATGAATTGTAACATCATGATTCATGTGATCTCAAGTCTTTAGGGAGGCACCAATAGTTCATATGGTTTCCATAAAAGGAAAGCAAAGAAATGGTTCCAATTAGTGGCCAGGGTGCTCTTGTAGAGAACAAAAGTTGGAGGAGAGAGGTGGACGTAGAAGGGATGCAATCAAAGAAATGTGGGCACACATGATGTGTATTAGAGCTCAAGGGGGGACAAAGATGTCAAAGAGAGGCACACATGGGTAGTATTGTCCAAAATACAACATGAAAAAGAGATAGAATGACTACATATACATACATATACACATACATACATGCACTAATACATGTGTACACACACACACACACACACATATATATATATATATATATATATATATATATATATATATATACACGCATGCACACATGTATGTACATATGTACATACATACATACACACTATACACGCAAACATGCATACACATTTATGTAAGTACATACATATGTACATACACACACACACACACACACACACATATATATATATATATATATATATATATATATATATATATATATATATATATATATATATATATATATATATATATATATATATATATATATATAAATGTGCATATACACACATACATACACAAATAAACACACATATACATACACACATACATACACATTTATGTAAATACATGCATACATATTTTTGTGGTTCTTATCACATGCACCAAAGGATAAACTAAGTACCTAAAAGATTACCAAGCCAACTTTCCAAGAATAACTAAACTCACAAGGGGTGAGAGATGCACGTATCCAGCCAACAAACGCCACCCATATTTTCTTCTAAAGCTGAATGGTTTCTATATAGAACATCACCTATGATGTTTAATTCACTTAACTATTCTATCCAACTGAACCTGGTCTTGACATGAGTTCAAATAATCTTCCATATTCAACTCCAAGATTTGGAAAGCAAGGAGGAAGAATTGAAACTCTCTGTAACCGATTCATCTTCTAACTAAAGTGATTTGATTCAAACTAGATGAGACTCAAAACTTCAAATATTTATTCTAGTCAAGCGTTTGAAGCATTATTTTTTAAACCATAATCCATCTACACAACTCTAATGGTAGAAAACATCAATGTCTCGAGCCACCTAGCTTTATAATTGTTTGGTGATGTTTTACTTTACTCAAGAAATAATGATACTTTAGCTATCTTGATAACTAAAATAATCCCTTTTCCAAACTTTTGAGACTCTTATATACTAGAATACCAATCTTGTATTCATTTCTAACTTCATGAGATCGATTCACATCATTTTATTATCAACAAGGTGCTTGGTCTAACTTTCCTTGCAAGAAAGGATCTATGCATTATTTTATTATCAACAAGGTGCTTGGTCTAACTTTCCTTGCAAGAAAGGATCTTTGCATTATTTTCAAAAATCTGTGTAGCATTTCGAGTAAAAAGTAAAAAATCCTTACTTGAAAGTCTCTTAAATTAAGTGGGATTATTCTAGTCATACTAAAAGAACTTTATTTAGTGCTAGAGTTTATTGACCTCCAAAATATAGCTAGAAGTAGGTGGGACCCCCTAGGAACAAGTTGGCCTTCTCACAAACTTCATCACAGAAAACTAGTCATGCTTGCAAAGCCTTACTGCTGTGCACTCACTAAGAAGTTTCTAAAACTGTTTTAGCTACATATAATAGAGACCAAGAGCTTTCCAAGGAGCCAAAGAACACTTAATTTGGATAAATACACAAGGAGATATGACCTCTGCAAGTTTGCGGTTTAATGGAGACCTTCAGCAAGGGTGAAATCGAGAATACACAATACTTGTAGAGAAAACTGTTCCCAAGTCAGACATCCAATTATTATGAAACTTAATAATATGAAAGTAGAGAGTAAGAGCTTTCCAATGAGCTATCAAACATGTAATTTGGATATATATTGAGGGAGATACAAGCTCTGGAATCTCTGCAATCTCTGCATACAAAACTACAGCAGCGTAGAGATACACATGTGACTCTCTTGGACTTCCCACGAGATCACGACTTCTCCCCTCTTTTTATAGCATCGGGAACTAATATAAAACCTTCTTAATACATATAAATTCTTGGTAGACACTTGGGCGGAGGTATTACATGACTCAAGTGCTGAAATAAGCAAAGTATTGATGTACTTTGAGAACTAGCCACATCGACCTTCCACGAGGACACCACTGCAGCTCCCTTGTGACTCACTAATTTGACTCACCATGTTCTAGAACTCACGTGGTATTTTCGCTATATTTTATGAATAATATGAGCCTTCTTGAAGTATTTGAACACTTCCCAAAGGTATTTACATAATTTGAAACTTGTACCATACGTAAAACAAATGTTCGCAACATTCTCCCCCTCAAGTTTCAAAGGGTATTTCCTTCATGCCAAGAATATAGTTGAATCTTTCAAGCTTTTGTCCATCCAAGTATGTGATGAAACAAAAGAAACTTGTACTTCATTGTTTATGGCCTTCTCTCAAACATAATGATAGTGTACCTCTATATGCTTTGTTCTAGCATGGAAAATAGGATTTGAGGTCATATGAATGCTTCTCAAGTTATCCCCATATATCAGTGGTACATCAACCTGCACATTCAAGTCATGAAACAACTTTTTAAAACACATAACCTCATTAGTAGCCAATGCTAAACCTCTATACTCAGCCTCTTTAGAAGATAAAGCAATTGTAGGCTGTTTCTTTGAACTCCATGTTAATGTCTTGTTTCCTGCTATTGCCACATATCCACTTGTGGATCATCTATCATCCTTGCGTCTAGCCCAATCTGCATCACTAAAGACTTTAAGAGTTAGATCAGCATCATGACTATAAAATAATCCTTCGTTCATGGTACCTTCCAAATACCTAAGCACTCTTTTCGATGCATGCATATGAGGTACTCTAGGTTCATGCATAAACTGTGACAATACTCCCACTGCATAGCATATATTAGGTCTAGCTTTTGTTGCATAAATCAAAGATCCTACCATGGATCTATATGCATTCATATCATGCAACTCATCACCTTCCTTTGCACTCAACTTTACATTACATTCCATTGGAGTAGAAACAAATTTACATTCCTACATACCAAACCTTTTCAGCATATCACATATATACTTTCTCTGTATCAACCACATTCCCTCATCGCCATACACAATTTCAATCCCAAGAAAGTATCTAAGCAAACCAAGATCTGAAATTTTAAATTCCTTTCCCAAATTACCTTTTATCTCTTCAATTGCTTTTGCATCATTCCCTGTAATCAACAAGTCATCCACATAAATGCATACATAGACACACATGTCATCTACATGTTTTACATAAAGTGAAGGATCAGCATGACTTGCTGTGTATCCTTGCAGCATAAAATATTTTACCAACCTTGCGTTCCATGCCCTTGGTGCCTGTTTAAGACCATACAATGCCTTCTTTAACCTGCATACATGATTAGGACATTTTGCATCCACATGACCATCTGGTTGTGACATATACACTTCTTCACTTAACTCACCATTAAGAAAGACATTCTTTATATCAAGTTGATATATATTCCACCTTTTACTTGCAACTAAAGCCAACAAAGTTCTCACTGTTGCCATGTTTGCTACTGGACTAAATGTTTCCTCATAGTCCAATCCTTGACTTTGATTATATCCTTTTGCTACAAGTCTAGCCTTATATCTTGACACACTACCATTACTATTTCTTTTAATCTTAAAAACCCACTTGCAACCAATGACCTTTTGTTTTGGTGTCTTTGGAACTAAATTCCAAGTCTTGTTATCCTGTAGTGCTTTCATTTCTTCTCTCATTGCTTTCTCCCACTTTTCATCTCCTTTTGCCTCATCATAACATGTGGGTTCATTTTCTTGCTCAACTTTTGTCATAAAAGCATAATGAGTATTCATAAGTATATCTTTGAGGTTGCTTACTCACTCTTGAATTTCTTCTTACCTCCAATGCAGATGCTCTTCCTTTCTTATTAGGAACCTTTGATGATTCTCCATACTCACATACATCACTAATTTCTTCTCCTTCATCATTAACTTCAGTAAGTTTGAGTTTACCTTTACTTTTTAACACTTGGAGGTGACTCTTGCCTTAATCTTCCATTGAAAGGTAGCTCTCTTTCTTCATCAAAACCACTTTTCTCATCACTTAAACTTCTTATGGGCTGAGGTGAGCACTCATCTCCTTCACCTGTATCTTCTTCATCTCCATTTATGACCTGCAAACTTTTCTTATCTACATACCATGAAAGTGATTCATCAAAGTTTACATCTCTAGAAACAACCACCTTATTGGTATGAGGATTATAACATCTATACCCTCTTTGAGTATCTGCATAACCAATAAATATACACTTTTCTGATTTCACATCAAGTTTTGATCTCACTTCACTAGGTACATGTACATAACGTACACAACCAAATACTTTCAAATGACTTACACTTGGTTTCATTCCATGACATACCTCATATGGTGTCAAATGATGAACTCGAGCAGTAGGTACCCTATTCATAATGTACACACTTGTGCTAAGATCTTCAACCCAAAAAGAATTAGCCAAACACATATCATTTAGCATGCTTCTAGATGCTTCTGCTATGCTTCTGTTTCTTCTTTTTGCGACTCCATTTTGTTGTGGAGTATACATGCATGTAACTTCTCTTTTGATACCTTCATCATACAAAAAATCAGTAAAAGCTTGAGAGAAATACTCTCCCCCTCCATCGGATCTTAGCTTCTTAACATATCTTCCTGTTTGCTTCCTGACAAATGATTTAAAATTTTTGAAACATTCAAAGACTTCACTCTTATTTTTAATGAAATACACAAATGTCATTCTACTATGATCATCAATGAATGATACATAGTACTTATTACCAACCAAGGATGCCTCTTTAGTAGGACCCCATACGTCCGTATGTATAAGATCTAGCAATCTAGTGCTTACATAGCTTGAATGCTTGAAAGGCTCTCTACTCTGCTTACCCATTTGACATGCTTCACAAAGATGTACCATATGTTTCTTAGTAAGATCAGGTAATCCTTCAACAATCCTCTTCTTTGATAGCTCCTTTAACCTATGTACATTCATGTGTCCAATCCTTTTGTGCCATAGATCAAGTTGTGCTATTCGATGCATACCATAAGAGAAATAGTTTGTATGATTTGGGTTTACCTTGAATGTAAACAATCTACATTGTTTTTGACCTCTAGCAATTAACCTCCTTTGCTTTGGATCCTCAATGAAGCAACCTGCATGATTAAATCTTATTTGCAAACCTTTTTCTACCATTTAACCAACTGACATCAAATTCTTAGTGATCATTGGCACATAAAGTACATCCTTCAAGCAATTTTTCTTACTCTTATCCTGCATAACAACATCTCCAACCTGCATAATCTTATGTGTTGTATCATCTCCTATTTCAACATGACCTTTACATAAGGGATTATGCATATTAGAAAACCATGAAGCATCATGTGACATATGGTTAGAGCAACCACTATCCACATACCATACATCACTATTTCAATTCATCTTAGTTTCTACATTCATCATAAGAAGAGAATCATAATCATCACTTTTACCTTCAACTGCATAATTTCCTTGTTGTTTACCTCTCCTTGAATAGCCTCCTCTTCGATTACTGTTGGGAAAGATGGATGGATGATCCAGGAAACTGAGTAGGTACTGCTAAACCTACTTTGTAGCAGACCTCTCTTGCTTTAGACTTGATTAGTAGACTTCCTTAGCTTTCCAATGACACCAAGAAATGGCCTATGTCCTTTGGAAATGATGTGTGCAATGATTGAATCAAAACAGATAACTTTGGAAGTCACAAACTCAAGAAAACCTTCTATTTTGGTCTTGACACCTGCTGAATGTTTTGCTCAGTGTGACCAACACAGTAGCAATTGATAAAATTCCTTCTAGGGGTATTCAATTAACTTATTAAGCTACCATTTTCAAGTGGAATGATGTAAAATGACAAACTATACTCAGAGAAATTAATTTAGAAAAATTAGCTATACTCCCGACTTTTGAGGACTGTAGCAGAAATAGACCACTGAGCACCTCGACGCCGCTTTCTCTGAATCTGCTGAATGGAATGTATTAAATTTTTGATAGCATGTAGTAGACGTCACGATGAATCCAACAAGCTTTGAATCACTGAATTTGGAGTAGTATTGACTGAGATATGCCCTTGACAAGTTGACAGACTTTGAGTAGACTAGTAGAGAACACAAAGATGAATGATGTAAATGTATCTATTGATTAACACTTGTGTACAATCCCATTGGCATGGATAGCATTGCCAAATGGTGTATAGAGGTGTAGGCTATGGTATAGTCCTCACACACACTCAATTACAGAAGAATGAAGCTCGGGACTGAAGTGATCTACCGGCGACTTTTCCAAGTACATTTTTATAGGATATGTGCAAAAATTTGAATTCAAATTCAAATTTTGGCTTCCTATGATCAAGGTCCTAAAAGCTTGGAGATATTCTCTCAATCAATTAGGCTAATTTTTCCACGACTCACTTTGGTAGGTGATTACAAAAGATTCCAAGTCATTTTGACTTTTACAAATGAGATAAAGTGGTAATTAACCACTAGCATATGTTCCTATGGTTCTTCATGTATGTAGAGTCTTCATGATAACTTCCAAGCCAAATGTGTAGGCTTGTGATTTACACCAACAGCTCCCCCTCAAGCCAAACATTTTGGCTTAAGTCTTCATTCTCATTCTTCAAGTATATCCTGCAATCAACTCATAGATTTGAACCTGCAAAGTTTGGTCCCATCCAAAGATTTAGTGAGCAAACCTGCACATTGCATGTTGGTTGACACATAGGTCAACTGAATATCTTTGCTTAGTAACTTCTCTCTCACATAATGATAATGAACTTCTATGTGTTTTGTTCTGGCATGATAGATAGGATTAGCTGCAAGGTGAAGAGAACTTGTATTATCTCCAAAGATAATTGGAGGCCTAGTATATAAGCCCAATTCTGTGTACAAAAGCTTAATCCAAATTGCTTCTTGAGTGGCATTAGCTAGCCCTCTATATTCTGCTTCTGTAGAAGACAATGCAATAGTTGGTTGCTTCTTTGCAGACCATGAAATTGGTTTGTCACCTGCAAAAGAAATGTATCTTGAAGTGCTTCTCCTATCATCCTTGCATCCTGCCCAATCTGCATCTGAATAAACTTTTATATCAATATCCGAAGTGTAAGGAAAATACAAACCATGGTTCTGTGTACCCTTGAGATACTTCAAGATTCCTTTGGCAGCCTCTAAGTGAGGTATCCTTGTCTTGTGCATAAATTGACTTAGCACACTAACTCCATATGCAATATCAATTCTTGTAAGAGTAGCATAGTTCAAGCTACCTACCATACTTTGATAACCTGTAATGTCTTGGACTTCATCACCTTCATGTGCACTTAGCTTTAGATTCACCTCCATTGGAGTGCTTGCTGCCTTAGCATCCTGCAATTGAAATTTCTTCAACATATCTTGTACATACTTCTTCTGAGTAATGTATATTCCTGAATTAGTGTAAACTAATTCAAGTCCCAAAAAATACTTCAATAATCCAAGAACATTGATCTTGAATTCCTTCATCATCTGGCTTTTGATGCTTCTAATTCCATTGACATCATTACCTGTAATGATGATGTCATCAACATAGACACAAAGATAGATTACCTCTGAATTACTTCTCTTAATGAACAGAGAAGTGTCAGCCTTACTCAGGACAAAACCTTGGTCTTGAAGGTATGTAGTTAGCCTGTAATTCCATGCCCTAGGTGCCTGCTTCAATCCATATAAAGCCTTCTTTAATTTGCAAACATAAGTTACCTTCTTAGGGTCTTCATAGCCAGGAGGTTGTGACATATAAACCTCTTCTGAAATCCATCCATTCAAGAAAGCATTCTTGACATCCAATTGGTACATGTTCCAATTCTTTGATGCAGCCACACTAACCAACACTCTGATTGTTGGCATCTTAGCCACATGAGAAAATGTCTCTTCATAGTCAATGCCTTGGGTTTGTGCAAAACCCTTGGCTACCAATCTGGCCTTGTACCTGTTAATTGTGCCATCCGAATTTCTTTTCAATTTATAGATCCATTTGGATCCTATTACCTTCATGGAGTCCTTCTTGGGTACTAACTCCCATGTATCACTCTCCTTGAGTGCTTCAATCTCCTCATCCATAGCTTCTTTCCATTCTGATTTGGTGATTGCTTCTTCATATGAACCTGGTTCTTCATTTGACAAATCCTTTGCAAGATAAATTGAATGTTTAGTAACAAGAGATGTATCATACCCATATCTGATAGGTTTTCTGCTTTCTCTTTGAGACCTTCTGATTGATTGAGTTGAAGATTCTGGTATGTCCTCAAGCTTCTTACTCTTCATTTTGCCTTTGGACTTCCATGCCTTGAACTCTTCAAGGTTGATTGTATCTTCATCATCTGAACTTGACTCTCCATCCTGAGTAGGTTCCTCCTTTGTAAGTTTTGGAAATTCTTCTTCCAAATCATAGGGTAGTTTGACTTTCCTGCATTCATTCTGATACCAAGAATCATTCTCATCAAAGATCACATCTCTGCTTACCATAAATCTTTGGTAGCCTCTTCCTCTCTGATTTTTGTAATTCCTGTAACACTCATATGTGGTGTGATTTGATAAACCACAAATGTTACATGGTGATGAGTTATAGGGTCTCCCCCTACCTTGCTTACCTCCTCTGCCCCTTCCTCTTGAAGATCTACCTCTCCCTGCATAGTTGGCTTGGGAGGTAGAGCCTTCATCTTCCACCTTTTTACTCTTTCCTTTATCCTTGGATTTCTTATCAGTGTATAGGGCAGAAGAGTTGTTACCTTTGGATGTATCTCCACTCTTGGTAAGCTTTGCTTCATGTGTAAATAGTTGTCCCATGAGAGTTGTAAGGTCTGGAGTGTGCATGTCCATGTAGAGATCCATTACAGTGGTGAAGCTTTCCCACTTGTCATCAGCCCTTATTCCATTGATTACCTCCCTTACAATTTGTTCTTCTTCAATCTCTTCTCCTATGCTTGCTAACTGATATGTAACATCTTTGATCTTGGTCACAAATTCTGAAACAGCTTGCTTAGGTTGCTTCCTTAGTGTTGTGAATTCAATCCACAACTGATTTTTCCTAGCCCTTGTATTGGAGGAAAAATATGATGACAAGGTTTCCCAAGTCTCTTGGGAAGTCTTACAATTTCTGATATGAGGTAAAAGAAAGTCAGACATAGAGTTGAGTAAATAAGACCTTGCCAATGCATCCCTTGCACACCATGTGTTGAGTTTTTCTTGTTCCTCCTTGGTTGGCAAACCTCTTGCTTTGAATGAGGGCAATTCCTCATCTCCTGAGATGTATCCATAGAGAATCCTTTGTTGTAAGTAGGTCTTCATCCATAGAGACCAAACTTGATTATTGTTCCTATCCAATTTGTCAATAAATGAAGGAAAACCATCTCCCATTTTACCTTATTTGCTCTGATACCACTATTGGGAAAGATGGATGGATGATCCAGGAAACTGAGTAGGTACTGCTAAACCTGCTTTGTACCAGCCCTCTCTTGCTTTAGACTTGATTAGTAGACTTCCTTAGCTTTCCAATGACACCGAGAAATGGCCTATGTCCTTTGGAAATGATGTGTGCAATGATTGAATCAAAACAGATAACTTTGGAAGTCACAAACTCAAGAAAACCTTTTATTTTGGTCTTGACACTTGCTGAATGTTTTGCTCAGTGTGACCAACACACTAGCAATTGATAAAATTCCTTCTAGGGGTATTCAATTAACTTAGTAAGATACCATTTGCAAGTGGAATGATGTGAAATGACAAACTATACTCAGAGAAATTAATTTAGCAAAATTAGCTATACCCCCGACTTTTCAGGACTGTAGCAGAAATAGACCAATGAGCACCTCGACGAAGAATTCTCTGAATCTGCTAAATGGAATGTCTTCAATTTTCATCTTCATTCTCTACATGAATGAGGAGATATAGTCAACTCTTTTTGTGTGTGTCAAGAATGTTCAATGTGTGTGATAAATATTCTATCTTTCAAAGAATATTTGAAATAGATATCATTGCCCAAATCGAGAATTCTATATCCTATTAGAAAGCTAAAAGGAACTATTAGAAGTATGCGAAGTTGCATTATTGTTTGAAGCCTAACTTGAGATCATTTTGCATTTTAATATTACTATGTCATAAGAGAATAGATCTTAGGAGGGTCCATGCAGTGTTGCCTCATATAGAGAGTGTACAAATCGTCCATTAAATCACAATCTTTACCTTTTGTTACATCCTATTTTCCATTTAAATATGCTCTTATTTGAAGGACCTTGAATATGCATATGAGCTTTGGCTTGTTGCATCATCATGAAAGATTTTAGAGCATGCCATGTAATTACTTACATTATCAATCATGTCATCATGGATCATTGTAGTAGAACCTTGACTACCACACAAAACCTATTTAAGAGGGGCTCAACATAGACATCCTTTGTATTGCAAATGAAAATATTGGGAGCTTGAAAGAGTCACTACCCTCAACACCCTATAGAATATTCCATAGCGCTTTGGCTACCAATACATGATGCATCTTGTATGCCCACAATGGGTAGTTAGTACCATACAACTTATCCTCAACAACCAACATGTGAAATACATCATTGCTTTTAGCCATGACCATTGACTAAGTAACCTGATGCAAAAAATTGATTCTATTTTAAAAAGTTGAACAAAAACACCCTATCAAGCTATGTCGAACATGTAGCAAACTTTGAGGAACTTGTATTGGAAAACCCAAAGTTGTATATATGTTTGTCACAAAAGGACTCAATTGCCTCAACATTTGCTAAGATAGCGTAGCCAAAGGCCAAAACGAGCTTAGGTCAAAATGAAAGTAGTTATGAACTCTTAGTGGCCCCGATTATGCTCACCATTTTTCATGGTTTTTATGAGACTATGACTGATCGGATGTTGACGATGCCCTCGATGAAGTGGCAATCTACTTTGATACCAATGGTTAGAGACGAGGTCTATGGAAGCAAGAAAACAACACAAGGAAGAAGATAAAGAAGCTTGGAGGACAACACAATACTGAATGAACTACTAAGTGAATGTACAAAGATAATCCGAGAAAAAAACCTCCTAAAGAGGGAGACAATATGCCGGACGGTCCATGTTTGTTCTCGAACATCACTACTGAAATAAATCAACAACTTGATCTTGTACAATGTTACAACATTGTCGTTTTTGAAAGAGCTTTTAGTACTTCTACTATAATCACACAAAAATGGAGAAACAAGATTGATATAGAGAGCTTGAATTCCTTGATGATACTCTATATTCCAGGTAATGGTGATTATGATTTTTCAGATGCAACTCAGTTGTGGAAAGGTGACACAAATAAACACATCTTTACACAGCTAGAATGTCCACCATCTAACTTTTTTTTGTCTTGAAAATAAATTTCTTGTTTACTTAAATATTTAGCTCTATTGATCATGGTATTTGAATATTCTTATGAACCATGCCTATGGAAAAATTTTGTGATTTCCTATATTTGGTGATGTGCCAATCTTTGATGAGCTCAAGCTTAAAGGTATGGTTTTTTCATCATACTCTCTAGCTTGCAAGAGCTCTTTTTTTTCTCAGAAGTTCATAATGCCTATTAGCTTTTTTGTTCATGAAGCTCTCTAACATGCTCATGTTTATTCCTATGGGTATATTTTGAAACATTGGTTATTGAATATCATTGAAGATGTATATTTTATAATGCACATGTTGTCATTCATTTTGTAAGTAATGAAAATCAAGATTTTAGTTTTTAGAGTTGCAAAATTCTTGAACTATGATAGGTATGTCACGAGGAAGGAGATAAGGAAGAGAGATCACACACACACTCTCTCACAATTAAAGAGAAGCACACACTCAGATTGAGGCAAGGAAGAATGAACTTCTTCTTCTTCTTCTATTACATAAAAAGGAATGTATAAGAATGATCTAAAAACAAGAATACAACAAGTGCAATATATAAAGATCAATACATAAGGAAAAACCTAATGTCCACGAATGAGTGAGCTGGCAAGGAAAAAATGTGCCATCACTCTCGGTAGAAAAATCTAATAAAGCCCAATGAGGTATCCCTGACATATACCGGCGTGACCACTATACATGTTAGAGAAATGAAAAACTGATATGTGCCATCCTAGATCATCACATGTTGAGCTTGATATCTCAACACTCCCCCTCAAGCTCAATGCCATGTCCTTTAGTCCAAGCATCTTCCAAAACTTCTTCAGCTTCTCTACTCCAAGTGCCTTAGTGAAAAGATCAGCAATCTGCTCATCTATTCTCACATAAACAAGATCTATATCACCTGCTAATACCTTCTCTTGGATGAAGTGATAATGTACCTCGATATGCTTTGTTCTCGCATGAAAAATAGGGTTCCATGCTAATTGTATACTGCTAAGATTATCACAATAGATAGTGATAGGCTTTTGCACTTCCACACCTAAATCTGCAAGTAGCATCTCCAACCATGATGCCTCACATGCTGCCATTGCATCACCTCTATACTTAGCCTCTATACTCGACAAAGCAATAGTGGCTTGCTTCTTACTGCTCCATATAATAGGTGCACTCCCAAGTGAGAATAGAAAGCCACTAGTAAAGCCCAATCGGCATCGGTGTATCCATGAACATGCAAATCTACACCAACTTCATAAAACAATGCATAATCCAAAGTAGCACACACATAACGTAGAGTGCACCTCAGACCATCCAAATGTGGCTTCCTCGGAACCTACATAAATTGACTTTCAAGTCCAATAGTGTAACTAATATTAGGCCTCGTAATTGTGAGATATATCAAACTTCCCACAATTTTCCGGTACATAGTAGCATTTTCCAATGCTTCACCTGATGTAGTGTCTAACTTCAAATTGTGATCTAATGGCATAGAAATTGTCTTATAATCAGCCATACAATACTTTTTCAGCATATTCAAGGCATATTGCCTTTGTGACATCCATATACCTGTTCTGTATATATAAACTCAATGCCCAAGAAATAGCGCAGCACACCAAGATCTTTTATGTCAAATTCCTACATAAGAAGTTGTTTTAACTCTTTAATGCTTTGTTCATTATCAACACCTATAATTAATTCATCAACATAAATAGCCACAATTGTGATGCCATCATCACCCTTCCTTGCATTTAGTGAATGATCTACGTCACACTTAGAAAACCCAATGGTGGTTAAGTAATTAGCAATCCTTGCAAGCCATGCACAAGGATCTTGCTTCAGCCCATACAAAGCCTTTTGCAACGTGTAAACATATTCTAGATGTTTTGAATCTTCATATCCTTGTGGCTGGTCCATGTATACTTCTTCTTTCAACTCACCATGTAAGAAAACATTCTCCACATCCATCTGATGCAAAGTCCATCTTTTTGTTGTAGCTAATGCAAGAAGTGTTCCAACAGTAGACATTTTAGCTACATGGCTGAATGTTTCCTCATAAACAATGCCACATGTCTGTGCATATCCTTTTTCTACCAATTGTGCTTTGTACCTGCTTATGCTACCATTAGCATTGTGCTTTACCTTGAAAACCCACTTGCGGCCTATGGGTTTCTTTCCTTGGGGCAATGGAACCACCTTCCATGTATCATTTACATAAAGTGAAGCCATCTCCTCATCCATAGCTTTTTCCCAATCTGCATTTCCAATTGCATATTCAAAACAAGAAGGTTCAACAACTTCTATTACCTTGGTCATGTAGGCACAATGACGAGCCATATAACTATCATACGTCAATCGTTAAACTCATCCTCCCGGATCTTCTTGGTCCTGGCTAACTTCTCCTTGTATAATCTACATTTGTTATTCTCACTCCTGGAGTCTTCACAAAGGGCAATCCAAGCTCCTCATCAAGACTCTTTTCTGAACTGCTTGAATCTCCGTCAATGTCTTCAAAACCCACACATGTTTTACTACTAGCAGAAAGATTTTCTTTACCTTTCTTGGATGTATTTGATGATTTGATGGACTCAAATTTCCATGCAATCTTCCACTCCATGGACTTGAGTTGGAACTATTTCTTGGTATTGCATCCAATCCACTCAAAACTTGAGATTCTTCACTTGAGTTTTCAATATTTTCTTTGTCATTTGGTTCAAGATTCAGTCCTTCTTTGGCATCTGCATAGAAGTGTTGGGGGATTCTTAGACAAGCAGGGATTTGAGTGTTTGTAGGAGAAAATGGAAAGACCAGAAGAGAAAATACACACTAGAAGCCTCTGTCAATTGATTATAGTAAGACAAATACAAGGTTGAAGCACAATACAACCAATGCTTCTGTGCAAAATCCCACAGAGTGCTCAATTACAAAATACCAAATACCCAAGGGACTTGTTGCTGCCGGCCTCCTCTGCACCAAACCTCCACCTTCTCCAAGCCTGCTCTTGTGCACACCTTGCACCAAGCTTCCACTAATGGGGAGGGATAGATACCTTCTGTCGACACGCGCACACTTCAGTAAGACCTTGGGATCCTTGGGGGACAATCTTACACTCCTCTACACACTTCCTTGGTCACTCTTCATGCACACCTTGCACTTCACTTCTCTGCGTCGCACACTGTGTGTCTCTTGCACTTCTCTCTCTTGCTTCACTTAGACTATGATCCCTCTTGCTTACTTTAAGAATGGTCCAAGAATAGTCCTTGCCTTGATTTTAGTGTGTCGATTCACGTATGCTCCTAACTGCAAGAGTATCTTGGTGCTCACTTTGATGTCCCAAGATTTTCTTCACAAGTGGGTAGCCAACGACTCCCTGTTTTGTCTTGTAGTGACTTTAGTCTAAAACAAAAATTTTAATTAGAGGGCCATACTTTCACTTCTGCATACGCCCTTCACATACCTTCACTTTTCCTTTTAAGTATTCACTTTTGCACATAAGAGAGGGTTCACCTGAACCTTCCAAAACACTTTAAAACACTTTGAACCTTAGGGAAATTAGAGAAATACCTCTACAACCTACAACCCACTTTCTCCAATTTACCCTTTGTGGACAATTAATTGTGCACTACCTGTGCACTTCAACACCCGCACTTTATCACTTTGACTTTGCACCAATTGACTTTGGCCTTGACCTTGTTGACTTTGACCTTTGACTTTGATTGTAGTTGACTTTTATTGTGGTTGACTTTGACCAATATGACTTTTATGGGCTCAACAGTTTCCCACCACCTAATGTGCTCTCCGTCCTGGAGAGCTACAACCAAAACTTTGTGGAGAAAGGACACCATAATACTTGTGCTGCAAGATCAAGAAGAAGGACACCGGAACAACTACCAAGAATACCAAAAACAAGAGAGGACAATCACTAGAGAAGAACCAAAAGTGGAATGGTTGCAATGAAAAAGCAAAGGAGAGCAATGGTAGGGTAGGTAGAGGGGGAAGGGAGGGCTGAGGGGGTTGAGATGGATAGGGCATGGAGGGGTAAGGATGTGGCTTGGTAGAAGGGTAAGGGGAGGGTGAGGGAGTAGGATTATGGGGTCTGGAGAGGGTCAAAATTATCAAATAGAATAGCCATAGAGGGTGCATATTGGAAAATGTGCAACATATGGGGAAATGAGGTGAGAAAAGACAATGTGGATCCTGTGTTTAGAATAAAACATGTGATAAATGTGCTCAAAACATGTGGGTTTTGACCAAAAGTCAGAGAAAATGTGGGATTTTAGAAAAATAAACCCAAAAACCGAGTCCAGAGGTGCCAAAAAACATGAAAATGACTCCAGTTTTGAAAAAAACGGCCAATCGAGGCATGATCCAGGGCCAAAAGCTTTGAGCCATGAAAAATAATATATATATATATATATATATATATATATATATATATATATATATATATATATATATATATATATATATATATATATATATATATATATATATATATATATATATATATATATATGTTTAAAAAAATTAAAAATAAAATTTTTTTTAACGCACTTTGACGGTGAAAAATAAAAACAAAAATAATAAATAATTGAAAAAATAAAATAATAAATAAAAAATAAATAAAAACAAAAAGAATAAAATAAAGAAAATATAAAATAAAAAAGAAAATAAATAAAAAAAATAAAAATTTTGGGGCAAGAGGGGGGGGGGGCGGGGGGAAGAGAGAGAGAGAGGGGGAGGGGGGATTTTTATTTATTTATTTATTATTATTTTTTAACTCAAATCCGAAATCCATGGGGGGCGAGGGGGGGATTTTTTTTTATTTTATTTTTTTTTAATTAAATCCGAAATCCAAGGGGGGGCTTTTTTTGGGGGGGGGGGGGGGAGTTATGCAAAATTAGAGAAAAATGGAGAAAAAATCCAAAAAAACGCCAAAAAAATAAAAAAAAATCTGAAAAATTTCTCATAAAATTCTTTACAGGTCTAGGTTTCCTTACTCAAAAAACCAGAGAGCTTCCAGTTTTCCTCCAATTTAGCAAGAAAATGACATTTAAAAATGCTAAAAAGAATTTAAAAATGCTTCAAAAATTCTCAGAAAAAATTCCAACATTGTACTTATGCCAAGGACTATGAAAGGGGTTGCTAGATTTGCTAAGAACTTAGAGAACAAGCAAGAAAAAAGACAAAAAAATACTAAAACTTGAGCAAAATGAAATGAGAGGGCTATGTACAACCTGGATAAATTTTGCAGGTTCCAAGGTATCCATAAATCTTCACTTTTTTTGATGATAGGCCTTGAGCCTGGATAGTTTGACTGAGAAAAACTCCTCCATAATCTCCAATTCTATTGCACTTCATTGGTTTTGTCTTCTTGTTGGGCCCACTGGTCATCTGATAGGGGTACCCTAAATCCTGCAGTAAAATATTGTCTCCTCCATATTGCAACTTTTGTATCATTGTGTCAGCAACTTTATAGCTTAATCTGCAAAATTTCATTTTCACCATTCCAGCTTCTTCATCAAATGGAACCCTCTGTTTCCAAAGACTTGCAGGTACTCCTTCCACATCCTTAGGTACTCCTTCCACATCCTTGTAAAGCCCTACACTCACTATCATAAAAATTGACATAACAGATGATATCCATACAAGTAGCCATAAAAAAGTGGCCAAAGACATATGAATTGGAGTAGCTTCATCACTGCTGCACTTAAGGGCTTTGCTTTTCTTCTCTTTGCTATGGCCTTTGGTTCAGATTATTTTACTCGAATCAGTAACCTGAGTGATTCCCTCTTTTTCTTCATATGCTTCTTCTCTGCTTGAGTTTGGAAAAATTCCATAGCACGAAGATGGGTCTTCTGCATGGAGCCAAGCCAACATGTTTTCATCTTCATATAAGTCGGCTCCTTCAAATAGATCTGCTTCTGGGTTGTCCAACAATTCTTCTTCCATGCAAATACCAATTGTCTACATCATGCTAGTATTTCTCTGATTGTCTGGTCCTTCTTCTAAAATTAGTTGCTGCAACTCTTTTCCCTCTTGCTTTACCCACATTGTGTCCTTGCTCTAGTCATGGAGCACATTGGCATGCCTTAACCAAGGTCTCCCAATTAACAAGGGGGAGCTTCCTTCTACCTGTGGCACCCTTAAAACTACAAATTCCAAGTTAAATATGGTACCTTGTATCTTGACTAGAACTCTAGGGACCACTCCCATAGGCCTTACTATGCTTTGGTCTGCCATTGTTACAGTGAAGTTGGCAGGTCTTGAAGGGTATAGTTCAATCTTTTTCATGGTATATTCAGGCATCAAGTTAATGCTAGAACCACCATCCACAATAACTCCTTGAAACTCATGACCTTTAATAGAGACTCTTAGCCGAGGGCTCTTCTAATCAGTGAGGGGTGCTTCCCCTACACCGTTATCTTTATGCATAGCCACAACCTTTGCCACTAAACTTGTTGTGGACATTTCATCAATTATCTGCAAGAGTTCTGACTTGAACTTCCCATCAATCATTATTAAATAAAAAATACTAACCTCCTTTTTCATGGCTTGAGTAGTGTGGAAGCTTCTGATTCCTTAACACTAGTTTAGTACCAAAACAGGACACTTAAGTGTCCTTTTTTGATAATTTTCCAAAAAATCACATACCTTCTACAAAGAGAATTTGAAAAAATCCTTTAACACACATATTAAATATAATTCAAAGGTTAATGCAAAAATATAAAACACAATAAATCATGTTTTGTGTTCATGTAAATAACCTCTCAACATGCTATGGTAGTGAGCAAGATGAAAATTGTATTTTATCAAAAGAATAAAATGCATCATATGAAAGAAAAAATTATACACATTCCTTGAAACATAGATCACATGGTATGAGCCTCAAAATCACTTAGAAAAATCATTTCAATTCAAATAAAATCAATTATTTTGACTCTGTACACCAAAAACAGCACATAGTTCTAATTATGGTTCAAACAAACTTATGGGAATCCATAGAAGTGTACAAAAAAAGTTATGAATGACAACAACCAAGGTATACACATATAAAGTTACTCATATGATTGTAGTCACCAAAAATATATAACTAAAGCCAATATATGACTCAAAATAATTTATGGACATCATTCAAGGTGTACACATTCAAGTTACCAAGTAAAAAATGTGTGACATAACAAACGAAAGCTTACATATACGAGGCTAAATAATTTATTGAAATCCACCAGAATTTTCATGTCTTTGGAAAGAACCAAGAATCTTTTGTTGTGTGGGCATCAACCAAATTCGATACATACAATCATGAATAGTTTGTGGGCACATACTCAAAAGCCTTTGATATAATCTTTGATATCATAAAATGATAAGGATCATTTGAAAACATTTCATCATTTCCATCATGGATGCCATCTTCTTTTTGTCAAATGAAATATGTATGCCAATTATTTTCATTCTTATCACAATCACCATTGTGGATCACGTATTATTTGAGGAGATTAAGAATGAAACATGGCATGAAAGCATATTTTGGAAGATTTAATACTTAGAATATCATTTAAATAATTATTATTTTTCATCATAATTTTTTATTCCACCTTTGGAGCTATGTTCTTTTTGTGAACATAGAAATATATGCTTTGCCAATTCAGCATGAAAGTTAGCACCAAATGGAATGGCTACTAGTTCAAAGTGGAGGCCTTTTAACTTTGAATAAAAATATGCATTCAATTAGTATGAAGGTTATCCATTGATAACTTGCCAATTCTCAACAATCTCACTTACACACAAGTTATAGTGAGCCATTCTTTGAAAGGTGGGATAAATGGCAGTGCTCTAGAGAAGACAAGGTTTTAGTCCATGTTTATCACTTATGTAAGTGTTCAACCTTCTCCAAAGATCCCTAGACACTTGCTTTACACTACCAAAGTCCATGAATAGCTTTCCATTTCCTAAAACATATCCAATTTGTCAAAATGTTTGAATTGTGTTATTTTTTCAGTTATGCAAAAAGTTGAGTTTTCAAAAATCCCCATTTTCTTCTTCATTTAATAACACACGTGAAGTTGTAAAATGTCAAAGAGTATATTTTTCTCTAAAAGTACATGATGTGGGCTATCAAATCCAAGTGAGCATGCCACCAAAGCCTCAAGGGTGTCATCAAGAAAAATCAATCAATTTGGTGTAAAAGCAGGACACTTAAGTGTCGTAGGACACTCAAGTGTCCTAGTATAGAACTAGTGTTAAGAGCCTCGGCTCCATTTGACTTATCAAACTCCTCATGAGCCCTGTTGAATGCATTTCCAATGGCATCACTGGTACCTATGAAATTCTCTTTATGCCTTGTATCTGCACCTGTGGTAGCTTTGTCTTCAGATGGAGCTTTGTCTTTATTCAATCCATTAATCATTGATGCTGGACCTATCTCCACTTGAGTCTTCCCCTTGCATCTTGTCTGCACTGTAAAAGAGTCAATTTCTTCTACCTGCACCACCCTAGTAGATGGTGATGGCCCATTGACTTGATCTAACATTTCTTCTTTCTGCACAAAAATCATTTGAATGTGGGGCCCAGATGAAGAGGCTTGATTCTTAGGACAACAATTTGTATAGTGGTCTCTGGCCTTTGGGCAGTTTCTGCAAGGAGGGGCATTTTCTGGTAGGGTGCACCTACTTTGATAGTGCCCACATTCTCCACATCTGAAACAAATGATTGGCCTCGTTGGCCCATTTCCAAATTTGTCCCTATTTCTAGGGTTGTGATTGTTACCTTAGTTCGGTGCAGCAGCCATGACATTTGTTGGTGGTAGGGGTCCTCCTTGTGTCCACTATGTTGTTGCAGGCATTCCTCTTGATTGGCATTCTTGGGCCTCATGACCAGCTTTCCTGCATAGTTGAGAAGTCACACTGAATAGAGGACATTCACTTACTATGTGACCTTGCTTGTTGCACATGGTACACCAAAGTCCACTCTTGATGCCACCTCCTTTGAGTTCTTGCAACTCTTATCACAATTGGGCCAATTCCTCTGCTTGGGCCTCCTCCTCCTTTTGGAGCTTTAATGCTTCAATCTCTCTTCTCAACTGAGTAACAACATTTTCCTCCTCTTTGTGGGGCTTATTCCTTTCTAAGCCCTCCAGCTCCTTCCTTAGCTGGATCACTCGATCCTCCATTTCTGTGGAATATTGTAGTTGAGAAGAAGTTGCTCCATATTGTTGCCTTATTTGCTCCAGTCGTGTAGCTGTGTTGATGAACTCCTCTATGGAGGCTGTAGGCAACGCTAGTTCCTTGATTTTGCATTGGCTCGCCACTGGAAGTGGCTTAGCTAGCCATTTCTTAACAAAAAAAATCGTGTGGTGGATCTGGCAATTTAGCCATTAGTGCCTTGGCCCTAGTCACAAACTCTGGGAACTTTTCACCTAGACCCAATCTCAAATTTTCTAGTTCTTCTATAATGATCTCTGCAGTATTTCCATGCTGGAATTAATTTTTAAATGGATCTTTCATCAAATCCCAAGTTGTAAAATGGTTCTCAGCAAATTGGTTGAACCATTTATCTGCTAATCCTTCTAATGTGGTAGGGAAGAGTATCAAAAATGCATCCTCCCTACCCATTAAGCCTCTAGTCTTGCATAGTGCCAAAAATCTTCTAATATGCTCATCCGAATCCTCTTGAGCTAGGCCTTTGAAAGAAGGAAATTTTATATTTAATCTTGAGAGTAAGGTTTCCAAGTCTACCTATCCCGCCATGCTCTCTACTGATGAGGTTGAAGATAGTGGACTAGAGGATCTTCTAACAACCTTTCTTCTTGTTTGCTTGCAGGTGACCCTCAATGTTTGGGACCGGGTTGTGGTCATGAGCTGCTCATAGTCCACTTAATATGAGACAGTTGATAAGAATATTTATGTGTTGATTGATGAAGTAGCACTGTAGTACTGTCGACACTTGATCTCTTCTATACTTTGCACTTGGTTTCTCCTAAGCTCAAATCTCCTTGGACGTCCCACCATGCGTGCCAAATTTGTTGGGGGATTCTTAGACAAGAAGGGATTTGAGTGTTTGTAGGAGAAAAGGGAAAGACCAGAAGAGAAAATACACAGTGGAAGCCTCTGTCGATTGATTACACTAAGACAAATACAAGGTTGAAGCACAATACAACCAATGCTTCTCTGCAAAATCCCACAGAGTGCTCAACTACAAAATACCAAATACCCAAGGGACTTGTTGCTGCCGGCCTCCTCTGCACCAAACCTCCACCTTCTCCAAGCCTGCTCTTGTGCACATCGTGCACCAAGCTTCCACTAAGGGGGAGGGATGGATGCCTTCTGTCGGCACGCACACACTTCAGTAAGACCATGGGATCCTTGGGGGACAAGCTTAGCACTCCTCTGCACACTTCCTTGGTCACTCTTCATGCACACCTTGCACTTCACTTCTCTACGTCGCACACTGTGTATCTCTTGCACTTCTCTCTCTTGCTTCACTTAGACTATGCTCCCTCTTGCTTACTTTAAGAATGGTCCAAGAATAGTCCTTGCCTTGATTTCAGTGTGTCGATTCACGTACGCTCCTAACTGCAAGAGTATCTTGGTGCCCACTTTGATGTCCCAAGATTGTCTTCACAAGTGGGCAGCCAATGACTCCCTGTTTTGTCTTGTAGTGACTTTAGTCTAAAACAAAAGTTTTAATTGGGGGGCCATACTTTCACTTTTGCGTACGCTGCCGCTTCACATACCTTCACATTTCCTTTTAAGTATTCACTTTTGCACATAAGAGAGAGTTCACCTGAACCTTCCAAAACACTTTAAAACACTTTGAACCTTAGGGAAACTAGAGAAATACCTCTGCAACCTACAACCCACTTTCTCCAATTTACCCTTTGTGGACAATTAATTTGTGCACTACCTGTGCACCTCGACACCTGCACTTAAGCACTTTGACTTTGCACCAATTGACTTTGACCTTGACCATGTTGACTTTGACCAATTTGACTTTGACCTTTGACTTTGACTATAGTTGACTTTGACTATGGTTGACTTTGACCAATATGACTTTTATGGTCTCAACAAGAAGCTTGACATTTCATCAAATACCACATCACTCCTCACCTTCATCTCGCGTGTCGTGGGTTATAACATTTATATCCCTTTTACGCAAGGGAGTATCCAATGAAGCCCCATTTTTCTGCTTTTAGATCAAGCTTCATCCTCAACTCATTTGGAACATGTATATATGCAATACAGCCAAAAACTTTCATATGTGATAAGTTTGGATTTTTACCTCAAGCTTCATCCTCAACATATCTGGAACATGTACATATGCAATATAGCCAAAAACTTTCATATGTGATAAGTTTGGATTTTTACCTATGTAACTTGATGTACAACAGCAGTTGGAGTTCTGTTCATAATGTATATAGCAGTATGCACAACTTCTACCCAATAAAAATGAGGAATATTTGAGTCTCAACCATCAAGGCTCTTGATATTTTTGTAATATGTCTATTTTTGCATTTAGCAACACCATTCTATTGTGGTGTGTACCTGCATGAAAACTGATGTTGAATTCTATGACTTTTAAGAAAGTTTCTTAACTCATTTGACATATATTCACCTCCTCCATTAGACCTTAATGTTTGAATATACTTCCCTGTCTGCTTTCCCACCATACTTTAAAATTTTGGAAGTTAGTGAACACCTCACTCTTCTCTTTCATGTAATATACCCACACTTTCTGTGTATGGTCATCAATGAAAGTAACATAAAACTTGCAACCACCTCTAGATGTGGTCTTTGCAGGACCCCAAACATCTGTATGTACTATTTCTAGCACATTCTCACTAACATGTGTTGGAGCAAGTCTATGAGAAGCCTAAGTATTGGCTTGAGTCCCACAAAGTCATAGAAGAAGCCTTAAAATGAAGACAATGTAAAGTTCACTTGTGAACTACCTCTTGTAACTTTTGAAGACTTTACTTAATGTAAAAGTGAAAGAATCTTAAGTGGTTGAGTCCACTTGATCAAAAAGGGAAAGAGGAGCCAGGAATTTGTGATTTGTGGTAGGTAGAGAATCAAATCAATCACTAATTGATTGGAGAGTGATTGAGGGAAGTTAGCCTCCCAAGATCAACTATAAATACATGGTAATCTTAGTCATGGTTATGTGAAGACCTCCAAGAGCTGAGATTTATGCCATATCAAGGTGTGATTACAAGGCACACATATGTATCATTAAGTCCATTGTATTGTACAATCAATATACTTTCATTTTCATGATCATTTGAGTTCATATTTCCATGTTCTTGTGAAGTGTACTACTCACTGCCATATCTCTCAGTTTTCTCAATCAAATTGCAGAGATGGTTTCTCTTAGCTTGGTGCATCATTTTCAGTGCTTTAACTTGATAAAGTTAGCTCTATAAGTCTACAATATGCTCACCAATTTTCATTTTAGTGTTGCAATCGTCAGTTATGTTCAGTTGAAGTCAACACTATCTGTTCATTTTCACTTCTCTGTCAGGTACCCGACTTCTTTACTCATCTTATTAGGGCTGTTTCTCAGTGTGTACTTACCCAAATTCAATGATTTAATGATTTATGGATTCCACATACTGTCTAGTATAGGCATAAAAAGTTTCATAATCATTGGATTCTTAAATCTTGAGTTATGTTAATTTTGTTTGCTCACTAGTCTCATTACTATAGCAGCCCATGAAAATCGGGATGATGTCATCACTTGCTAAACATCATTCTCGGTGTATGGTTCATTATTTTTTATGAGATTACTCTTGAAATTTAGCTCTCTAAGTTAACTAGACTTCCCCAATAGGAATTAAGCTAATTGGTGCTGTGCTCAGAGAATTATGCAAAACACTGGACAGGTGTATGAACCAAAATAGCAAGTTCTTCACCTCTCAGCTAACTCCAACTTATCTGTTTTGATCTATCTTTTTGAGAGTGATCTTCCAAGGTACATTGGGTGTCTAATACATGCATTGGCAAGCTAAAAGGGCCCACCATATACTCCTGGAGTTCATTTGGCTAGTGTAGATCAAGGATTTTGCAACACCTCTACATCTTCAAGCACATACCTATCCATCTCTTCACAGTGGTATCAGAGCAAGGATGGCAGATGGATTTCCTTCATCAATTGACAAATTGGATAGAGTTAATTGCTCAACTTGGTCATTAAGGATGGAAGCTTATCTCCAAGGCAGAATTTTATATGGTTATGTGGCTGGAGATGAAGTTAGGCCAAGTTTTAGGAACAAAAGTCAACCAACATAAGAAGAGCAAGAAAGATTGAGCACATGGTGCTCCAAGGATGCACTTCCAAGGTCTTATCTCCTCAACTCTATCTCAGATTTTTGTTGCCTCACATTAGAAGTTGTAATACATCTCAGGATGTGTGGGATGCACTTGAAGCCTTCTTCTCTTCAAGTACCGAATCTAGGAAGCATCAACTATGGCTAGATTTCACAATTCTCAAGAAGGCTCCCAAAAAAAATGTGACTGATTTTGTCACAAAGCTCAAGGACATAGCAGATCAATTGGGAAGCATTGGAGAGGTAATAGATGAAGAGCAAATTGTGAGGCAGGTCATCAATGGCTTGAAGGCAGATGACAAGTGGGAAGCATTCACCACAGCTATGGATTTGTACATGGACATGCATGTACCTGATTTCAATACACTCATTGGACAACTACTTACTCAAGAGGAAAAGCTTATAAAAAATGGAGAAAGCTCCACAGGTAATCAATCTTGAACCTTATATACTGATAAAAGCAAGTCCAAAGAAAACAAAGGAAAGTCAAAGAAAGTGGATGATGAAGCAGGAACATATCAAGCTAATTATGCAGTTAGAGGAAGACATGGCAGAGGTAGAGGAAGAGGAGGTAGACAAGGCAGGGGGAGATCCCAAGACTCGAACCCATGTTCTATTTGTGGACTAACTAATCATACAACTGAAAATTGCTTTAGGAATTCCAAGAATCAAAGAGGCAGAGGATACAATAGAGGAAGTTATGGCTACTCAAGAGGAAGCTTCAACAATTATCATGGCACCTACAACAACTACAATCATTCAAACTATCAAGGAGGCTAAAAAGGAAGGAGAGACTTCAATAACTACATAGAAGACTCAAACAAAGAGGATTCATTATTGATCCTGAACATGGCTATGCCACAAGGTAAATCTGATGAGCATGTTTTCTCCATACATTCAGGTTGTTCAAATCATGTGGCAGGAAATGTGGCACTCCTATCAGATTTAGAAGATCCAAGAAATAAGCATGAGGTACAAACAGGAGATGATACAAGACATAATGTGGAGAAAATAGGAAATGTCAAAGCACCTGATGGAAACATCAACCTACTTAGTAACGTACTCTATGTCCCTACCATTACAAAGAATTTGATAAGTTTTGGGCAGATAGTACAGAAAGGGTTGCAAGTCAGGTTCATAGAAGTAGGAGCATTTGTTGAGGATCCAAGTCAAGGATTCAGAAGAATTTGAAAAGGTGAAAAGACAGGTAGATTGTTCACATTTGAATTACAAGTCACTAGAAACATTGCTCTCTTTAATTATGGTAGTCAGACACTCACAGAATTGGAAGTATGGCACAAAAGGTTAGGACATATTGGTGAAAGGTCATTAAAGCAAATTTGCAGGGACCAAAGTGTACTTGGACTCCCTAATTTGTCAAAACAACATATGATTTATAAGTCTAGTGCATGTCAATTTGGAAAGTCTCATAGGTTACCATTCATGAAGAAAGGTTATATGCATGGAGATCTCTTGGAGTTGGTTCATACAGATGTATGGGGACCTAGCAAGGAAGCTTCAATATCTAGATCAAGGTATTATGTCTCCTTTATCGATGACTGTAGCAGATGGACTATCCTATTCTTTATGAAACACAAAGATGAAGTTTTTTTCATGTTTCAAAAGATATTTGGCTCTTGTGGAGAATCAAACAGGTAAATCACTAAAAAGGCTAAGGTCAGATAGAGGGGGAGAATACTTCTCCCATGAGTTTGATTCTTTTCTTCAAGAAAGAGGAATCAAAAGAGAGATAACTACAAGGTACACTCCTGAGCAAAATGGAGTGGCAGAAAGGAGGAATAGGACAATTGTTGAAGCTGCAAGGTCCATGTTAAATGAAAAGCATTTGCCTAATTATCTATGAGCTGAGCCTGTATCTATAGCCACTTACTTGATTAACAGGTTGCCTTCAAAATCCCTTGATGGGATGACTCCATATGAGGCTTGGAATGGAAGAAGACCTAGCTTAGATCATTGTAAAATTTTTGGATGTATTGCTTTTGCTCATGTTCCTTCATAGGTTAGAGGCAAGATGGATCCAAAGGCAGAAAGGTGTGTATTTATCGGATATGACAACAATCAAAAGGGTTACAGGTTATACAACCCTACCAACAAAGGATTCTTGGTAAGCAGAGATGTAGTTTTAAGAAGATCTATAAGGGAAAGAAAAAAACCAGAAAGGTATGGGTTTGACACCTCATTAGTAACTAAACATTCTATCTACATAGCACATGACATAAACCAAGAGGAGCCATCATCCTTTGAAGAGGCCAAAGCAAAATCAAAATGGAAGCATGCATTGAAGGAAGAGATTGAAGCACTTGAGGAAAACAACACTTGGGATTTGGTGCTCATGACTTCATCCATGAAGGTAATAGGCTCAAGATGGTTCTATAAACTCAAGAAGAATTTTGATGGTTCCATTAGCAAGTATAAGGCAAGGCTTGTAGCAGAAGGCTTTGCACAAACTCAGGGAATTGATTATGAGGAGACCTTATCTCTTGTGGCAAAGATGCCTACTATTAGGGTTTTGCTTAGTATTGCCTGTTCCAAGAATTGGAAGATACTTCAACTAGATGTAAAGAATGCATTCTTGAATAGTTGGATAACAGAAGAGGTATATATGGCACAACCACCTGGTTTTGAGAATCAAGTTTATCCTTATTATGTGTGTAAACTTAACAAAGCATTGTATGGTCTCAAGCAAGCTCCAAGAGCTTGGAATTTCAGGCTTGTTTCATTCTTGCAAGACAAAGGCTTTCAACCAAGCAAGGCAGATCCTTCACTCTTTATTAAAAAGAGTAATTATGAGATCATCTACCTATGTGTATATGTAGGTGATATTATATTGACAGGAAATGATGCAGATGGTATGAAGAAGATCAAAGATCATATGAGAGAAGAGTTCAAGATAAGTGATTTGGGTTCACTTACCTACTTCCTAGGCTTGGAAGTTGTCTACAAAGATCATGGTTTGTTTCTCACTCAAAGAAAGTACATTAAGGACATGTTGGCCAAATTGAAGATGCAAGATTGTAAGATTGCAGGTACTCCAATGGAGGTTAATCACAAATTGAGCTCACATGAAGGTGAACTCATAGAGGACATCACATCATATCAAAGTCTAGTGGGTAGTCTCAACTATGCCACATTGACAAGAGTAGATATATGTGATAGTGTGAGTGTGCTAAGTCAATTTATGCACACACCAAGGAAACCACACATGGATGCTGCCAAAAGGATTCTCAAGTATCTCAAAGGAACCATAAATGAAGGACTTTATTATCCTTATGTATCTAATTTAGGTTTGAAGCTATTTTCTGATGCAGATTGGGCTGGCTCCAAAGAAGATAGAAGGAGCACTTCAGGTTATCTTACCTTTTTAAGTTCAAAGCTTATTTCATGGTCATCCAAGAAGCAACCCAAAGTTGCTCTCTCTTCTACTGAAGCTGAATATAGAGGTCTTGCCATAGCTACACAAGAAGCTATGTGGATGAAGACATTATTCAAAGATCTTGGATTGGAGTTTGGAACTCCAACTATTTTTTGTGACAATATGAGTTCTATTCATTTGGCTGCTAATCCTATTTTTCATGCAAGGAAAAAACGTATTGAAGTTCATTATCACTATGTACAAGAGAACGTTCTAAGCAAAGAGATTCAAATATCATATGTGTCCACTCATCAACAATGTGCATATATTCTAACCAAAGCATTGGATGGTACAAAGCTCTGCAAGTTCAAAGCCATGATTGGTTTGCAGGTAATCTTGGAAGTTGAAGACCTCAAGCATACTTGGCTTGAGGGGGAGCTGTTGGAGCAAGTCTATGACAAGCCTAAGTATTGGCTTGAGTTCCACAAAGTCATAGAAGAAGCCTTAAAATGAAGACAATGTAAAGTTCACTTGTGAACTACCCCTTGTAACTTTTGAAGACTTTACTTAATGTAAAATTGAAAGAATCTTAAGTGTTTGAGTCCACTTGAGCAAAACGGGAAAGAGGAGACACGAATTTGTGATTTGTGGTAGGTAGAGAATCAAATCAATCACTATTTGATTGGAGAGTGATTGAGGGAAGTTAGCCTCCCAAGATCAACTATAAATACATGGTAGTCTTATTTGCGGTTATGCAAAGACCTCCAAGAGCTGAGCTTTATGCCATATCAAGGTGTGATTACAAGGCACACATATGTATCAGTAAGTCCATTGTATTGTACAATCAATATACTTTTATTTTCATGATCATTTGAGTTCATATTTCCATGTTCTTGTGAAGTGTACTACTCACTGCCATCTCTCTCAGTTTTCTTAGTCAGATTGCAGAGATGGTTTCTCTGAGCTTGGTGCATCCTTTTCAGTGATTTAACTTGGTAAAGTTAGCTCTATAAGTCTACAATATGCTCACCAAGTTTCATTTATTTGAGTGTTGCAATTGTCAGTTATGTTTAGTTGAAGTCAACCCTATCTATTCATTTTCACTTCTCTGTCAGGTATCCGACTTTTTTATGCATCTTGTCAGAGTTGTGTCTCAGTGTGTACTACTTATGCAAATGCCATGATTTAAAGCTTGTTGGATTCAGCATACTGTCTAGTATAAGCATACAAATTTTCATAATCATTTGATTCTTGAATCGTGAGTTATGTTTACTTTTATTGCTCACTAGTCTCATTACTATAGTAGCCCATGAAAATCGGGATGATGTCATCACTTGCTAAACATCATTCTCAGTGTATGATTCTTAAATTTTTGATGCAATTACTCTTGAAAGTTAGCTCTCTAAGTTAACAAGAGTTCCCCAAGAGGAATTAAGCTAATTGCTGTTGTGCTCAGAGAATTATGTAAAACACTAGACAGGTGTATGAACCAAAATAGCAAGTTCTTCACCTCTGAGCTAACTCCAACTTATCTGTTTTGATCTATCTTTTTGAGAGTGATCTTCCAAGGTACATAGGGTGTCTAATACATCCATTGGAAAGCTAAAAGGGCCCACCATATACTCTTGGAGCTCATTTGGCTGGTGTAGATCAAGGATTTTGCAACACCTCTACATCTTCAAGCACATACCTATCCATCTCTTCATAACATCCTTGCCATGCGAAAACAATGATCTTGACTGTTTACCAAATTGACATGTTGCACATACATTTTGCATCTCTGCAACCTTAAAATTTGGTAGTCCATGGACAATCTCCCTTGACTACATCAATTTCAGCCTTTGCAAGTTTGCATGTCCAATGTTGGTTTCAACATATCCAGGAACTTGCAATTTTTGCAAAGTACTAAACCATTCCGCATGAATGATCATGTGATTTGAAGCACCTGAATCAACATACAAGACATTATCATTCGATTTTGAAACACGAGTAGACATCGTATTCATCATGTGTTGTTGAATCATGAACGACTTCTCAGAATCATTTGCACTTGTGGATGCATAATTGTTTTGTTGCCTTTTGTTATTTTGATTCTTCAACTTGCAATCACGTTCAAAGTGTCCAAGTTTACCACAATTCCAACATCCTTTACTGTCATTACTTGAATCATTTCTTTGGAAATTTCTGCGGCCACTTTGGCTCCCCTGCCTTGAAACTGTCCTCTTCCTCCTGCATGATTTTGTTGTTGACTTTGGTCTTGACTACTATTTCCTCTTCCACTTTTGAAACCTCTACCTCTGCCAGAGTAGAATACCTACTCAAAAAAAGATTTTCCTTGGGAGTTTGAATCCTCACCAAGGTTCTTTTCTTCAATAATCGGCATAGATACCAGATCAACAAAATTCAAAATATCTTCCTCGGTCTGTATAGAAGTTCTAAACTGCTTATATGCAGCTCCTAATCCATGAAGGCACACTTCCACCTTATCATCATCATCTACATTCACACCAATAGATGCAAGTGACTCACATATGCTTTTGATTTTTTTGTTGTAGTCACTTATCGACATGCTCTTCTTTTCCAATGTATGCAGCTCGTTCTTGAGTTGCAATTTCCATGCCTTTGTATTGGTCTCATAGAATGTGACCAAATTGTTCCAAGCCTCTTTCGGAGTCTTCGCATCCTGTATGTGCCCAATCATGCTATCTTGTATGCTAACAAACAACTAATACATTACCTTTCCTGCTCCTTGATTCCATTCCTCATATGCTCTTAACTATTTTGTTGTCCAATTCCTCTCTAGTAACTATGGAGAAATTTGGTTCTCTCCTTCGATGTACTTCCGGTAGCCTTTTCCCATCAAGAAATTCCTCATTCTGAATCTTCAAGCATGGAAGTTGTTTTTGTCTAGCTTATCACTCAAAAGCTGACTCATTCCGTCTGTGTTTGCCATTTCTGCAACAATTCACAACATTGCAAAACAGTACAAGCATCACTTCTACTTGAACATTATCGCACTATGACGTGACAGTTCGATCTCAGAATAACACACATTTCGTGTATCAATAGTACATGGAATCACTTGAAATTCTGGATCTAGAATATATGAGTGTTGCCGAACAAGACACAAGTTACAATTTTGCAAACTAACCTCGTTTTTCTATGACCCCCACCTTGCGGGCTCAAAATGGAGGTGGAGATGGCTCCCAAGCTCTGATCTGGCAAAAACAAGTGATCCTAAAGGGATAACTCACGAAAATATTTTGAGGTCTTCTACCTTCACACTGAGATCATTTGTGAATAGTGCTTTCTCCATGCCTTCTCGAGTACTCTTCATCATCGGCCTTCTCCACGAGCTCTCTATAGCCACAATGGCTATGATACCATGTCACAAGGAAGGAGATAAGGAAGAGAGCTCACACACACACACACTCTCACAATCAAAGAGAAGCACACACCCAGATTGAGGCAAGGAAGAATGATCTTCTTCTTCTTCTTTTATTATTACATAAAAATGAATGTACAAGAATGAACTAGAAACAAGAATACAACAAGTGCAATATATAAAGATTAGTACATAAGGAAAAACCTAATGTCCGCGAATAAGTGAGCTGGCAAGGAACAAATCTGCCATCACTCGCTAGATAAATCTAATAAAGCTCACTAAAGTATCCCTAACATATACCGGCATGACCACTATACATGTAAGAGAAATGAAAAATTGATACATGTCATCCTAGATCATCACTTGTTGAGCTTGATATCTCAACAAGGTAATGGGGCCGTGGCTACTCATCAAAGTTTGGAACTTGCTAGAGGTTTTTTTTGGTAGGAAATCAAAATCACAACTACCTTCTAACTAAAAAAAGTCTTCATTTTCCTTGGTATATTCTCAAACACTCAATATTGATTTTGATCTCTAAAAGATATTTCTTTTCTCATAGTTGAAAATCATAACTAGAATTTTGATTAAGAAAGAATAAGAATTCATTTCTGTTGGTATTTTCTTAAACATTAAATATTCATACAAGTATTTGAAGTTCATGCTGCTCATTATAAGTGTATGATACACATGCATATATATTCATGATGTCTTTGAATTTTCCCACTCTAAGTACTAGATGAAGTTTCTAACTTTGAAGTACATTGCACATGCATACATTTTCCTTATTCCTTCTCGCGACATATGGTCTTTGAAGTTTCTTGTTGTAGTCTGTAAGTTGCAGATATACATTCAATCAGTACATGCACACGACATAGACATACATGTTTCTTATTACTACTCACTATAAGGACGCATAGGTATACAAATTGATAATATATTTTAGTTTTCTCAAACTCAATATTTAAGGAATTTTTCTCAGTCTCAATATTTGCATAAGAATAAATTTTCCCTATTGTTACTATAAAGTTATGGTACACACATGCATACATATTCATAATGTCTTTCAAATTTCTCATTGAAAGTTCTAGATTAAGTGATTTTGGTGTTTCTTATGACTGAAGTTGGAATTTTCTTGAAAGTGAAAATCTGTTCACATTTTCTCATAGTTGATTTTATAGTTCTTTTTTACTTAGATGATAAACAAATAAATCACTTGCATGAAATGATCCATCATTGATTCTGATTACCATTTTCCTCCTAAGTATTCAATAAATCATTAACCTGAAAGTTTCTTTTAGCCAAGAAGAGTTACATGTCACCAGTAGTACCATTGTTAATTGCCCTTCCTCAAGAAAACGTAAATAAAGAATATAATTTAGAAACAAAGATGCCATAGTCTTTATGTATATTTATCATATTTAATCTAAAAGTTACATTTGAGTTTTTTATCATATCTTCTCGAATCTCTGGTCATTCGAAAAAAGTTTAGGATATCTATTTCAACGACTGAAATAGCTCCTCTCTTAGTGGCACATCTCTGAATTGTCTCGAGAACTAGAGATGAACAAATTAGTGAATTTCGTAACATGTTCATTTTCTTTTTTGAGTATTAGATATGATGCATATGTTTCTTCCCATGCTACATGATACGTCAGCCTTGGAAATGGCATTTTTTTAGATTTCCCATTGTAAGCATTTCCACTCTCTCATAATTGAGAAGCATAATTTTTTTTCTATTTTTTATTTTTTGGGTATTCATTTCGGAAGAAATGAAAATCAAGATTCAAGTATTCAAAGTTGTACAAGTGTAATCTGAGAAATGTTTTCTTGAACTTTGATATGTATTAAGGACTTGGTTCCTTGTCAAAACTATGTAATTGTTGGAAGCTCATCTTTGTAGGAAATCGAGATCGCAACTGCTCTTTATTAGTGGTATTCTCGCAAACGCTAGATATTGTTTTTTTATGTTTGACGGAGATTTTTTTTTTGAAGGACATGAAAATCATAGCTAGACCCTTGACCAAGAATGGATAAGCATTCATTGCTCTTGGTATTTAATAAAACATACATATGTATATGCATACAAACATACACACACACACATATACACACACACACACACATATATATATATATATATATACACACATGCATACACGCATACACACATACACACACATCACGTATAGATACACACCATGTTTTAGGTCTAGGTCTTCAGGATTAGGGTTTTAAGGTTTTACATACAAACACATATGCATACACACATATACACATATACACACACATGCACACATATACACGTTTTAGGTCTAGGTCTTTAGAAATAGGGTTTTAGGGCTTTTACACATGCATACACATATATATATATATACACACATAATACATATACACATACACATGTATATACACATATAAACACTTAAAACATACACACACACACACACACACACACACACATATATATATATATATATATATATATATATATATATATATATATATATATATATATATATATATATATATATATATATATATATATATATATATATATATATACACACACACACACACACACACACACACATATATATATATATATATATATATATATATATATATATATATATATATATATATATATATATATATATATATATATATATATATATATATATATATATATATATGCATACACTCACATACACATACACACACATCACATATACATACACACATACACATGTACACACATACACACATATATACATATACATGTTTTAGGGTTAGGGTTTTAGGATTAGGGTTTAAGGTTTAGGGTTTAAGGTTTAGGGTTTAAGGTTTAGGGTTTTGGGCTTTTACATACATACACACATATACACACATACTACATATACACATATACACATACATACATACATACATACATACACACACACACACACACACACACACATATATATATATATATATATATATATATATATATATATATATATATATATATATATATATATATATATATATATATATATATATATATGCATAGAAATATATACATGTTTTAGGTCTAGGTCTTTAAGAATAGGGTTTTAGGGTTTTTACACATGCATACACATATACACACATAATACATATACACATACACATGTATATACACATGCATACACACATATGCTTGTTTTAGGTCTAGGTCTTTATGATTAAGGTTTTAGGGTTTTTACACATGCATACACATATATGCACATTTACACACATAATACATAGACACCTACACCTATATATACACATGCATACATGCACATACACATAAACATAGGTCACATAAACATACACACATATACATGTCTTAGGGTTACAGTTTTAGGATTAGGGTTTTGGGCTTTCCCATACATACACACATGCACACACACATATACACACATAATACATATACACATACACATGTATATACACATGCATACACACATTTACATGTTTTAGGTCCAGGTCTTTAGGATTAGGTTTTTAGGGTTTGTACACATACATACACATATATACACATATACACACATAATACATATACACATACACATATGTATACACATGGTTTTTGAATTAAAATAAATATTTAAGAAATAAAGTTTAAGTTTTAATATTAATATATATAATCAGTTATATATAAATACTAGGGAGAAAATTAGAATAAATAATCAAATATAGATAAAAAGTAGGATTTTAGTAAAGATAAAAACATATGAAAGGAGATAGGTTTTTTAATTAAATTAAGTATATAAAAATTAGGGTTTTAAGTTTAATATCAGTATATATAATTAAGTGGATCCAATAGTCGACGTATGTGTTTGACACCACAACGTGATACAAGTGCTAGCTCATCTCGTCCGTCCCATCATTCGAGGTCACACTCTAGAGGAGCAGGTTCTAGAGGTGGATCTACAGGTGGATGTGGAGGAGACGTATGTTGTGGAGGCAGTGCGATGGATGTTGTGTCTCACACTTCTACTCCTAGAGGGAGTATCTCAAGTGTAGGTATGCCACATAGTAAACCATGAACACCTTGGGGTGCTCATGACCATGATGACTAAGGTTTACCATATACCTGATGGATCTCTAATGATGGATGTGATCGAAAAGGCCATTCATCAACACATACGCCAAATGTGCTCCATACAATTTGGACACTTTGTCATGGTGAAATGGAGTGAAAAAGACAAGTATCAAAAAAATTACATCACAGAGTGGATCTATCACGAGTACTGCCCAGCACCTCAGCACCTTGTTGTTAGCCTAGACTGGATTCAACACATGACACATGAGGTGATGTCCCATCAACGATTAGAGGCTCATGATGTGGAGTAGGCTTACCAAAGCCTATATGGCTAGAAGCTAAGGAGTGGGATATGATTTTCAATGAGCAATAACTGACTCTTAACTGATATCATGAACAACGAGATGTGGTAGCCACACATCTAAATATGGTCGGAGCATCACATTTGGGTAGCAGAAGGTATGACAGTATACATCATGAGTTTGTAAGTATAATTTTGATGATTGAATTTTCTTGTGTTAATCAGGTCATGTATGTTCATCTAACGTTTTGCATATTTATTGCAGGAGTTGGTAATGGGTCATCCTTCGACACAAGCAGAGGAGGCTTATGGATATCATCATGGATTGGTTGCACTATTGGAGGACTTGGTGGGATGCATTGCAGTCATTTCATGGGAGCATCTATGATGACGTGAGCTTATAAACTTGCTTCCGTGTTTTTTAGTAGTTTTTTATAAATATCATGTCAATTTGTCTTAATTCATGAATGTGCTTTGTTGTAGGACTATAGATATAGATGTTTTGATCTCTCTAGGCATGTGTGTGGTAGTGATGTGGCATAATTTTGTATTTGGCCCTTATATGGCAGTGATGCATCACAATTTTGTATTTGGCTCATATATGGCAGTGGTTTGCCAAATGTTTTATTTGGCTCATATATGATAGTATTGCCACACTTTTGTACATGATTCATTTATTGAATATATCTCTTTTGTACATGGTTCATTTATGCAATATCTCTTTTGTACATGATTGATGGTCCATTTTGCTCATATCTTTTATGTTCTACAATGTGTTTTGTTTCATCAAATCATGTTTTGGTTGTCAATCATTTAAACCCTACATCGGAAACCACTAGAGTACATGTCATATGTACTTGATTTTTTATGGGCAGAGTGTATTGTTCTTTTGCTACACAACAACATGGTAATGTTGTTGCAGGAAGAGACAACACACTCCATCTTAAAAAAAAATTTGCAGATATGGTCATAGATACAGGCAACCATATGAGCATCAGTATGTCTAGCGACATACCGATGCCTATACTGATGCCTAGGGACATACCAATGCTTATATCAATAAATATGGTATGATGCTTATATCATCAATTATACCATTGGCTTGCAAATACATACCAACATCTATACCGGAAAAAATATGCTAGTGTATATATCGACAAGTATATTGATGTTCTTTGGTAATTATCGATGCCTATACTAATGTCTATACTAATGCTTAAACTAGCCTTATTTTACTGATGCGCATATCGGCGCTTATACCATTGTCGAGCCAAAATTGTACCAATGTATTTGCACCTGTATAAGGCCCAATATGCCCCTCATATGTTGTAGTGTGTACTCTCCACTCAAGTAAAGTCTCATTGGACTCAAGTTAACTCATGTTAACTAGAGTCATAATGCTCAAGGGGTCTTTGGGCAAAACTCACTCCCCATGCTCCCCCATAGGGGTTGAATCGAAGATCTAGTCCTCCTTCCCAACTTTGAGACTTAACCACTAGGTTAAATGGATTACTTGTTTTAGATATGACATAAACCTATGCTTAAGTCTAGTCTTGAGATCTTTGGTCATACACATAAGTGACCAAACAATATCGAATTTTAAATTTGTCTGAACGAGCCAGACACTTCGATCATAGACATTAGTTTATAACATAAATCACTCAAATGGAGTGATCCATGGTTTACTTTGACCACCATGTTCCTCCTAATTCTTTGACAAATCATTAACCTAAAGGCATCTAGGCAAAAAGAGTTACTTGTCACTAGTTTTTCCTTTGCTTAGTGCCCCTAGACAAGAAGAGATAAATAAGAAATATGCTCCTCTTATTGAAACAAAGCTACCATCACTTTTACTTGCACTTATCATAGAGAATTTGCAACCTACATTGATCATATCGTCTTGAATTCTAGTCATTCCAAAAAATTTCAACATATCTATATCCATAGCTCAAATAGCTGTTCTCTTAGAGCCAAGTGTCTTAGAGCCTAAAGGTTGTTATAGATGTTATAAAAAATCAGGTTTTCAATAGATTTACAAACATTTTTTCTTTGTATACTTTATCTTTCATTTCACCGAATACTTCTGTATGGTATTTAAGGTTGTAGCCTATGATGGAGCCTTTCCATTGATTGTAGAGCAAAGGTGGTCAACTAGCGTAGCATGGAAATATAATGGGGCTTTTTTAAATATCTAATAGTATGAAATGTTAGGGCATTGAAATTCGTTATTAAAAAAATTGAGGTTTGTGTGTGTATATGCAAGGGGGGAGAGAGAGAGAGAGACAGACAGAGAGAGAGAGTTTTGAACTTCTTGTAGGTCTTCTAAAATTTAAATGTTATTTTGTTTATGTCATATTTTGTACACATCTAAAGATATATAATAATTCATGTATTTATATTATGTATCTAAATGTGTTTGTGCATGTATGTCTAAGTGGGTTTTCCTATATGTTTGTGTACATATGGTTATCCATGTATATGTGGTTGTCTATCCATGAGTTTCTAATTGTCTATGTATGTGTTTATGTGTGGTGTATGCAGATATGTTTGTTGTGGCAATATATGCACATGTGGCTGTTTATGTATGTAGAACATCAGGGTGTAATTTCAGGGCTAATTTCCTGTAGAATTTCTCTTAATTAAGCTATCTTACGAAAGACTTTTGTGCTCTTCTCCTTCCCCTCCTTCTAATCAATGTATACAATGAAGAAGAGGACTATTATGACCATCCTTCTGATCGGCGTTTGTGTAGATTATAAACAGGGTTTCACGAACGAGCACAACTACCCTCAACACCACACCCATTACAATTATGGCTTTGTTTCATCCTCTGCCTTCACTAAGCATGTATGTCAGAGAGAGAGAGAGAGAGCATTCTTCCATTCATAAAGAA